>VZRL01002890.1:159541-228157 GCA_013397895.1 Origma solitaria | reverse complement strand
AGGCAGGCAGAGATTTTGAAGGACTGCCTGACAAACAAGGTTAGTTTTGATGTTTGAACGTTTTTTTGTTGTATTCTGATGTTTTATTACTGTTGTGCTAAACTTTTGCTCAACACAAACCCTGTTTAATTTTTAATTCTCAGTGCATCACTTTTATGGTTGGTAAACAAGCATGAACATGTGCAAAGGATTTTGTGTAAGTTTCTTTATTGATTTTTAGTGATAGCATTTTCACCTTGTCTCAGTTTCATGACCCATTGGGTTGGTCCATCTTTGGAATGAATGTGAATTTATCAAATGAGTGCAGGTTTAATACAATAATCAGTAATTGTACATGGATTCCAGCTTTTTAAAAGCCTCTGTGTATCCAGCATGATCTGAAGTGGGTTTTGAATCCTTGGTACTTTGCACACTTTTTGAATAACACATAATGTTTGAAAGTCTTGCACCTACTTCTTGCCAACTTCTTTTTGCAGACTTTACTTTTGACCTTTTCACCTGCCAAATTCTTCCTATTTAGCTCTAACAGTATAATTGAGGATTGATTCAGTTTAGGAAATATCACTGTTCAATAGAGCAAATAGAAAGATATTGTCCTTTTTTTTGCTCATCTTCTATGTATTTTTCCTTGTGATATATTGATCGGTTGACTGCCTTTTTCTTTGATTCCTTTTCTTTTACAGAAGTCCAAAGTTTACTGAAGTAGACTTTTTTGGGTGTTGTGCTATTCCTCTTCCTTGTAAATTCTTCTTCTGAGTTGTTAGAACACCAAAATTATTTTTCAACGTTTCTTACTGTTAGTGTGAATTTTTTTAATTACAAATTGTGTTCTCTGTATTTGACCCAAGTGGTTTGAGTACTTCTTGGGTGTATAAAGACCACCACCACCATACTGTGACTTTTGTTGTTCTCCATTATTTATTGTAGATTCAACAGTTAACTGAGACCCTAAATAGCGTGTCATGTGAGAAGGACCAGTTATTAGCTGAAAGAACTAGTCACTCTTTCCAACTTAAAGAACAAATCTCATCACTTAATCGAGAAAAGGATGAGCTACAAAAACTTCTTCAGGATGTCAGATCAGAGCGGGACCAGCTCAAGACAGAATTGCAAAGAAATTCTGAGATGGTGAGTGTTGCAATTTGCATACCTGAGTTATGCGTAACTTCTCTTCTCGAATGGTAGTTACACATGTGTGCTTCCATTTTAGTGTACTGAAACAAATGCAAAAGCGGAATGTGCCTTAGAACAACTGAAGCAGAGACACCTGAACAATTTGTCCATTCAGGTAAACCCAGTGGATGTAGCAGAGCAGGTGGCTGATGATAGCCTGAAAGAAGAAACCTTGAAAATTAAGGTAAGCTTATATTTCTGCTTGTTTTAAGCATGCATGTAGAAACTTAATGCCCCTTGTCATGGAGCATAGGCCTTTTGTGCATTATAAATGATGATTATAAATTATAAAATGATTTGCATCTGTTGCTACAGTGCTGCATACCATGGGATCAGTTGATTTACTGCTGCTGTTCAGTTATCGCACACCTTGTGTCAACTGAGAAGTTCAGTTTAACATTCACAGAACATCTCACTTGCTTTCTGTCCAGCCACCCCAATGAAAATAACTAGTTATGTACAATCACAGAATCATTTAGGTTGGAAAAGACCTCTTAGATCATAGATTTCAACTCTTAAACGAGCACTGCCATGGTGACTGCTAAACCATGTCCCTAAGTGCCAGATGTACACATCTTTTAAGTAGCTCTAGGGATGGTGATTCCACTGCTTCCCTGGGTAGCCTGTTCCAATACTTGACAGCCCTTTACATTGAGGAAATTGTTCCTAATAACCAGTCTAAACCTCCCCCAGTGCAACTTATCACTTGTTACTGAGGAGAAGAGGCTGTCCCCCATCTGGCTGCACCCTCCTTTCAGGCAGCTGTAGAGTGATAAGGTCGCCCCACAGTCTCCTTTTCTCCAGGCTAAATACCCCCAGCTCCCCCAGCACCTCCTCACAGGTTTTGTACTCGAGACCCTTCCTCAGCTCTGTCCCTTCTCCAGCTCTGTTCCCTTCTCTGGACTCACTCCAGCACCTCCATGTCTTTCTTGTTGTGAGGGGCTGGAAACTGAGCACGGGATTCAAGGTGTGGCCTTCCTAGTACTGCTCCCTTTCCTAGCGCTCCTGGCTATACTGTTCCTGACACAAGCCAGGATGCCATTGGCCTTCTTGGCCACCTGGGCACAGCTGGCTCATGTTCTGCTAGCTGCTGACCACCACCCCCAGGACCTTTCTTGCCTGGAAGCTTTCCAGACCCTACACCCCCAGCCTGTAGCACTGCTCTGGGGGGATTGTGACCTGGCACTTTGCCTCGTTGAACCTCAAACAGAAGCACTTCGCCACTTTGGTTTTGTAAAATCCCCCCAAATCCTCCCTTCCACTATTCTCCATCAAATAATAAATTGCTGTCAAATAAATTAATTTCATTAAAGCACTTCTGCCCTCAAAATAGGAATGCCTCAGATGTCTTGTTAGTTAGCTATCCTGAGTATACTTTCACACAGATATGCTAAGTGCCAGTGATCTACCAAAAGCCAAAATAAACCAGGATTTATGAATGTGTATGACACATTTTAAAGTGCAGTATCATTGTACTGCAGTCTATATGCAGCAGATTCAGGTATCATTCTGTGTGGGCTAAAGCCCAGAGTGCTTCTTCAGTTAACACCAAAGTGATAAAGATCCAAATTGCAAAAATCAGTTACATGTAACTTTCTCCATTCTTCCTGTATTTCTATCCCACATCAACAGCAGTGAGATCATGAGGGAAGTTAACATCAACTGATCCCTTTTGAGGCCTCTCTACTCTTCTGATTTTTGTACTAGGTGGGATCTTGTCTGCCTCTTCCCAATGTTCCAATGTTTTTACTGTGGGGTGAAGAGTTTAAAAAACTGGTGAATCTTAATCCTTTCAACTAAGAACCAGCAATGGAGGGAGCAC
Organism: Origma solitaria; assembly: GCA_013397895.1. Taxonomy (NCBI): domain Eukaryota; kingdom Metazoa; phylum Chordata; class Aves; order Passeriformes; family Acanthizidae; genus Origma; species Origma solitaria. Next base: position 225,162 of record VZRL01002890.1, on the reverse strand, counting down.
GCCAAGGGAGTTTTGTACTTATTTTAAAATGTGTAGCATAGACATGATTAAACGTGATACTGGTGTTGCAGATTACAGGGTATTGAAGCCTGTAGCATTAGTGAGCCTGCTCACTGCTTGTTCACACCTTCCTTTTCATGGCAGACTGCTAGGAACAACCTCATGCACCCTTTCCTTTAAGAAAGGGCAAGTAGATAAATTTGGGAGTCCATCCTGAGGGAAGGCCAGCTGGCAAACTTGTGAATGGGCAATAGTTTTTTTTTTCATGCGTGATCTACAAGTCTTGATGTGGCCAGGCAATCCAAACCACAAAGGCAATTTGAGCTTGTGAAATGACTTGCTGGAAAACTACGAAATTATCTGCTTTTTTGCCCAGATTAGTGGTTTTGTCATGTCTCTGTGGCAAGTCAAAACTGAAGTCTTAATCCTAATAACTTTCCTGTTGTAAAACCAATACACACTGTAGGGGTTAGTTCTGGAATCAGGTCATTTATTTACATTTCTGTTTATAGCTAATCACACTTTTCCTTATTGTAAATGAATTAATTTGTTTCACTTGCATTTAGGAACTTCTTGGGAAATTCTCAAATATGGCGAAGAGATACCAGTGTCTCTCGACAATGTCTCTTAAGCTACACAGTGACCTGAATAGTCAGAAAGCACTGCTAGGTGTGATACTGCCTCAGCTTCCATTGGAGCAGAGTAAACAAGTCAAAGTACTTCAAACTAAAAATGAGGAAGTGATCAGTCACTTCCAGAAGTTATTGACCAAACTGAAGGTACCATCTCCATATGTGGATGCTTCGTATCACTTGGGTTTGGGTTTTGGGGTTTTTTTTTTAATAAGCTCTCAATGATAACAACTATGATTTTATACACTCTAGCTTTGGTTTTTGAGAATCCATACATTGTAGAAAATAAGTTGATAGTAATTGCTTTACAATCTTAGAAAACTGGAACTACTTAGTTTTATTAATCAAACATGGTTTTTAACTGTAGTTCAGCTGCTTTGCACAGTATTATTTCATTAATATTATTTTATTTGGGAAATAAAGTTGTATTTCTATACTCTATAAATCAAATTCTAGATGACTAAATATGTATTTCTTTGTGGGGGAAATGCATGTTTACTCTGCATTACTCTACCCAAGTAGTTTGATGATTTTACAGCATTGCAGAATTTCCCCAATTTGGAATCAGTTTCTCCACTAGACTAAACCTATCAGCAAAAAAGTTAAGGGTAGTTGGGAGAGAATTCCTGTTATCATATGCAGAAGTACAGTAAATGATAAAGTTTTTTTTTATTTCTTTATTTACCATGAAGTATTAAGGGATAGGGTTTTTTTGGTTGGAGCAGTGAAGGGAAACACACAGGGGCCTGGAAAAGAGGGGGTGTGGTTCCTGAGACTCAGTCATGTCTATAAATATCCATTAACTTAGAGGTTGAACTAATATTCCAAGTAGCCTCATTTTATAACTTAACACAGTGATTTTAGGTTTAATTTTTCCCATAGATGGCTTTTAACTTTCATGGTTAAAGATGCTTAAGATTCAACTAGTGATCTCTGCTAGAACAGTTTTAAATCAGCACAGTGATATTTTTCTGGTAGATCATCTGCACCTTTCACAACTCTAAAAGAAAATAAATATAACAAAGAATACTTTGCTTTTCAAAGTCTAGATTTGTGGAGGGCTGTCTAGAGCCTTTTAAACTTTTTGGCTTTTTTCTGGAATTCGTAAAAAATAGTGTACTGGAAAAGTGCTGTCTCAGCGAAAAGGCTTATAGGCCATTGCTGTAATGCACATGTGAAGCTGATTTTCTTAGTCATGTGTTAGTTATTCTGGACATGTACAGACTCACAGAGTAAATAGATTGAATTATAAAGTACGGAATTTTAGCTGGATGCCGGGTACCATTTTAAAGCATGCTCACTGATGCATCTTGTGCAACAGTTCCTGTTCAGCTCTGTTTGTGCAAAGAAAGAAGAATATCATACTACTGTTAACAAATATAAAATGAAATTGCTTGAGGAAAAGAGAAAACAAGATCACCTACAATCCCAGATTCAATGTCTCAGGAAGATTTATTTGAATCAAGATGATACTTCATCTCAAGAGTTAAGCAGCAGTGAAGGGCTGCAGAGTTTCCACCTGGATGCAGAGGTACTATCTGGAAAAATAAAAACAGACATAAAGACTCATATTTCAAGGCATGGGGTCATGTGGTGGTGGGAATCTAATGGCATTGGGTTTCTCTGTTAAAACTTGACTTAAGGGGGATGAAGGAATAAAATTAGTACTTTTTTTATGCTGCTAGTTTTATAATAGGAGGATTTTGCTTTGTAGAGTGGCTGAAAATAAAATTAAAAGGATAGAAAATAGTAGGAATGTTATTTATTTATTTGCCCTATAAAATACATACAGTCCAATATCAAGATGACTTGTTATAAAACAATGGAATAAATTTTTGCTATTAACCACTTTTTTTTTCCCCCTTCTCATCTGCCCCAAGAATGAAGATTGTCTTCTCACTTTCCCAATAGGGTTTAATTTTAAGTATAGCACAACTCCTTTTTTATGATAATTAGATGCTAAAACAGACTTCCTGCTGTATTGACAGCTGAGAGGACAAAAGGTTTATTTGGACATGTGATAATCAAACTAGTGTTTACATTTTAATTCTCTTTGTTTTTTTTAAGAGCATTCTCAAAGATGTATCAGAAATGGAACATGAACTTCTCTGCATAGAATCAGAGTTAGAGCAGCAAGAAAATGCTAGAAAAGAGACAGTACAGTTTTGGGAAGCTTGTTCAGGAACTCACTGGGATGCAGAGGAACTGCAAGAAGAACTAAAGAAACAAAAGGAAAGGCTTTTGCAAGTCTCTAAAATCTGGACTCCTAAAGTAAAGGTAAAATTAAATGTTCTAGAATCAGAAATGTATTTTGTGTAAGCACTCTGCAAGTGCCTGTGACTGAAAACAAGACACCAAAAAGGCTCTTAAATGATCATTCATTTATTATCAGCACTTATTCATACTTTAACTGTAAGATGTAGGAATACATAAAAGTTGGGGTTTTTTTTAAGATTCCGCATGCATCCAGACTTGGAAACTTGCTTTCTAAAAGACTTTCTAGGTAATAAATGGGAGGACATGTGGAGCTGTTTATTTGGGGTTTTATTAGTCTGAATTCTGGACAATGTATCTTTGCTTGCCAAACTTTATAAAAACTACTTTAGCCATTTTTAAAACTTAGTTGAAATTTGTATTCACATTCCTTTCTTTCCTCTGCTTACATCTTGCCTCTTTTGGAAAACTGGACAGTATTTTCCAGGATTTAGTGCATAATGAAAAAGATTTTACAAGATTTCATTGTTCTGATTAAATCCTAAGTTTAGCCTATTTTAAAAAGTTTATTCCATAGAGTCAATAGCCAGTCTCAACTTCTTTGGGATTTCACAGTGTTGGCAAGGTTTTTGGAAGAATTCCATGACCCTGATACTATGTGGATCAAAGCTTTTAACAAACAAACAAAAATCTAGTAAACATTGTTATTTCCTGACAATTGTGAAGTTTTTATGTATCTGACATGTTAAACATGGCTTTCTAGAACAGTCCAGTTTGCAGGTTTGAATTCCTTTAGTCCATGAATACATTCTAGTAAAAAAAAAATCTGTAAATAATTGTAATTTTCTCTCGCTGACATTCAAGAAGTCTTTCCAAAATCGTTCCTTTGTTTCTTTAATATTGGTGTTTGAGTTAATGCAGAAATGCTGGTAAACCTGCGATACACTATCACTGTCTTCTCCTGTGCCCCTTCCTGCCTTCCTCTCTTTTGGAAATGAAACCATTCTTTTAAGTGTTAATGATACCATTTCTGATAGCAAGCATTTTCAAATGGGGCACTGAAACAAGAACGTGAAAGTAATACAGGCTAAGACACTTCCTGTTTCTTCACTTGCCTTATTTCTAGCAGATTAAAAAATTGTTTAAAATTATTCTGTATGGTGCTGCTGATTTTCAGATACTCCTTGAACTTTCTTCAGAGCTGGATGCCAGAACTGCCGATTATAGTAAAAATGCCGATGTTGAATTAAAACAGAGAAAAGAGAAAAATGAAGAGTTGCTTCAGGAACTAAATACTCTAAAAGAAAAAGTGGCCCCTGGTGGCACTGCCAGTCTGGCGTTAGAAGAAGAAAATTATAGGCTTCATAATAAATTAAAGGTTGCAGAAGAAGATAAAAAGGTACCAGTACTTGTTTCCAAGGAAAACTTCTTTGATGCTTGCTTTCTAAGTGAGAGTACTCCAAACTGAAAATAAGGATTGATGGCAACTGTAAATCTAAACAGAGTACACTTTATTTTAGTAGCTTTTATTTCCAAAGTGGAAGTTTGAGCTCTTGCCCGTAACGTGATTATTTTAATTGCCTGATTTCTGTACATGAATAGATGTTCAGTTTAGAAGTTCATATGAAATGTTTTCATTTGCTTTTGAAGTATTGACTTTAGCAGGGTGATGATATTCTTGATGCTTCCTGTAAGTATATGGTTTTCACTATGTTAAACATATGAAGCTGGAGAAGAATTCTCTATTTAATCACAGGAATTAAGGACTCATTTTCTCTCTTCTATTTTTTATGTCACAGTTACCCTTGTCCAAAGCACTTCTTCATTTCTTAGACTTGAGTGTACTAGACTATTAAAAGGTGACACAAAACAGTGACCTGGACAGGAAGAGTTGCCATAGAGCCTGTAGTGGTGGATTTTTTTGGTGTGGTTTGAGTTTTTGCTTGTTTTTCCTAAGAATATGACCATGTGCTGTTACTGTTGCTACCTTTTGACATAACTGCTCATAATTGATTGATTCATATATCACAATAGGTTATGGAAGTAAAAATTCAGAAGTTAGAAAATGTAATAAATGAAATAGGAGAAAGTGTCAAAGAGAAAGATGACAGGATAAACAAGTTACAAGCACAGATAAGAGCAAGAGCAGAGACAAGTGAGCTCGCCCAACTGCAAGTCAGACTGAATGAGATGGGTAATCGCCTCAGGACTGCCTTAACAGAGAATCAGGCTCTTCAGGTATGAGCAAAATACTTCACTCTTCTCTTTCTCCTCTGATGAAGACACAAAGCATGCTTGACAACAGTTGTAGGTGAAACATAGCTCTCTGTAATCAATGTATTTGTTCCAAATTTAATGTGTCACTTGGTGTGTGATGCATTTCCAAAACATTTTAAACATTTAAAAACTTTTAAACTGAAGCATGAACTGTTTATTTGCTATAATATATTTGCACTCTACTTGAAAATTCCCAGATTTATATATGCACAGAAGTCAGCAAAACTTGCTAAAATATGATTGCATATAATACAGGAGAGTAGGTTTGTACCAACTGCTACTGTAGAGCTGGTTGGTCTTGTAGGCCACCTTAGTGGAAAATAACTTCATGCTCCTGGTCTTGTCCTGAAAAATCTAGCAGATCATAGTAAAGATACAAGATAAACAACCCTTAATTTCACTGCTAAGTAACAAGCTCTTATTTGTACTAAATATTTTCTTTTCAGACAAAATTAGATAAAGGTGCTGAGTTGTACAAAGAAGAAATTGACAATCTCAAAACACAGCTGGTAAAATGTGATCTGGAAAGAATGAAACAATCCAACTCCTTTGAAGTGAAGTAAGTTCGAATTTTATCTTCTTACAATTCTCAAGTGCTTTGTTCTTAGCTTCTACTTCCCTCTTTATTTTTCCCACATAAGAAATAAGCGTTCAGCTTGACGTGTTGTAAGCTTTTATTGCAGTTAGAGAAAGTAAAATCTATATGCACCTTGGGTTGCTTACAAAACTCCTTCCCCATACACCCACCAAAATTTCTCAGCCATAAATGAAATAATTGTTCTGACAAAAGAAGGCAAGGGGAAAGTAATAATTGAAAGCACTCTCTACTTTACTAGAGAGAAGGTATGCACCAAAAATAATTAATCCAACTTTTGGGTGCACTTTATCTAAAATCTAACTGACAACCACATAGTAGTTTTTCTTGTATAACTTGGATGTGTCTTCTATTTGATAGCTCATTGGAATTCAGCTTCAACTGTAATAACTATTAAACTGAGGTTTTCTGGTTTTTATTTTTTCTCCCTCCCTTCCTGCCTCATATAGACTTGCTAATTATAAAGCCCTTGCAGAACACCAAGAAGAACAGTTAAGAAAGCTAAAAGAAGAACTGAGAAGAGTACAGCAAGAACAAGATGTTACTGGTAAATTCAAGATAAATAGAAGGGACTCTTTCATGTTAAACATTGAGTTTTGAGGTTATATGGTTAAAGATCAGATCAAGATGCAGGCCTTGTGCCTCAAAGGGTGTGAGGAGAATTGGGTGCATTGGAAGATGGGGTGGAAAGTAGACTAGCTGCACATCAACTGCATTAGAATCACAGCAGTTCTTGTGTTTTTCTCCAGCCACATTTGCACTTGTGGAGGGGTAAGCTGCAGTGGTGGTAGCTCATCTTGCCACTTTTTCCTTGGCGTATGAATACCTAGCTCAAATCAAAGCTATGGCATACCTGAAACAATTTTACCTCTAAATGGCCCAGTGAAGAATCTTCCATGTTTCTTAGTATCTCCCTGGCAGTGTGATTACTGGGAGGTGTGTTTTGTGTAGAAAGAAGAACAACTGTTGTAATGGCACTTGTAACCCAGTGAGGTTTCACATATAAGGAACAGGCAAAAAAATGTATTGGCTTGGTTTTAAGCATTCCCCAAATAATGCACACATATATGTATGTAACTGTTTTCTAGTGCTGGAAGAAGCAGGTCCTCAGAAATCCCAAAAAACCCTGACCTGTGGTGGTGGCAGTGGTATTGTGCAGAGCACACAAATACTTGTTCTGAAATCCGAACAAGCTAAGCTACAGAAAGAGAACTTGCACCTGAAGAAACAAAATGACCTTCTGCTAAGGCAAGTGGAAAGCTGACTATAGCAGCAGTTCAAATCATTTGTTGTATTTAACTATGTGCATCATTAGTGTTTCTTTCTGGGAGACCTATAGAAGTAACCATTAATTTTAGATTTCACATCATAAACTTTTATTTAAAGCTAGTTTTTTATGGCTTTAGTTATAAAGGCCTTTTGAATTTTAAATTGCGTGCTTTCGTAAGAATCTTTTAAATGCTGGAAGATACACTTGAATTGTATGTTAAAAGAAATTTCAGCTTAAAAAAAGTTCCTCTGCAACCAAGATACACAGCTATTGTATTGCCATGTGTGTGATATGTCATCTGAAAATACAGGAACTGTCTGTTCTTCAGGAATTTTTCCTTAAAGGTACTGCTTTAAGTTTTTCTTACTTAAATGCTGGGGTTTTTTTCTTTGCAGTGATGAAGTTCAACTGAAAGAGGAACTTAGGAAATGGAAAGAGAGAGCACTAAAATGGAGAGAACGATCCTCAAGAGAAACTATTCGAGAGACAGTACCAAAGTCTCCTAAGAAGACGGTGTCACATTTCTTTAAAGAGCAAACATCTTCACCCTCCAAGGAAACTGTTTCTCAGGAAATAGTGACTCAGAACCTATCAAAGCCTCTGCCTCTGACTTGTCCGACAAATTTCTTTGATAATTCCAACTTGGGTATGCTAACAGGTACGTAACACAGTGCTAGTGTCCTATAAAGATTTGAAGATGCAAAATGTAAGGGATGACCTGAGTTGTGGGTAAATGCTGTACTTATATATTCAGACTGGAAACTTGCATGATAACAGTTTTCTTGAATGTTTAGTCATCTGCCTGTTGAAAAGCTGACCGTCTGAGCTGTGAAGCTTCTGCCTGCTTTACAGAATCGAAATACCAAAATGAATCCTTCACTCCCTGAAGAATATGCAAACTTTTTTTTTTCCTTTTCTGCAGTGGAAATGTTGATGAGTAACTTTTAAAAGTGAATCAGCAAAATATTGTTATTAGATAGCTGTTGCTCTAAAATGTTTTGCTTTTTAACTTTGATTGGTTAAGCACAGACTTCTGGTAAAACTATATAAAGTTAACTGCTAGTTAACTTTTTTCTCAAGATTTCCAGGATGGTAGTTTTTGTCTTTGATGTTGCATCTGCTACTCTGCCTGGCTTCAGCTGCAATAATAGCTATTTTGATGATAACTTGTGTTCCTCAGCACCACTTCAGATTTCTTACATCTGGCCTGCTGACTTTTAGCGATCTACGGCCTGCATGTGTACACTTATTTCTCACAGCTTTCAGATGGCCCCAGCAGACATGCTGAAGAGTTAGCCAGTTTTTGAGGTTTTAATAGAAGACCTCCAGAAAGAACATGACTCATTGCTGTCTTTGTGATGGCCAATTTGGTAATAGCACAGCGTTCCTCGCAATGCAGAGCTCCTCTGAGGGAAGCTTTGATAGCTGGCCTATAAAACACTAGTCAAGATTAAATCACTCCATTCCTGCTGCTTGTTTAACTGAGAAAACTTTTAATGTTCTTGTCTTCTCTACAGATACACGACCTGCAGGCACAGAGTCCACAGAAGAGCACCTTAAGCACTTGTTTGGGACTTCAGACAAAGATAAAGCCCCTGATTGTAGCGCCCAGTAAAGAGCTCTGTTGTAAGCTGCCCTTGCAGTGGCTACAGCCAGAACCTGCATACACAAAAGAAAACTGCTTCAGGTTAAAAGCCATCAGCCTCTTCCATCTTTGCCTTCTTGGAGTTGCTATTTCCCATAACTGGGAAAGCTGGAATATGAGGACAAAAATGGAAAAGCAGACATGTTGCCCCACAGCCTGCTAATCTGCTGATATTCTAGTTTGGTGTTTTGATGTAGGTTTTTTTAATGGCAAAGAAAAGCTAATGCATTGAAGAAAAAAATGGAAAAAGGAATAGATCACAAACTAATCTACTGTGAAAATGAAACCAGATCATGGGGGCAGTATGGACTCTTTTTTAACTTACTTACCTGTATTGTGAACAATAAAGTTTAATGTGTTAAATATGTAAAAATGTTTTTGCTGTTCACATGTGCTATGATCCAAGGATGTTGATTACATTCAGTGTCTAAATGTTACCAAATTATTATCTTTTGTACTGATTTCATCATTTCCATCATTATTATGCTGTGTCTCTGTCCTCCATAACCTTCTGCCGCAACTACTTGTGCAGAAGTTTACTGTTGCACAAGTCTGTCATCAGAGTTTTGTTTAATTCTTTGAGTCTGTCAGAAAATGGCTGAAGTCTAAAACATAGATCCTCCTCCCTTTCCTCTCCACTGCCAGCTAAACAGGAATCTGGCACTCAAAACCTGAGATCAATTCCATTAAGGATAAAATCATCATCACGAGGTGAGAAAGTCATACCTAAGAAAGATACCTGCATCAAAGGCATCATCCTTGTTTTATAGGAATAAAGCTCTCAGTGATGCTAGGTCTTGTTTGGGTCACCCAAACTGACAAGCAAATGGCTACACTGACATGTTCCTGAGCATTCAGCAGTGACTGAGCATGCCTGAGCATTCAGGCCCACACGGATTATTTTCCTGGTAGAGGTACTTCTTTAATAACAAAACAACTTTCTGTTTACCTTGAGTGGGTGAAAACTGCCAACTACTGTAACTACTGAAAAGCTGCAAGCATTTATCTCAATCTCTGACCTGGAATGTTTTTTGGGAAGCTTTTAGAGGCATGACAAGCCAAAAATATATGGGTTCTAAATAGCAGTACAGAGTTGAGCACTGCAATGTCTTCTTTCTGACCACAACCATAGCATAGGTATTTATTTTCTGACAGGGAAAAATGCAGTGCTGGAGTGTTTGTGGTGGCTCCTTTTTTTGAGGTTGGTTGGAAGATTTTTGGGTTTGTTTTGGATTGGGTTTTTGTTTGGTTTGGTTTGTTATTTACTTCCCATTATGATGAAAGATTTCCTTTTTGGCTACCAGGATTTTGGTGTTCTAATAAATTAATTACACCGACTTTTTTTTCCAGAAGGGGGAAAAGAAGGTGAATGTATAGATCTACCTCTTTCATGTAAAATTTCCAGTGGGTTTTTTTTGCTAACTATTGCTTTCTTGGGACATTTCTAGATTTGGTGATTTTTCTGGTGATTGAACAAAAAAAAGCAGAAACTTATTGCAACAGGTCTGTCTGAATTTAGGTGGCAGAAGCTTAGGGGCAGAAGGATAAATGCTTTTAGCAAATTAAGTCATTAAAGATTTTGTTTACTGGGGAGTTGATTTAGACTTAAAAGCTGTCATAGTTTAGCAAAAAGGATAAACAACTTTTGTGTATGTGTGTCCCAGTTTATCCACAGAAGTGGCTTTTCTGAGGACAAACTAACTGAAGTTTAGGCAGCACACCAAATTCCTTAATACTATCAGGTAGGTTTAAGTCTGGTATGAGCTTATAGCTAAATTAGTTTGTCCTAGAATTTTCCAGGCTGATGATATTAATTCTGCTTCAATATATGCAAGTTAAACCACTAGAAACAAAAGATGCATTGGTAAATCACCAGTTTAACAACAACAAAAAAATCACAGAAGTATTGTCCTGGTTGGTAATTTGATCGTTTGTATTGCAAAAAGAGATTTATTGGAAAAAAATGTTGGTGGCCTTTTTTGGTGGGAATCCTATCAGTCTCTTGAATTCCCTTGGGAAGAGGGTCAGCTAATGCTGGTGATCTTTTTGTGTCCTTTCCTGTGCAGGAGAAAAATCACACTTTTTAAAAATCCTGAGTTTCACTAGATGGCAGTTTCAACAGGAAATTACGTTGGTATAGAGAAACTTAGTGGTTGGACTACAAATCCCAAGAAGCACAGTAAAAAACTGTAGAACTTCCTTTTGGACAAGGGTCAGTAAATATAACAAAGCTGTTTGAGATCTCGTGGTGAGTGACAATATTCATCTGTAAATGCTTCATAGAATCAGTATTACAAATGTTCATAAAATCTGGCATTAGACTGAAAAATGTATTTATAATGCATTTTGCTTCCCACATGTTAAGGTGATTTGGGGAAGTACTTGAACTGATCCAGGTGGCTTTTGGAAAGAAAAGAATTTTTCCATTACGTTGCTTCAGAAGTCTGATTTGTTGAATCTGTAACCTTCAGGAAAACACTTTCACTGCAACTTTTGTCAGGGAAAATGTCTAACAAAGCAGAATTCCTGATCAAAATACGAGAAATTTCATCTTGGCTTTTTTTTGCCTGTTTAAGAAAAAAAATCCAATTTCTGTTACAATGCTTCCCTTCTGAGCTCTCAAATGCCTTTTGAGGTCCTCATGTATAACTCAACAACTAGATAACTGAGGGTCACACTGCATCCAAACAGGACAATTGTAATGGCAGAGGTGCACTCTGGATCATGTCTCATTTTGAGAACATATTTGCATCTGATTCCCAGGGGGTGGTGTTGGCTCATGTTTTTGTTAAATTTCTGTGCCATGCTGTGCCTGCACAGGTCAGCGCCATGGGGCGGCTGGAGGGGAAGATCATCCTGCTGTCTGCGGCGGCACAGGGCATTGGCCGAGCAGCTGCTATTGTAAGTTGGAAAATGAAAGTTCTGCTGTGCCTGTGCAAGGTCTCTAATGCTAGCTTGTCCTGTGATACCTGCAGCAAACCAATTCTTGAATTAATAAACCACAGATAAAACCAGGACTACGCAGTGAAAAAAATCAGGGAATAATGTAGCTACTATGCTGTATCGTGCAGGCTTTGTGCTGTTTGAATTTATGAAAATCTTCAACTCTGAGCAGAGATGTTAGACAAGGATATGTGCAAGATTTGAGAACACCTGTAATGGCTTTTCTAACAATATATGTTTGGTACTGTCTGTACCTTTTATCCAATATCTCTGCTGCTTTGTTCTGGGAGAAAATATAGATGATAGGGGGAATATTTCCTGGTCTAAGGCTGGATACTGTGAGGATTCCCTGCAGTAAAGCCAAGATATTTTATCCATATTCATGGCTGACATAACCAAGTGTACATTATATTAACAACAGAGTTACAGCGTTGTTCACAATTAGCAACTTTAAGAAATCCTTTACAAATTTTGTTTGATTATTGTTAAACAGAATGCAAGATATCCATTAACTTTCCAGTTAGCTTATAACTCTTAACTCTTACAACTTTGACCAGTTTTCTCCCTCTACTTCCCTTTTCCATGGCAAATAAGAAACGCAGTAATCTCATTACCTCTGTAACATAATCAGCAACTCAGGAAAAGGTCTTGTAGGATTTTTGCCAGACTAGTTAGTTTCTCATGCTTGTGGTTAAGAACACAGAAAACTGCTGCTCTTGGCTCTTACATAAATCACTCAGTCCAAGGAGCAGGTAATCTTCCTGGTGATTTCACTTTGTAAATACCCAACAAGCCGTGGAAGGTTGGTGTGTCTAATGCCACTATCCTCTTAAGCTGCACCTGAGACACTTATTTTGAAGATTAGGAGCTACAGTCCAAGATGTCAGAATACTTTTGACAGAGTTTACTTTGTTAGCTGTTGATTTATCAGTAATCGCAATACAAAGAAAGGGTTTTGAGGAAACCATCAAGAATGAAGCAGTGTCTCTGGTTAAATATCAAAAGTCATGCTGCTTTTAATATTGTTCTATTCCAATTATTTGGATGCAAATTATTTTGTTTAAAAAATCCTGGTTTATGACTTGTGCCTTTACCTGTTAAATTTCATAACTTTAGTTAAATCTAACAATACAGACAATTCTAGCCCTATATTTATAATGTGCTCATTAGTGCCACTAATAAGGGCAATAATGATATCCATTATCTTAGTCTGGTTACTGTTCTTATACTTTATTTATGGATTCCTTACTTTAGGGAAAACATCTTAAATCTGTCTTATCAGGCATAGTTACATAGTTGTAACTATATCACAGGATATGTGGAACCCCCTGATACACTCAGAATGAAAAGTGAGAGATCAGCTGCCCTAAGCCAACTTCTATTTCAAGCCAAAAAGGACCTGAGAAGAAAACAGATTTTATTTCTGGTATGATCTGGAATATCTAAATATAATCTACTTCTCTTGTTTTCTCCAGGCTTTTGCTAACGAAGGAGCCAAAGTCATTGCTACAGACATCAATGAGTCTAAACTGCAAGAACTGGGGAAATATCCAGGTAAATGGCCTACAGCAGGCATTAGTTCAGCTGCGACAAGTTTTGTTACAGGCTGAAACACAGTTTGAGGATAGGAAAACTTCAAAAGGCCAGAAAAAAAGGAAAATATACAGACTAATTCTTTAGGTGTTGGCATTGCTTTATTCTGTGGTGTGAAATAGCAGAGATTTAGCATGTAAAATATTGCAACATCAGCATTATCAGACACAGTATAATTCCAGGTATGTGGAATAACTGAGTTTGTTGTGTAACAGAAGAAGTTGATATTTGTTTCTCAGAACAGCATCCATTTCAGTTACCTTTAGGCATTGCTAGGCTAATCATCAAGTGCATCACTCTAGGAGGCATGGAATGCTTTTCTCTGATTGAGAGAACATCCCACTATACAAGAAGGTAGACCAAGTGTCTGTATTTAAGGTAGACCTATGGTCTGTATTTAACTATCCTTCTAATGCATTCCTTACTGTCTTATAGAATCCATATGTCTTCAGAAATTTAATTCCAGCAATACTAGGTATGCCTATTTAGTTTGTACAAATGTTCAGGCCTGAAGGTTGCTTTTCTACTGACACCGCAGGAACAGGCTTCAAGGAGCAGGTTTTGCATAGCTGTGTTTCTAATCACAAGTGACACAAGGGGGACGTTACATTAAAATCTTTTTTTCAATATTGAAAGGAAAAATAAGACTTGGGATATATTTTACAACTGAAAATGTTTCTAACTTAATTTGAAAGAAGAAAGTGGATTTAATGAATTCCTACTACAGGGTGACAGTAAAATACACAAAACCACAGCTGGCACAGCTTTTAGCACGAATGCCAGTCTCTACCAACTGCAGTTCACCACAAGCAATCCATTTGTAATTCTTTGGGAGCTTTAGGGCTTTTCAGGTTCCTTCCGAGGTTGTTTGGGAAAGTGTGACATTTTTTCCCTCTGCTAGTATGCTCACAAGGAAAGAAATAATTTTCCATGTACTCAGAGCCATTTCCATCATTTAGACATAAGATTAGTCAATCTGTAATTCATCGAGACTTGGCACATTGTGGTCTTTGAATTTTATCCAGGAGAGGTAATTCCAGTGTGATTTTAATCACCAGCCTGTAGTCTGATTGAATCATTATACACAAATCTCTTCCAAAGTGTCTGTATCATTTAACTAAGGCATATAGAGGCTATTCACGGACTTGTCAATTTGGCTTCAAAAGAAACACGTTTTTATCCATTTCAAATCAAATTCTCCTTTAATTTAGACAACACTCAGATGCTTTACAGACAGCTTTACAGTATTTCATAGAACCATATCTGCTGGGTGAGACTTCAGGAGGCCATGTAGTCCCATCTCATGCTCAAAGTGGCACAGGTTAGAGCAGGTCGCTCAGGGCTGTGTTTAATCAAGTTCTGAACATCTCTAAGAATGGAATTTCCTCAATAACCTCTGCAGGACCCTGTTCCAGTGTGATTGCCCTCATAATTTTAATAATTTATGCAAAACCATTTTTCCTCATTAATTAAATTATATAAAACTCATTCATAATATCATCGATTATGCATGGGAATGTGGCGTATAATATTACTGTGAGTGTGTGACACATGTAACTAGTTCCAAGTAATTATTATTCTATGATAATTAGCATGAAAGTTCATTATGATTATACAGGTTCTATACGTCTTCCTTTTGAGAGTGTAGTGGAATTAAAATTTATTTGGAATGTTTTAATGGTAAGTTATGCTCCTTCATCTGTTTGTGTCATGCTGTATAACAATTAAAACAGTTGATCATTTTAATTCTCTCCTGAAATTTTAAATAGCATGACATGCTGTTCCACTTTATCCATTGCACTAACTTAATCATCGAGTGTAGCTGTCACTGAGTTGAATTGTGAGTGCAATCCTCAGCACATCAGAAAAATAATCAGCTAATCCTTAGTCAAATACATTGAAGTAAATACCGTGGTTTTTCTAGGCATTCAAATACGGGTTCTGGATGTCACCAAAAAGGAGCAGATAGAAAATCTGGCCAAGGAGATTGAAAAGATTGATGTCCTCTGTAACATCGCAGGGTAACTGCATTCTCTTTGCTACTGCTATTTTTCCAATTTTCCCTGTCCTCCAGAAGTACTTTCTGTTACTTCTATTGTGCATTTTATGTCTTATGTTTTAATGGATTTTATACCTTTAATACAAACATGCAGGTGTTTTCATCAGAACTGAACTTTTTGTGCACAGCCACATTACTCAGATCAAGATAGAACAGCTCTGGAACTTACATTTTCCTCACTCTATGGGCACCCTGTACTGATGGTTTTGGCCTTCCAAGCACAACAGTCAGCAAAGCCGATACTCTGCTAGTGCTCTACTCTTTTTTTTTTTTCTTTTAATTTTTCTATTGCCAATCATTTTGTCACACGTACCGAGTCTGCTTTGTGTCCTTGGTACTTACCAGAAGAAATACACTGCTGCTTGCATTTTTCAAAAGAACTCTTATCCCTCCTTTTCAAGGTTGGAAAAGTTAACTGCTACAATATAGTAGTGGGAGAAGGGCAATAGAAAGCCACAGATGTAAACCACAGACTGTAATCCACTTCATTCACTCATACTAGGTTTGTTCATCATGGAACCATTCTGGAGTGTGAGGAGCAAGACTGGGACTTCACGATGAATCTCAATGTTCGCAGCATGTATCTAATGATCAAGACGTTCCTTCCAAAGGCAAGGCTTAGTTGCCCATGACTTACAGTCTCTGCTGCATTGTTTAGAGTGTGAGAGATATAAGTTGTGGCCACTGTGACAATATACAAAATACAAGTGTGCATCTTTGGACAGGGGAGCCCTTAGATTTCAGTGATCCTACTGTAAAACATTCTCTGCACCGCATAATATTTCAAGTAGACAATTTATCTAAAGGATATGGTAGAGAAAATTTATTTGAGGAGTTGACCTATGTAAACTAGCTAAAATACTTCAGATTTTATGCAGAGCAGTGAGGGAGCTGCACAATACCACTGCTACAAAATGATGTATATTAACATGAATTTTATACAGCTCTGGAGAGTATCTTGTGAAGAAATTCAGGGATGCTGACGCTAACATGCTGATTAGAGCAGAACAATTCAATGAATGTAGCAGCTCAAGGATGCTTCTTGGTTTTGACGTAATAACTAGGTTTGGGTCTACAAAAACTTGTGGACTGAATAAGGTGTTTGCATTCCCATAAATGCAAGGGCCAGATTTGAAAGGTGTGACCATGACTGGATGACAGCTACTCTTTTCAGTATTGTTTCAGCTCTTTTTGCCTGGTTGGTTTGGTTTTTCATTCGTTTGGGGGTGGATCTTTTCTTAGCTGAACTTAATTTTCAGAGTTTGGGGTTTCTTAACTTCAGGCATATCAGGTTTTGGGAAGCCTAAAGAGGTCATAACTTAAAGAAAATTGCCTACAATTCATAGATGCTAGAGTGTCATGCTTTAGTCTTCTCCAAAACAAGAAGAGTTTGAGTGGAATCAGTGAACTGCTGCACTGGTAGATGGTATGAGCAGATGTCTATGTAGGGTAATCTACTGTGGTAACAAAGAGGGCAATGATTGAGGGGTGGCTAGCTAGGGAAAAAAATAATTTCCTGTCATAGTTTTCAATCCTGACATGGCTTAGGGAAAGTGAGTGAGAATTTCAGACTCTGCTTCACTGCTTCCATCAATGGCACCTACTACTGCCAATTAAGCTTTGTTACCCTGTGTATCAAGTGTATGGAGGGCTGTTCTGTGAGTTGCTGTGGGCTGTTTTGCTGCACCTGCAGATGACAAATAGTTTGCGTTTGAATGACATAAGTATTCTTTTGCAGATGCTTAAAGAGAAATCTGGAAATATTATAAATATGTCTTCTGTGGCATCCAGCATCAAAGGTCAGTAGCTTGTTAGAGTTCCTTATATAAATCTTTAAGATGATGGACATGCAAAATAAATATTGGGCAACTTTGAATTTAGAGGACATTCTAAATTCAAAGCTGGTGCTAAATCCTGTGGAGAGATACAGTTAGGAAAAAAAAGAGAGAACACATCAACTCAAACATAAATGCGAGGACACAGATGGAAAATTGCAGAAACTGCAAGGTCCTTACCTCTGAGCTTTTTCAATGTTTTGTAGCATCCTTTTTACCAGTTTTATTAACTAAAAAGAAATTACTTCCAGTGATATCTTGCTACATATGTTCTTCAGAGATATAATGAAGAAATTACAATTATGGAAGCGCTGTAACTATGCTTTCTAAGGAAGCCTGATCATGAGAAACAGATGGGTTTCCGCTGTTCCTAAATTTTTGTTGCTTTGTTACCTTTTCTAGACTAGTCCCCAAACTTACCCTATTAAAAGATTTTCTCTGGTGTATACCCAAGCTGAATTTATGGAGCGGCTACAGGTGCTACAAAAAATGCTGGAATGCAGAAGCAGGTGCATATTCAACAAAATTCACTCTTTCTTTTTTTCTTTTTTTCCTTTCAACTATGTTTCTGGGCTGCCTTGACATGGATCTTGTGTTAGGAGTTGTGAACAGGTGTGTCTATAGTACTTCAAAGGCAGCAGTTATTGGGCTAACGAAGGCTGTGGCTGCTGATTTCATTGAACAGGGCATCAGATGCAACTGCATATGTCCTGGTAAGTGTTCTTACATTATTCTGTAAACTAGGAGCAGGTGCTAGAAGGCTAGATTTAGTTTGGCTTTTTTAACAAAGAATACTTACAAGTGGTAACTAAAGTTACCAGCAGTCTAAAAGAACAGAGCATGCTTGAAGGGCTTAATATAGAAAAGTTGTTATTCTGTGGTTAAACTGTATGTATAGTCTGATTAACCTGGTATATGCACTTTATATATACATTATTTTGTGTATGTTGTGTATTTCATATTTTTTATTTTTATACAGTATTTGAATGGTTGTTTTCAAAGATCCAGTATGGAAGTTACAAGCAGGCAAGAGCTAGCTAAGAGTCTGGCCATTGTTTAACCATCTGAAAAGTATTGAATCTAATTCTCAAACCTGTTGCCTTCTACTGAAGTTTAAAATTCTGTGCTGTATCGGTAGCTTTGCAGTTTTTCTCCTGAATTTTATTATGAAGTTACACATAGGTTTTAAGACATACAAATAGAACAAATAAACTTCTATCATGATTACTGATACAGTTGATTTTTAACACTGAATTTAAAATTTTGCTTAGGAACTGTTGACACACCATCTTTACAGGAAAGAATCCAAGCCCGGCCGAACCCAGAACAGGTGAGAAAGCAATTTATTAGCTTGATCACATGTGTATATATATATATATAAAACTCTTGTTAAATATATATATATATATATAGCTGCACTTCTGTCCATATTCAAGAATGTCCTCAATTTCAGAGTTTCGTGGATAACCTAACAGTAGTGTATCCTTTGCTAGTGTGGTCAGTGTGTACTCACAAGAGAAGCCTTAAGGCCAGAGCAGAACTGAAGCCTCAGAAGGATTCTATTGCTTAGTGAATACAGAGGGTCTCTCATCCATGGGAGCAACTCAAAATGTAGGTTACAGTATCCAGTGCAAAAGCAGAGGACATTTTCTATTGTGGCATGTGTCAGCCACAAGGCAATGCAAAAACATGACAGAAAGGGCATTCTACCATATCCATTTCAGTGTGATTTGGGATGCTTAACAATCCCTATTAGATAATTGCAAGTTCTCATTTGAAGGACCTGGGAATATCTACCACCAAAGGAAGAAGGATTTTATGTTGCCTTTATTCTGGAACCAGAGATTTAGGTGCTGTCTAAAAGTCTCATACTTTTTTTCAACCTGAAATTCACATCACTGTTGCTTTTATGTATTTCTAACTTTAGTTCCCTACTTGGTGCACTAAAGTAAGTTATGATTAGTGGCCTGTTTCCAATATTGCTTTGTATGCATCAATAGGCTAAAATAATTGCTTTTTTTTTTTTTTTTTTTTGATATCCCAAATGTTCTTCTATATCCAGGCACTGAAAGACTTTCTAGCCAGACAGAAGACTGGTAGGATGGCTACTGCTGAAGAAGTGGCCTATCTCTTTGTGTACTTGGCTTCTGATGAAGTAAGTATACAGCAATAAAATGTTCTGTCACAGAATCCTGTGCTACTTTCCTGCTTCATAGTAGAGAGGGTATTTATTTCAGGACCATTTATATTGTCTTTGAGCTGGATTATTACAAAAATAAAAACCAAATTACGTTCTTTTACTGAGTTCAACCTGCGATACAAAAAGTACTCTGAATATTGACAGTGATTGCAAGGCATTTGCTGCCATAGCCCAGTGGTTTCATGTCACCTGAGCAAATTGACCTACCCCAGATCATCCTGAATGGTAAGAGAAATGGACTTGTCTGCTTTACCAAGCTTGCTCCATGGCTAGATCATGTTTTAAGGAGGTAGAATTAGTAATCATCACCTACATTTACTATTCAAGGGCAAATAATTGTGTAGACCTGCTGGAGAATTTAGCTAATGCTCAGGGTGGATGTACCCTTCCAGCATAAGGAAGATAACACACCCACTGTGGTTTTTACACACCAGGCTCTTGATGACCACTGCAAGCACCATCCACACTAATGAGCACTTATCAACATTATTTAGGCTGCTGTAAATTTACTATGATTCAAAACTGGACTGGAGTCCTCTGGACATGTCCAGCAGTCCTTATGTCCATGTCAAAATACTTTAATGGATTTAATTCAGTATTAATGTTGCTATCTATCAGTAATCTCTTTCTCAATTTCATCTTGGTTTTAGTGTTTCCATAACACTAATAATTTTTTCCAGCCTGCTCACAGGGTTTTCAACCATGTGTAAACATAATTCCGTTTTTTTCAATATATTTAGTTTGTTTCAGCACTCACATAGGAGAGAATGTCAATAGCTCAATTACTTACCCCAGTATCTGTATAATTTAAATTTTCAGTTAGGTCCTCTTATAATTATTGGCTGACCTGGTCAGATTCTGCTCACCTGGATAGAGCTAATAACATCATAGTGGGAGGTATTTATAACTGCAGGTAAGAGATCTGAAGTCTAGCTCTTGTGAATTTGTACACTCAGGATGCTTTCTCATCTTAATGCCTCTAATAATACTTGCCACACTTCCTTGAATTAAGTAAAAGGCTTCAATTTCTAAGTTTGTTTATATTTAGATATTATGTTACTTATTCAGGTGTTTTTGTAAAACAAAAAGATCAGTGTATCAAAAGAAAGCAGATTTTTTAACTTAAAGCAAAAATGTTTCCCTATAATTGCCATGAAAATTACTTCAAATTATTGTTTCTTTTTATGTAATTTCAGTCTGCCTATGTGACTGGTAATGAACTAATCATTGATGGAGGATGGAGCTTGTGATTGACTCTACCTGCAAATGGAAATTCATACCATGAAGGGCAAAAATGAGGATGGTGTTGCTTGCAAAGATTGAGATCATGCATGTGATGTCTTTCCAAACAAATCTGTTGCATTGATTTTACCAATTAACTTTTCCTTAAACAGTGAAACACCAGAGTAAAACATACTTCATGTGGCTTCAATTTATGGCAACTCCAAAAACATGAAATAAGAGCAGTTTAATGTTTAAGATTTCAGGCGGCTAAAAATATTATTCCAGGTACAAAATCTGAGTTATGTTTTAAGCAAATCTGAAAGGAATTAAATACTATTAAATACTATCTTTATTCCCAACTTACAAAGTATTTGGAAATTAAATATTCACAGTTAGATTTTCATGTACAGGAACTGCTACGCAAGGGCATTACTCTAGCGGGCAAGGATGGGGGCATATGTGAGAGAAGTATTCTTAAATATATGGTTGGATCTTCATGAATACGCTTGACTTGTAGCACAAAAACAAAAGGAGTGGATTTTACTACTCTAGATAGAGCCAATATATTCCTCTCCAAAATGATGTACAAAGACAAATTCTGTAAAATGTGTTGCTAGGTGCTACGCTTTGGTGCTCTGTGCCTTATTCTCAAGTACCAATACAGTTCACACTAAAACACAAGGCAAAATTTCTCTGAAAAGGACTGTTTCTACAAGAGTATGTGTTGATGTTTTTATTTTCATAGCATATGGTAGCTTTGATTCACAAAACAGAAACCTATCATTGTCAAGTTTTGTCCTCTGGGGAAAAACATAGGTCCTGACCCAAAGATCTAAGGCAATGAATAACTTGAATTCACAAAGCACTTGTTTTGCTAACATACTGCCTAAAACTGACATGAATAACATGTTCTGACTGCCTATAAATGTGGTTACCTTTAACAACTGCACATAGCTCCATTTATGTAGTTCATAAATGAAGCTGTATGCAGTTTCATATATATATTGATATACAATAATTACATATATATGTGAGGGAGGAAATAAGGAATAAATGCTACTGAATTCAGTAATCAAAGCACAGGAAAAATGTACCATATTCTCTGTGTGTTTCTGTAACAACTATCATGTTTATAAAATTATTGCTTAAGATTTTCAATATCAGCTGAAGCACTCATATAAATTATTTTATTTCAAAGATAAACATGTCTAGTTAAAATCTTATTGTAAAATTGCATATAAATGCAAATTTTACAAATGAGAAAAGTGTTGTGGATATTGGCTTCCTTGGGCTCATTATGGGTTTAACGTTTACCTTTAATCATGGTTGGAGCATTCTGACCTTGTGTAGTTTGTTTATGGGGCTTTAGAGAATTTAGTATTCCAATCAAGTGACCCTGGCAGACAAGCAGGATCAAGTTGGGGCAGAAATCCAAAGTTATCCAAAATGGTTCCACAAATATTCACTGACATAAATTCTAATGTTAAAAGCTGAGGCTGGCAGGACGTTGTTTCAATGGTATCAGAGTTTAATATGAAGGCCAAAGTCTTTATTTTGTAGTTAGGTGGAGAAGATTTAACTCGAAAAGAGAGAATTTTCTCACTGCATTAGCACAGGAAACTTGCACTGTATATTCTGAAAATATAATTGTGAATCTGAGAGTAAATTCATTGTACTTATTGCATGTTGAATATCACTACTTCATGTTTCTAAGCTCACTTGAAACTGATTGTAGTCTACAGATGCTGCACAAAAATGGTTGCCGCTGTTGTTGCCAAAGCACTTGTGCAAGAAAGTAAGTACCACCTGCCTTTAAATTGCACTAAAGGCATAAAGGGCTTTTTTAGTAATAGACCAAGAATCTGGTGGGGCAGAAAAATAAAAATCAGCAGAGCTTGCTGTGTCTTGCCTTATTAGCAGTGCTTTTCACAGAGGTGTTAACAGCTGCAACTCTGAAATGTGTTCTAATGTCACGAGGTTTTTCAGCAGACTTGCTGGAATTATTAAAGGAAAATGCTTCTTAATGCTCTCATGACCTCTTAATTCCCTGGTCTGTTTTCAATGGAACTGGGTAATTCTCTTTGTTTTCCTTCCACCCCAGTGAAAATATAAGAGGCTTTTTGACTTTTCAGATTCTAGGTCAAACTTTTCTCGTGTGGGGGAGGGAAGACTAGACTTCTCTGATTCAGAGTCCTTCTGGAAAATTTAATCTGATCAAAAAAACGCTGTCATTTTGTCTTGGATTTGAGGTCAGCTTAGTTCTGTGTCATGACACCAGGAGCAGAGCAGCCACATTCTGCATTTGACTCCGCTTTCTCATGCGCTCAGGATTGAGAAAAAGGGGAGGTCTGTCTCATTCCCTCATGTGCTCTTACAGATGAGGTGGATGAACTTGCTTTTTCTCTTCAAGAACTCCAAATGCCATGATGGCAGCAACGTAAATATGCAAGTTGTATTTGTTTGGGGATGGTTGTGGGGGTTGGTTGGGGTTTTTTAAATTCTCCTGCCTGCCCCTGCATTTCTTCTGTGCGCAGCCCAGAGCAGAACCAGCAGGAGCTCCTTGCCCTTTCCTTGCACCAAACCTCCAATTCCTCCAGTGCTGTAGTCTGCGTTAGAGGATTGCGTGTTGCTTCCCGCGCCTCTTGTGGGAAAGGCAGCGCTGAAAGAGTACGGGACCCAATGAATATCGTGGGGGCCCGGCTACGACAGACACAAAAATCTCCTTCCTCATGGGTGCCCTGACAGGTATCCAGAGCCGTGGACCGGCTCAGGTGTGCTCCGTCCCTCACACCAGCCACGGTCCCTCTCCGGCCGCCGGCCTGGGGAAGCTGTGGCTGTGGAGGAGGGCCTGAGGCGCCCACAGCGGCGGCAGCGGGGAGGAGGAGGAGCCGGGGCCGCTCCGCCGGAGCCGCTGCTGCTGGCGCTGCCAGGCTCTGCTGTCCCCTGCCGGGGTCCCGCCGTCCCCTGTCGTCCCTCCCTCCCTCCCGAGGCTGTGCAGGCAGCGGCTCCCTCGCTCTGCTCCTCGCCGTGCCCCAGGTGAGTTGTGCCGCTCTCGTTGCATCCCCGTCCCCTGTGGCAGGAGCGGTGACCGCGGAGAGCGGATAGCAGGCTAGGCAGGCAAGAGGCTGCACCCGGGTTTGCTTAGCACCTTTTTGTGGATAATGATGGTTTGGGGGTTTTAATCGTTATTTATCCTAAGTGCCAGTGGCTCTGATGGTGTTTGTGGTATTTCATTTGCTTTCTGTACCTTCTGTGTGCAAAGCAGAACGAGGAGAGTGACGGAGGCCGCAGAGCCCATGGGATAGGCACACCTGTGGCTGTCCCTCACAGTCATCTCTCCCTCCCTACCCATTCAAAAACAACTACCATGGGAGGGTCTAATGAAACCTCTCTGCTTTCAAAACAAGAAAAGTGTATTTTACAGGGAGGTAGTAAAATAAGTCTGTTATTGGATGGTTTCCATGGGACAGACCTTAACCCTGAGGTATAAATTCCGCTCAATAATTTCTCAATCACGGATTCTGTTTGCATAGAAGGTGAAATTTAAAAACGAAAACAACCTCCTCTCAAAAGAAAAATCCAAAACCTGTGAACTTTCAGAAGACCCACGCTGACATAAGTACACTAACTGCTCGCTTTGGTTCCATTCATCCAAAAAGATGGTTCTTGAAAGGAAGTTCTTGATCCTGCTAACAGGGTGAAGACCTGCCACAAAACAGATAAGGACAGCACTGTGAGACTCTTCATTTGCTCCTTGAAACCATTCCTGTTAAACAGAACAATTAATATCCCTGCTTAGTCAATCTTTCCCACACACTGCTGTGAACGGTGCTTTCAGGAGCTGGAGCTGTGGTGAGTTGGACTTGCCTTAGAAGTATTAATGTATTTTGTGTCAACAGCTGCTCAGGGATGTTGCTTGTGTAAAGCTGGGTGGAGAACTTCTGTCCTTTGCTTGCGCACAAATTGACTACAAAATTTTATATGTATATATATAGATATATGTACATAATCCCACATAAACCCTGGGAAAGTGGTCAGTGAAGGGAAGGAGGAAGGCACTGTTAGGTGTCTGACACTTTCTGTTTCAGTTAGGAGGACTGGCATTTGTGGATTCCCTGCCCCAGTGAAAGGATGAAAAAAAACCCAAACCAAAAGTACCACTGGTGTCATTAAAAAACATTCTTAAACACAGCTGTTTGGTTCAGCAAATACTAATTAAAATATAGAAAAGTACTGGAATTTGAGTAAATAAGCACTTCACTTTTAAAAAGGAAAGTGAAAAAAGCAAAACTATTAACTTAGAACACACTGAAAGTGTTTCTAGTGGCTCTGTATTCTTCCTCTGTGCCTTTGCTGTGCCTCAGACCAGTTTCATATCAGAACAGCTCAAAGAAAACCTCATAGGTGTTACAGCAGCCCTTGTCTTTGTTTATGGCATCAGTCATTCCCAAATATCAAATATTTAATGTAAAACTCGAGGCCTGATAATTGTGAGAGCCAGCTCTAACTTAACGTACAACACTTTAGCCAGGAAGGAATTTCTTGGCTCAAAAATTCTGGCTTAACTTCACTGGTGTTTTATATGGCTAGAGCAACCTAAAAAATTTGAAGAAATTTAGCTGATGGAGAATACATGCCAACCTTTGCTGTAGCAGACAACACTATAAAGCCTTGTCTCTGGATATATGCTGTGAAACTACAGTTAATATTTGCACAAAAAAAATATCTGACATACAAAACAGTGCACTGCCATATCTCTTGATAGAATCTATGGGACAAGGAGTTGAACAGTTAGAGTGAGCAAATACAATTATAATTACCCACAAATTACTTCGATCTTATTTCCCCCTCTGAAAATTATCTCCATGGGATATAATCAGTAAAAAAGAACCATGTTTAATCAGGCTACAAGCTGTGAAAAGTCCTGATCTTTATTCAAACAGGCATCTCCTCTTTTTTAAATACTCAGTCAATGTGTTCGTGATTATTGACATCTAACAGAAACACATTCTGAAAATTCCTCTGAAAATCAACCTTGATCAGTCAGGCTTAAGTTAGGGGGAAAGTGTCCCCTCCTGAAGCTTTAGAAACCTCTTAGAGTTTTAGAAACTATAGTTGTTCTAACTTTGTTAAATGGTCACTTGCACTGCCATGTACATAGGGCCTGTGACACTTTCAGAACTAATGGTTCTGCTAAGTGGTGCTGACAGCAAATAACCTTAATTATGTGCTGAAAGGAGGTACAAATAGATAAAGATGTATTACAGCCATACTTTTAAGAAGGAATGAAGAGGTTAGCACAGATCATCATGATTTTAAAACTTGGATTTTTTAAAAATTTTTTTTAGTGCTTGAATTTGTAAGCTTAATACTGTTCTTCTGTTAGTTTCTTTCTCTTAGCCTCTTATGTACAGCATACAGAGGCGCACAAACCCCATTAAATTTGTAATTGGGCTGTGAGGATTTTTTCACCTGTCTATGGGGGGAAAAAACAACATCACTGAGTAGTCATCCATTTGGGAAACAGTGACTGTTTGCTTCTCCTTAACTTTTCCACCTTTATTTCTCTCCTTAGGTTTGTAACAATGGTAAAGGAAGATGCTGGAAATGACAGTGAAGATTCTGAACCATCAGTATGTGAGAGAAATGGCATGATTGCCATGCATGAGCAAAGTGAGGTAATTAACTAGGATCTCAGAGTACAGTTCTAGTCAGAGGGAACCCTGCTTTTCCTTTCCTTTTTCCTTTTCTAAGAATAAAATTCTTGACATAAAAGGCACTTAGAAGTAAGCATATAGTACTGAGTGTATCTCATATAGATACCTATATGGTACATCTTTATGCGCATGGTGGTCACATACATACGGTGATCACAGAATCATGGGGTAGATCAACAAGTAACTCCATGCTGAAGGCTCATGAGATTTGTGTTCCAATCGTGACTCTGAGTAAGGAATATATAAATATATATAGAAAGAGAGAGAGAGGGGGAAGAGACAAAAAAATAATCAGAAATGTGGAACTATTACTGGAGAAGGGCCAAACCACGTTATAGGCAGAATTCCATGTCTACAGTGTGACAATATGCTGACATGAATAATCATACGGGAAGGTAGATGATTAACTTGTCAAAAATAATGCTAAAATGCAGTGAGACGCATATCCAAAAATGGTCAAAAAGTCCTCTGGCTATGAATATGGATAAGTAGATGTACCAGTATAAGAGAACAGCTTCAAGGAACTTCAAGGGAATAACTCCCAGGGTAGTATTTCTGTCTCTACTTTGACTTACCAGCCTGAGTCTTCCAGCAATGGATCATGTGAGTAATGCTTGTACTGGCCAGCTGTGCTGTTTCTTTCATCTTTGTTTTGATATTTTGGTTCAAGGCTTTGCAACAGTAGTTATTTAGGAATTATATTAAAATCACTATCTCACTGGAATTTTGCTAATCATTAACTGTATTGTGAAAGCTAGTCTGGAAGCAGAACCATATCAAATTGTAAAAAATATTAATAAATGTTTAATTTTGTATACCAGACAAGCTGAGCCTGGCCTGTTATTATTGTTTCTTCATCAAATATGCAAATATTGTTACTGCACAGGTGCTATTTGTTATTAGGACAGGAGCCCTGTCAGTTGCAGATAAAAAGGCAAATGTCCTGCAGCCTCTCACATACAGTCCTTTGTGCCATGCAAAAAACAAACACAGAACCAAAAATACCAAACATACAACAAATCTGGACATTCCTGCAGTGGTTGTTTAGTTAAACATAGTCATCTGTAGCCAGTGCATCTCAGCTGACTTCAGGTCTTGCACACTACTTCAAATATATACAGTGCCACTTCTGAGAGAGTCTCCTTGTTTTCATTCATCAGGGACCAACAGCAGATGCCAAAGGTGCTGATGGGAATATACAAACAGAAGAAACTGCTCTTTTGAACCACTGCATTCAGCAACCTCCAGAATCAGCAGCAGGGTCTTCAATACCTGCAGGAACATGGAGGCAAATATTTGCTTGTCCTCCTCAGGGTTTACTGGCCCGAACAGTGACAAATGGTATGTAAGAGAGACAGAGTTTAATTAAAATGAGAAATAGCAAATGAAGTACTTGTTTCTCTGAATGGGATGATATCTGCCCATTGCCCTTGAAAATAATGAATGGAAATTGCTGTGTTTTACTTATCACTCTGTTCTCAAATGTTTTAGGAAAAAAAAAAAAAGATGAAACAAAGATTTGAATGTACAGTTTTGTTTCTCTGGTTTCTTTTATGTGTTTACCGTGGTAGCTATGTTTTTACACTGCAAACTGTTTTTATCAGAAGATCTCCTATTTTTTGTCTCGATAGTTTGTCCTTAATACCCCAGGCTTGCAAAGCCAAGAGTCCTCACTACAAGGCAAACTGACCAATTTTGTTTAGAATTTGTCCTCAACTGAAAGCTCCTAAAAGAGATGACTGGCTAACCAGTTATTTAAGATTTTTCCTAACAAAAGACACTTCGTGTGTCCTTGCTTCCATAGCCACTTGGAATTCTTGGGCTTTTATGTTTGGAAATGTAGTGGTCTTCCCTTTGCCACCTGTCACCCTTAATTAAGATTAAGAAAAATCCAATCCGAAGATGCAATACATTTATTCAACGCATTTTTTCCTTCATTTTTCTGCTTTTGTATGGATGCATGCCTTTTCTTGTTGGACAACTGTAGGAACAGATTTGCGAACCTTGAAGGAGCATAAAGTTTTCACATATTTTATAGTATTTTCACTTACTGTTCTCATAATATTTTTCAGGATTTTTTTCCTCTCTGTATTATCCTGCTTTGATTGTTGTATCAAGGAAAATATCTGTACTCGGGATGTCCAGAGACATGACCCTCTTCATAATTCTTTTCCCAGGGATAACAATGTATTGCACAAACACATTATGCTTCAATTCTTTTAAAAATTAGACTGAAGCTGCAGTCATCAGCTTGAAGATATGCTAGGCTGTTCGGTAGAAGATTTTACTGTGGTTCTGAAGTAGCTGAAGGAAGATAAGCAAATGCAAGATAAGTTAGTGAAAGTGTTTGCTTTAAGTTTGGAACCTGTGAAGTGCTTTTCACAGCACACCAAGGCTCACTAAATTAATTTTTGTCTCTAATGATATTCTTGTTACAAATTTCAAAGTATTTTATTATCTATAAAATTAGGGACCACCAAAGATTAATTGCACTGTTACGATTAAACTAATTTTTAAGGTAAGTAATTTTATTTCTAAAAGTCATGGTAACATTTGCTGTAAGAGAAAAACAAATGTGATGTAACAGCAAAGTTGTTTCTGAGACATGATTAAATATTAATTACTTCTTGTTCTGTTCCAGTTGCATTTGTGGTCCTGGTTTGGGCTGTGGTTTGGTCCATAACTGGGGCTGAGTGTCTCCCAGGTGGAAATCTGTTTGGAATTCTGTTTCTTTATTTCTTTGCTGTCATCGGAGGTAAAATTTTTGGATTCATTAAAATACGAACACTGCCCCCTCTCCCTGCTCTTCTGGGTAAGATATCCTTCCATCTTTTCTTCCTGCATATTTTGTGTTGCTTAAACCATGAGCAGTACCGGTATGGTAGACATGTTTGGACTGGGAACAAACTGTGTCACACTCAAAATCTGTATCTTTTCCAAATGACTTTTTCTGGTCCCCTCTGAAAAGGTGCAAAATTCCCCGGCCTGGCTCATGTGACATTGTTACTAAGGCTCTCTTCTTAATTCTTTGTGGGTCAGAGAACTGTATGCCTAGAGACTCAAAGTTTATTGTCCTTCAGACCCTTCTGTCACACTTATTTAAAATTTGGGTTTAGTAGCACCAAACAGGAATCTTAATCCAGACATAATTTTACAGTAGAATAGTAATTTCATTGCAAAATTATTTCTGAGCTGTCTCATTAGTATCTCACACAATAAAAATGTTTTCCAAAGGAAGCATTACAGGAATTCCATACTGCTGGTAGGCCAGAGGATTTCTTTCTTCTTTGCAGCTCAGTACACAGCTCCATCCAGGCAGTGTGTGCATTCTTGCACTGCTTAGTTTTACCAGAGAGAAGAAATTCAAATGAGAGGGAGGGAAGTTTTGCATATGGCCTGCATGCCTGCAACAATATGAACATGGAATGTCACACACAGGGAGTCTGCCCTTTCTAAGTAAACACCCCCCATAAACAAATAAATATATTTCTGACCATTTGGATTCTGTTTCTTTGGGAGCTTTGTAATTACATCTGTATCTAAAAGTTACGAGTTGAGCATTAAACTGCTTGTCAGACTGGTAATACTGGACAGCAGAAACTTCAGCATGACAGCACATGTCTGTTGAGTTATTCAGGACAGAGTTCATTGTTCCGACCCCAGTCTTTGAGGAAAATTGGAGAAATCTATGACTCAGAAGACAAGATAGACAATGTCTTTGAATATTCTCTTTTTACATTAAAAATACAAACCTTGTACTTTTGCATGCCTTTAACCCGCTTTTGCCAGGTGCAGTAGAGTGTAAGGTGACTGGCTGAGCACTTAAGCACCTTATAGTGAGCCTCTGTCTCACTGAAACAACCACATAGTATATTTTAGGTGCACATTGCAGAGGGCTTTCTGCAGCAGAAAACATGGAGCAGATCAGTGAAGTTTTCCTTTGAGCCAGACATTTTTGCCTTTTTAAGTAGATTTCTAGATCGGGGTAGCTCCAGTGACTTGGACCTCATGCAAACATCGCCAAGAGCATGTGATCACAATGCTAGCCTGATATAATTGTCATGAGGTACCACAGATTAAATATTGCACTGTTTTTTTCTGGGAGGAGGTGGAAAGAATAATGTCTGAAAGTTTAGTGTCCCAGGACAAATCAAGTTCGCAGTCGAGGCTCACACCAAGGTAGGACCAACCTGAGCACAGTGATTTGTTTACTTTTTGTCCTTTTTTTGTTTCCTGTTTCCAAACATGACTAATACAAAATTATGCCACAAAAATGTATCTTTGAATCATCAGGACTCAAAATGAATCTCTGTAAGTCTATATTTAAAGTCAACTTTTCCTGTACTTTTCCATATCCTTCCAGAGCTACGGCTTCAATAGCTTTGAAGGAAGTTTCTGATCTCACACTTTTACAAATATTTGCAAAAGGTTGTATGTTGCAAGTAGCTCAAATAGAGGATAAGACAAAGTTTCTGATTTCCCTTCCCCTTTTTGTCCCTTCTTTGTGTAAGAGTCTCATTGCCAGAGCACTTTAAAATGTCTGTTAGTCCACAGTGAGCTGGTTTAGATTATATTTCTGAATGAATGCAGCATTATAGTTCCTGTGATACCTGCATTTCTTAGGCCTAATAGGATTTTTAACAATTCCCAACTTCAGAGATAAATACGCAATATTAGATGATCTTCCTATTTCTGTGTTAAAACAAGTTTTAAAAAAAACTTAAAGGATGCAGAGATGTCTTTGCTTATGGTATGTCATGCACCTGGTGAACAAAGCAGAATTCTTTTGACTCAGACTAAAGCTGCGTATTAGCATGCTGCTGATTTATTAACTGGCGACCTGGTGTGTTCTTAGGTTACTTTCGCTGCTTTAAATGTGTTTATCTTTTTTAATTTCTGAGTCCCATTGTTAAAATGTGGCTAATAATTCAGAATACAAATTGTTTCTTTTTCTCTCATAAATACATGGTATGTGGTCTGTTTTTAAGAGTGCTATGCAAGCTTTTCTCGTGCAATAGAAAAAGAAAATCATTTGACAGGAGCTTATTTGCTTTCACTTAAGGCATGCTACTTGCTGGTTTCTTAATCCAAAATACCCCGTTCATCAGTGACTTTGTCCAGATCAACCTACGCTGGTCTGCAGCCCTGAGGAATATTGCCCTTTCCATTATCTTGACCCGAGCAGGACTCGGCCTGGATGCAAAGGTATGGGACCAGCCATTTGTGTGAGGCAGAGTATATTATCACTGGCATCATATACAACAATTATCAAAAAACCTTGAGCAATTGGTTCCTTTAAAAATATTGAACTGCTTAGTCTTGGAGCATCTGCAAATTAGATCATTACAGAAAGCATAGTTTCTGTTGTATAATTATATGTATGTTAATATTGGCAATTGGACATGTACAGTAGGCAAGCAATCCGAAAAATACCTGAGTAAAACTGATTTTATGATTATTTTCATTTCCTGAATTTTGTGAGCGGAACAAATTGAGGATGTGTGCTCCGTCATGGTCTGTCAGAAAGAGTTTACACTTCCTGACAGAGACACCCTATTAGTTTACATTGAAAAACTAAAGTAGTGGAAGGGATCCCCAGTTCTTGAAAGAGAATGTTTTTGTGTGGACAGAAATCCAAAAAATCCAACAACCAAACAAGTGAAAACTCTCTGTGACTTTTTTTACTTTTTAAAAAATCATTGCCATTTAAATTTAAATATGTTAATTGCCAAGATGAGTCCTCCTGCACTACTGAAACAGTGATTCACATCACAATGAAGCCCATAACAGTCCTGTGAACAAAAAATAGTATCTGCACCCTGTGAAACATGATATTCCATAAACTGATGAAGGCAAGGTTTTGCTTATTCGAAACGAGCTGGCTGAAATAAAGCTGTACCATATTAGCCCCTACCTGGTCAAGGAACCACTTAGAGTTTATATAAAACTTAAGTAAAGTATGGGTAGTTTAGACCGTCTAAACTGATTTTTCTTAACCCAGAAAACCTAGAGAGTTGCCAGTGCTTCAGTTATTTAGGAAAATAAGGTTTTTTCAATCTTAAAAAATGTCTATCTTCCTATGTTGTCATCATCTTATTTTCCAAGACATTGAAGGTTGTATGAGCAAATGTATTAAACACAGCTTGGATGCCCAGTTATGTGAGATTGAATTTGTTTCTATTTCATGGCAACTGTTTGTGCTGAGGGAACTTCATTTTTGACTCATTTTTCTTCCATGTGGTAATGAAACTGTCATTTGGATTCTGTGTATGGCAATGCTTTGATGTAGTTACAATTGTTCCTCATGTAATTGAAACTGTAAAGACAAAGAAGTCAGTTTCTCTGCTCAGCCCTGATTATGCTGGGGTAAACTGGACTGGTAAAAAGTAAAACTCATTGGGTTTGTTTGTTTGTTTGTTCGGGGGTCCTTTGTTTGTTTTTTTAATTCCATGTTAAAATTAGGGACCTGTCCTAGCAGACTCATGTTTGTGACTAACTATTAAGGACAGCTGTTACAAGCAAATATGCCAGCTTAGAAAATTTTTTTTTAAAGTTGCTGAGCCAAAAGGAGCTTAATCTCTGAATATCAGGTGAGAGACAGCTGAAAGGTGCTTGGCTCCATGTGCCAAGTTTATGGAGTTCTACCACTTTTCATTATTTGTTCATAGATTTTGAAATTATTTTGAGGGGCGCTCATGCAACTTCTGGGATTATAGCAAAATCTTTTGTGGATGGAGCAAGTAACAAGAAGCCAAACCAAATTTTCTGTCACTCCTTCCCGTGATATGCAGGAA
This sequence comes from Origma solitaria, assembly GCA_013397895.1. Classification (NCBI taxonomy): domain Eukaryota; kingdom Metazoa; phylum Chordata; class Aves; order Passeriformes; family Acanthizidae; genus Origma; species Origma solitaria. The sequence continues at coordinate 192,164 of VZRL01002890.1, read as the reverse complement.
CCTTGTCAAACCTAGTCACTGCCATACTTGAAATTTTATATCCAGATTCAGTTGGGCTTGGACCTATCTCTAGTTTAGGCCATGTCACGTCCTAGTGTGCAGCTCAGACAAGATTCTTTAATAAACTGTATCAGACTGTCAATGTTTTTCCTCTCTGTAAAGCCAAGGGAACTGACACTATTATGCCTGTATTATTGCAGGCTCTTAAGAAGCTCAAAGCTGTCTGTTTACGGCTTGCTTTCGGACCGTGCCTCTCAGAAACATGCACAGCTGCTGTCCTTGCCTACTTGTTCCTGCATTTGCCATGGCAATGGGGATTTATATTAGGGTAATGTACTGCCTTTTCTCCTGTATGACAAAAGTGCCTCTTTTCAGGCTGCAGCTGAATGATCCAAGTGTGGCTAGTTCTCCGTGCCAAGCAGAGACCTCAGTTCAATCCCAGTTGGGAAGCTGTGCTTAGCCCCTGTGGTCTTTTGCTTACCATTTATGTCTGGCTCTGTGGCTAATTTAAAGGTCATATTTTCAGGCTGTGGAGGAGTACTTGCATCATTGCTCTTCTGTGTTTGTGACTTGAGCACTTGAAGAAGGAAGAAGGATGGTGCAATCCCTGAGTCTTGAACCACAACGCAGGGGGCTTTTAGGGACAGAAAATTATACCACAGTTTGGAGAATCTTCATACTGGAATTCAGAACTTCCTCACAGAAAGATGCACATAGGACAGTCTTTCTGTCACGAGTCAAGGATAAGGATATGGCATGTTATATTCTAGAGTAATATCCTTGAAGAGAAGACCTTTTCCATCTAGTTCTGTCTAAATTGGTGGACTTGGTCCATACCCATATACTAGAACAAGATGGGTGAACTTCTCTGACACACACTGAATTTTATGAGAAGGACCTGGGCTACTGAGTCATAAGCATGTCTGGACCAGGTTTCTGAATGGGCCAGTCAGGGTGTGTATCAGGGAGCATAACTGGCCTGCAGTGTAGACTCCCGTTTTAGTCTGTGGAGCCTTTTAATGTTGAGCAGAAAGTAAGAGCTGACTGCAGATCTGCACAGAAATATCCCTGCTTGTAACTAGAGGGGAAAGGTTAGGAAAAATACCTTACGTAAAGGTCTATTTATACTTCAAAAGAATTCAGGTCAGAACATTTTGAAGTTTTTTAGTTCAGTGCTTTTTGAGATGCTGAACCTATGTGTTTTCAGTTTTGTTCTAGGTGCAGTCTCCCCTGCTGTGGTGGTCCCCTCAATGCTGATTTTACAAGCTGGGGGATATGGGGTGGAGAAAGGTGTCCCAACTTTGCTAATGGCAGCTGGCAGCATTGATGACATTCTGGCTATCACAGGCTTCAACACTTGCCTTGGGATGGCTTTCTCCTCTGGTATGCTGGTTAATCTGTACGTGATGAAATGCAGAACAGTGATATTTTGAAGATTGCGTGCTCTGTTATGGCTGACTGGTTTGTAACTTAATGGCATCTCCTTGTAGAATCCACGTATAGCCTTGAATACTGAGATGGAAATTACCCATGTTCAAAAGTTGGTGTAACGTTGTCAGCTCTGAGTTGTGGGTCACAATAACTTTCATTATTTTATTAGAGAACATTTTTCCCTGACTGCTCCCTTAGCTGCCAAGTCTGGTCCCTGCATGCCCAACATAATGCTTTGAAATTTCACTGGGTTTGGCAATGTTCTTGCAGTGGCTCTTTCTCTGACTTCTCTTGCACACTTTCTTGGCATGAGCTTTCAGAGAAAGAAAGTTGCACCATCCAGTTCTTTCAGGCCCATAGGTTCCCTCCTGAACTCCTTTGCCCCAAGTAATTTCAAGTAATTAATTCCACTGTCCTGGAATCACCCTCATTGGTCTAGAGCATGGTTAGAGTGAAGGGACTGTGTATGGCGTACTGAACACGTTTTTCTTCTGCCAAATAGGTTCTACTCTGTACAATGCGCTCCGTGGAGTGCTGGAGGTTGCTGTTGGCATAGCAGCTGGGGGAATTCTGGGGATGTTTATTCGATATTTCCCAAGCCATGATCAGGTAAAAACACAGTTTTAAAAAAAACAAACAAACTTTTTGTAATAAAGAGATTCTTTGCTAAGGGATTATTTTCTTTAGTTATTAATTTCCAAGCTTCCTGTGAAGCTGGTTTTGGGGAAAGCTTTTTACAGCGCTAGCAGCTTCCAGATTGCAAAACTTATCAAGTGAGGATGTGTTTTATAGGTGATTACTTATCTACTGCACCAATACAATTGTATGATCTCATAGTCCTTCCTGATGGAAGTCTGGAACCCAGCTCACCATCCTGCTTTCATTGAAGGTAGTGGAAATGCCCACATGTAAAGGAGGAAGAGTCTGATACCCATTTCAGACAATAAAATAATAATTTGTTAGACTGATGCATGATACATTTACTTCTTTAAGATATGTCCAGTAGGCCTAAGATTAAAAATTAATAAAGCAGATGTATTGGAGGTTTTAAGTGATTGATCATATATTTAATATTAATTAGAATGTGTTACTTTCCATAAAAAACTACATTTATTGAAAGTGGTAGATGAATTTTCTATCAAGGGGCAATTAAATAAACAGAAAATTGTGGAAGAAAGTAGATACATTCTGGACTACTGAAGTCAGTATTCAGAGCATCTATGGCCCTTAGTGGCACAAAATTTCCTTCTTATTAAATAACATAAGAAGTGTGATACAAGAGCTAAACAGTTAGACAGAAATGAGGAACAATGGTAGATAACTGTCTGCTGTGAGACTGAATGAAATAAAAGTAGATTGTTCCTGGCAAATGTTTGGCTTGTCGTTAAAAACATCTAGTAGCAAAAATTTCACCTTTTGTTGGATAAACTGTTGTAGTACTTGACTGCACGGGTAGAAAATCCTGCTATCACAGGGTTGAGAGCTGCTAGAACAGAACAGCATGTGATAAAAAAAGCCTGTTGGAAATAAGGTTTTGGATGGGAAGAGGAAAGAAAACATTACATTTTCAAAATTTGTATTCTTAGGAATTAACGTAAAAAAAAAAATCCTCAATCCAACTGGGCAGTTCAAGTCTCACTTGAAAGCTTTGATTCCTTCAAAATGATTAATTTTTATTTTTCAAGTTCTTATTTTCAAAATTAACAGGAATAACTTTTTCCCTCCATTTCTGAAAGAAATTTATTTTTTGTTTGTCTCTTTCTTTGGCTGCAGGCATCTTTGGCATGGAAGAGATCATATTTTATACTTGGACTGTCCATGTTTGCTGTTTTTGGCAGCATCTACTTTGGCTTCCCTGGATCAGGAGGGCTCTGCACTTTAGTCCTAGCTTTTGTTGCAGGTGTGGGATGGTCTGATGAAAAGGTGAATGTTTACATAAGAAGCATCCCATATCTAAAGTCTGGTGAATGTACAGCCTGACAGGAGCTTGAATTTCTGTCAGGAGTGGTAATGGTGTATTTGTGAAGCATTAGGGGTGTACAGATTTAAAAAACAAACAAACAAAACCCCACCAACCCAAGCAGCACATTTTACATTTATTTTGGGAGTCTTTAGCATTTACCAGAAAGTTACCATGAATGTCAGTAGATAACAATACAGAGCCTGGGGTACTGATAGAGAAATGCTCAGCTTTTCTTAGATATCTTAAGCTGTATGAAGGAGACTTAGTTGTGAAGGCACCTGACAGTAGCGATCCAAAGCTATAATTCCAAACTCTGTGAGTGTCTGTACACAGTCACTGTATGGTAAAATTTACAAATGGGTGTCCAAAACACAGTTGTGGACATGGCCTGAGTACCCTGAGGGTTTTTTCCCCTGTAGTTTTGTGGGGGTGAAATGAAAAGCAGTGATTAACTGTCCTCTCTCATCTTTCCCAAATCCCAGCCCGTGTAATTTGAATAACTTAGAGAGCAGGGTGCACACAATAAATGATGATGTAAGGCCATAAAAAAGCCATACAAAAGACTGTTTTTTAGTCACTCTCTCTTAGGTACTAAACCTACTTTATCTTGCTGCTGCCCCACTGCATTCCTCTACCTTGCTGTGTCTCACTGCCTCTTTTGTTTGATACCATCTACATTTAATGTTTTGAGGGCATCTTCCTCTCCACAGCTGTAGCTTTCTGACATTCAGTAAGAAAAGGGGAAGGATCAGATATAGCAGAGTCCATGATACTATCCCCATCTAGACCCTGACTTCACTAAGATTTCAAGGTTTGTTATAACAATGAAAAGAAACTATGATTGTCCAGTTTTAAAGGATGAAAAACTCTCCTTGGGACTTAACTAGTTAAGGACATTACAACTGATCAAGATCTCCATTGAAAAGCCTTTAAACCATTTCAGCAGGTAGGACCTTGAAAGAGTATATGCAGTCTATAAAGGCTTAGTTTAAGTTCTTTATCTGTGAATGAAGCGTCTTGGCCTTAAATATATTGATGTCAAATGCCTTAGCTCTTTTTTCTTGGGTAGAGCCAGACATGTCTGCATACTGTGTACTCAGCATATTACCAAGGTTTTCCTGCTGAGCTTCTCAAAGACCACTGCCTCCCACTGTCCATGGTGGAAGGCACTTGGCAAACATTGTCTGCAGAGAACAATGAACATCGTACCTATTCCTGGAACGGTTAAATGGGCAGTAAACAGACTGAAACCTATAAAGAGGGGATTTCTGGGGGCTTTTTTTGTTGGGTTTTTTTGTTTCTTGCCAGAAATAAAAAGAGTGAAATAACAAGGAGAAATTAGGTAAATGATGTTTAGAAGTATGCATATTTACACCTCATTTTCTTTAAGGTTACAGAAGTTTTTGTATGACAGTAACCTACCATTCCGTTGACTGAAGAGCAGGAGGTGTTGCAGGATCAGTCCCAAAGAGAACACCAAGGACAGAACATGTATAAGCCCTGGACTGATTATTAAGTGACAGAGCACTGCACTTATATTTTCCACACACTCCAGCCTGAAGGTTCATTTGCTATTGTAGAACCCACTTAATTAAAAGACAAGTACTATTTGATATATTATGCATACCTTTTCATATAAGTGGAAGATTCCTATTTATTCCTGGCAGCAATTGTTTTAGGAAAACTGTGTAAAGTTCAAACACAAGGAGAAAATATGGCTTTACCTTTGTACAGTACATTGCAGTGGAAAGTTCAGCACTTGTTACTGGTATGTGATTTCAGACTTGTTCAGACTAACTTTGCTCCTGCTGACATGGAGAGAGGCCTCTGCAGAGTGCAGCATGAGCAGAGTTAGGTCATGACTGAAACTTGGGAGAGTCTGACTGCGCAGCTACAAATGGAAGAACATGTTTAAGCATGCAATTCCCAAAGGCTCAGAAACTTCATGGCAAAGCTGTTGAAATTACATCTTTCTAAATACTGAAAATCAACAATGCTTTATTTTCCTTCTCTTGTCTGAAAACTGCTCTGTTACTGTTCAAACACCAGTGCTTTTTATTTCTCTGTTCAAGATATCAAACATTTGTTTACTAGGAGAGCTAGACACAGTCTGACCTTCAAAAAGTGTGCAACTGATTTTAAATCTTTTTGTATTAGCTCAAAGAAGGAGGAGCAATTCTGGACAATCTTTTTGAAACAGTTTCATTTTGTCCTATGAATACTTAACTGTTGTGTCTATTTGGCCATCTTTTTATGAATTTACAGATTAGTTTTGTTTTCATTGCAGAGGGAAATAGAAAAAATTGTGGCAGTTGCATGGAATATCTTTCAACCTTTTCTTTTTGGTTTAATTGGAGCCGAAGTATCTGTTACATCTCTTAGGCCTGAAACTGTTGGTAAGATCATTCACAAATTATCCAGCTTTCATTACTGGCTTTGAAAGAACCTCTGTAAAGAAATCCAAAACATAGCAGACTATGGCTGACCCAAAAAACTCAAAAACCCAAAAGCACCTGTGCACTAAAGTACTGAGAAGAGTTTGTCTGTTTCAGGGTTCTGTGTTGCTATATTAGGCATTGCCCTAGTTGTGCGAATCATAGCAACGTTCCTGATGGTGTCTTTTGCTGGATTTAGTTTCAAGGAGAAGGTGTTTGTCTCACTGGCATGGATTCCCAAAGCCACTGTCCAGGTAAACAATCAAACCTCACTTTCATTCTAGGATAAATCTGTTTTCTTTAGCAAAGCTGCCTGTAACAGCAGTAAATAGGGAAAGGTTCAGGCTCAATGACAGCAGAGTGTAGTTTATTGACAGTTGATGTTCTAAAACACTCTAAGGGTGCTTGAAAAGTGTGTGGAGAACCTTTTGTGTGCAGGTGTTTTGCTTGCATCCTGGATCTACTCTTAATAGTGACAGTGAATTGTACATATACCACGGAAAGTTTAACAGTTTCTCAGCCATTGCTGATTATTGTGCCTTCACATACAGATTCTGAGAACCCTCAAAACAAAGGTAAAAGCATTTCCCTCTTACACATGAAGTGTCTGCAAGGACAGTCCCATTAGAGACTCAGAATGGGTTTCAGTTTGTGATCGTTTTGGCAAGGAGTAGTCTGAGAGCCATATTAATAGAGATGCCTCAGGCTGGCTACATTCCTGCTCCTTTATTTCAGTGATGGTCAAGTCATTTAGACTTTGCCTCACTAGCATTACTTGCAAACAAAAGTTAATAATCAAAACAGGCAAGGCTTATTGCATGATTAGTGAATTCAATTTTCAGAAGCTGCTACTTGTTGACTATTTTCAGGATATATTCTCAAAGTGTGGTGTTTTCACTGCTGCAATACACAACATACTGGCCCATTTCATTAATCACACATTCCCCAAAAATGTGGATAAAATGGCAGCTAAGCAATGTTCTTCACAGGAGGAAACCACCCAGATAAACTCATTAGCTTAGGAAATTCCAAGCATAGCCAAGTGAAAATTGTTCTAATAGGTGTAATATAATGTTTACTTTACAGCCAAGAAATGAATGGGTTGAATGTACTAAAAATATCAAATTAATGTTAAATGTTGACTGATGATAGGTCTCCTTTTTTCCTCATTTGGTGCTGAAGATTATTTGCTCCATCTCAGAAATGTTTTCTTCCCTGCAGGCTGCAATAGGTTCTCTTGCCCTGGATACAGCAAGACGACATCAAGATGAGCAACTGGAAAAGTATGGAATGGATGTATTGACAGTAGCTTTCCTGGCTATCTTGATCACTGCTCCAATTGGAGCCCTGGTTATTGGCTTGGCAGGGCCCAGACTTCTGCAGAAGGCTCAGACAAATAGCAAGGAGGATGCAGAAGGTCCTGAGGCTGGAGAAGAGGCAGAGGCCTGTGAACCTTCGTAAGACAGACAACTACAGCAGTCTGGTCCTTCAACCCTGACACTTTTGTTGAGTAAACATGGCATGTCTCTAATCTTGCTGGGGGAAACTAAAGCTATCAGTTACCCCTGCTATTTTTAAAGCAGCCCTGGTGGAGTTCTATAAAATATTTTTATGTGATGATGGTGCCTTGAGATGAAATAGCTGAACATACAGTGAATAAGATGGCCTGGCTGTGAGTCACTGAGAAGTTAGCAGTCAACAGTTACTTGAAATGTGTGGGTGGTGAGGCCAGGGAGAGGGTCAGAATTGTTCAGGCATGGAGTGGAGTCATAAGATGGAATATAAACAGAAGAAAATGGAGACTAATGTGAATAACTTCTTGATGGTTGAAGCTGGGCTGTGAGATGGCAAGTTCAACAGCTCAAAGAAAGCAACTTCCAAGTAAGAGACTGCTGACATATAGTGAACAAGTCCTGCCATGGGCTGGTGATTCCCTCTCCTTTTTCATTTGTGTTCCAAAACTTGCCTTTTCCTATTGCTGTTCTTCCTCACAGCTGATGCACTCCTTTGTGCCTTCAAGGGACTGTCAGCTCTGGTCAAAGCAAGGATCAGCAAGTGGTACTTACATGCTCAAAGAGACAGTTGGGGCCATCATGGACTGTGGTAATACAGGTGTTGGTGCTGGCAGAAAAAAGGATGGAGCTTGAAAATGGGATGAGGGTTGTGGGACAGCTATAAGGACTCGGAGAGGGTTGTATGGGATTGGGATGGCTGCTTCTTCGCCTGTGTACCTCAGCCTTCACACAACATGATGTCAAGGAAGAGATGCTGTCCCACAGCCAGGAGTAACCTCTGCTCAAAATCCTGCTCTTGCTTTTTAGCTGTGGTACCTCTTGACAGATACCAACAAATCTGCCTTCCTCTGCTACGTTTTGTACTGGTAATTAGCTCCAAGTAAGTTCTTACTAAGTTCAACCTGGGGCATGGGGTCAGTACAGCATCCCTCAGAAACTGGAAGTTACTTTGTTATTTTTTGTAAAGGCTATTAGATTGTGCCTCTCTGGTGGACAGCACCCTCCTGCTGATTTCTACACCACAGTTCACTGAACTCATTTTACAGGATACTGTGTAGAATAAGAACTAATAATTTCTGTTTTAGCTTTTACATTTTTAATACGCAAAACAAAAATTGTACAAAAATAACTACTTAAATACTTCTAATGTTGACACTGTACTATTTGCAGAGTATCATATGCTTCTGTATGCAGATGAGCTCTATACAGCTCAATATGCATCCCTTTGTAAAACCCTTCCTTTCCAAGCAAAAAGAAAGCTTACTGAGTAATACTTAAAGTTCATAGTCTGCAATTCCAGCACAGTGATTAAAAATACCAGGAAATTCTTTGGTAAGTTTTCCCCTAACAGTTGACAAATGTACTGATTTTTTTTTTCTATGCACACTGCTGCTCTCTCTGTTTCCTCGGGTATGTACCATCTTCCTGGTCTGCAAGGAAGATACTTTCAAACTGTACCTGATGGGTTTGAAGCTGGAGCAATGGTTAAGGGTGCTGTGCTTGGTCATTACTGTGTCATCCCTGGACTTCTATGCCTGTCCTGTCTACTTTACATGCCCTCCCGGTGTCCCCTGAGCTCAGTATTAGGTCCAGTCCTGCTCAGTATCTTTATTGGTTATCTGGAGGAGGGGATCGAATGCACCTCCCAGGAAATTCATAGACCTTACCAAGTTGGGTGGCGACATTGATTTGCTGGAGGGGAGGAAGGCTCTGCAGGGGGATCTGGACAGGCTGGATCAGTGGGCTGAGGCCAACGGAATGAGGTTCAACAAAGCCAAGTGCCATGTCCTGCCCTTGGGTCACCGCAGCCCCGGGCAGTGTCCTGGGCTGGGGCAGAGTGGCTGGGAAGCTGCCCAGGGGAAAAGGACCTGGGGGCACTGGTGACAGGAGCTGAACATGACATTGTGTGTCCAGCAGGACCAGGGCAGGGATTGTCCCCCTGTACTCAGCACTGCTGAGGCCACGCCTCAAGTGCTGTGTCCAGTTCTGGCCCTCACTACAAGAAGGACATGGAGGTGCTGGAATGAGTCCAGAGAAGGGAACGGGGCTGGGGAAGGGTCTGGAGCACAAGTGCTGTGAGGAGTGGCTGAGGGAGCTGGGGGTGCTCAGCCTGGAGAAAAGGAGGCTCAGAGACCTCATCACTCTACAGCTCCCTGACAGAGGCTGTGCCAGGCGGCGGTTGGCCTCTTCTGCCAGGCAGCTGTGACAGGATGAGAGGATGTGATCTCAAACTGTACCAGGGGAGGTTCAGGTTGGACTTTAGGAGGAATTTCTTCGCAGAAAGGGTTGTTAAACAGCGGAATGGACTGCCCAGGAAGGTGGTGGAGTCACCATCCCTGGAGGTATTTAAGGAAAGACTGGACATGGCACTTACAGCCATGGTCTAGTGGATGTGGTGGTCATAGGTTGGATTCAGTGATCTCAGAGGTCTTTTCCAACCTCACTGATTCTATGATTCTGTGAAATAGGTGTAGTTTTAATAGAAGGTTAAGTATTTGGAAACTGTAATATTGGTAAACCTAACTGCCAAGATGAGGGAATACAGTGTTCAGTTCATCAGTGACTGTCTATAAAATAGTTCTGCTTAAGCAAAACTTACAGTTTGGTTTTTTGTAAAGTTTTATAGAAATTATAATCCTCCCACAGGGATCACTATGCCAGATTTGGAATCTGTTCAGTGACAGAAGTGTGATGTTGTAAGGATTACAGCCCTTTTAAATTTGGACACAACCTTAAGTATGAAAGCAAACCTCTGATGATGAGCCCTTGTTCATGATAGCCTCTAGTACTTCCACACCAGCAGAACACCATCTCATAAATAGGATTTACCATGTTCCCTTAACCTCAGTGCACTCTCAATAATACATTAGATCACTACTACCATTCTGAGTGCCTGAATAAGCTACACCAATGAAAACTGTCATCTTTTTTGCTAATCTAAATGTGATTGAATTAGTTTTTCTTTCCCTGCCATTTTATGTGGGTATTTCTCAGGAGACCCCTTTCCCCCAGCTTTTATTAAACCTTCAAAAAGAATCAGGTTGAAGCGATTACATAGACCTCCAGATCTAAAATTAAACTTTAATGCTTTACAGTGTTCCTCTCCTTGTCTTCTAGAAAGGAAGGAAACACTTCCATCTTTTCATTAAAAGATATATTGTATCAGGACTAAGAACCTAAGGGACTGGGTTTTTTACTAAGAATCATGACAATTTCAGCTGCTTTCAAATAGCAGTTAACTTTGAGAGATTTGATTTCATTTTTTATAACAGATAGTGTGGGTGAATCATGACATTCAAGACCACCTCCCTTTTAACAAAATGCCATGGAAATCATTAATGAATAAGGCATAAATTCAAGCCAATAAAATCATTATACCACGGTAGTCTCTCATTTGCAGGAAATGAGAGCACAATGTGTAGTAACTGATAACCAGAAAGTCCTGCTGTCATGCAGACATAATCACAGGCATAGTGTGGGGAACTCTGAGTGTGCTGTTCCAGAAGGTTCACAAGAACCTCTGCAGGAGAAAGGTCTGAGAGCGGAAAGCATTCCAAGCATCCGGCAAAGTTACAGCAGGCAGCATATGGGAAAAGACAGAAATTGGCCATCTGGAAGCAGGGAGTTGCACAGGCCAGGGGGTGTGGTGATAATGTGATTATAATCACTGCTTACTCTCTCTTTTTCAGCCAAACTGAGCTTTTTATGGAATTTAAACTGAAGCTGCAAGAGCCCTTACGTGGGAACAGCTTTCTGACTTGCTTTCTGTTTCAGCACTGTGTTGATCAGCTTTATCAACAGCTCTGGGGCTTCCTACCTAACAATGGGCCAAATGAAATGCTGTAAAGGACTGGGTAAAATTTGTCATGGAACCATTGTCTAAAACTGTAGCATGGATCACCTTCTTTTTTTTTTAAACTGATTGATACAGTATTTCATGGGAGAATGAAGCACTTTAGAATAATTAATTAGAAGTCTAGCTGCTAGGTAAGTAGTAATTATCTACCTGCATCTGAAATTAAGACTCACCACAGCAAAGTTCTGACTTGCCTAAATAACAATTCTGAATGGGTGACAAGCCAAGAGAATAGCTCAGCTCTGCATCCTCAGTTCTGTCTTTTAACCCATTCATCCCATGAAAATACCCATTACAAGAAGTAGTGACTATAGTGCAAGTGAACTTGGCAGGAGGCAAATTTGTGTTTCCTTACCATCAACACAGGGCCCAAAATAAAGGGGTAACATTGATGGCTGACCTTCTCCATACTTTAATTTATATATGGCCTGGAACTGCCAGCACCCGGCCTGGGACGCTGTATGAAACTTTCCAGCAGAGTGTAGGGTTTGTCTGAGCTGGGCTGCTTTGTGTAAGACCAACAAACTGCCCACTTAGGCACCACACAGGCCAGACCTTCAGCTTATATGAGTTAACACTGATCTGCTGCCTGCCTGAATATATATTTATAAAGGAGGAATTTGATATCTTTTCCTCCCCCACCTCAGTGTGCTTAAATTTGTTACTGAAAAGCAAAACAAAACATGGCTTCTCAGCAGAAAAAAATCCACAGAAAATCACACATCATTTGAAATAGTGACGGTTTTATAATTGTATATTCATACAAAAAAGGCTTAGTTGTAGAAAGTCAATTTATTGTTGAAATAAACGACTTATTTACAGAGATAGGTACTTTACAGTTTTACAAAGCAGGCAAAATTCTTCTCAGAATAAGGTACCAAAACAGTGACAAATTCATCACTGTCTAAATGCAGTTTATTCCAAAAAGAAATCCACAGCAATCATGGAACTAAATCATACCAATCACATAATAAAACGCTGTCCCTTGCAACTACAAAGGTATAAAAGACTTTTTATCAGTCATGATCTAGACTAAACATCTGCTATACTTCTTTCTTCTTGAGTATTAGTGGACCTACATTATCTCCTGTTAATTCATTGTGCTTGTTGTGGGACCCATCGCAGACAGGGAACTGAAAGAAAACATACACAAGGAATTAGCATAACTGTACAGCAATTACATGGTTATTTCTGTATTTCTTCCTATGCCCAGAGCACTTCGATAACGTTGCTAGTTCCTCCTATGATGTCCTGGTTCAACATCAAACTCCCTGCCTTCTATCAGACACAGGACACACAACACTAATGAAAACAAACACTCTTAATGGGTAACTAAGTTTGTGAGACCCTAAAATAGCTGTTCTTAGACACAAAGTCAGGGTCAAAGCCTCTTCCACGAAAGAACAGCAAAGAAAGCAACCATCACAGCTACAAATGGATTAAGATTTATTGTGGAACTTATAAGAGCGCTCTTAATAGATTTAGTCATTTGCAACCAGCAAGTACTTCTTTAAGAAAAGCTGAAATATTTGGCTGAAGTGGTTAGTCCAAAGTGAGAATAGTTGAGTGAGCTTCTTCAGTTCAGGGCAGACCTTTTTTTTTATTAAAAAAGGAAAGCATTCAGTCCAGAGAGAACAAAACCAGAGTGTGATCAGGACATTCAAAATTGAATCAGGAAATTAAAATTGAGGCTAGATGAAATATACTAATTTACATCTAGTTGATTTGGAGGATATGGACTATTCAAACCTGTCACGTCAATGCTCTGGACCAGATGGGAATCTCCCTCACCAACACAGGCCCAGCCTTATTTTCATTCTAATGTAACTTTCTTTCTAATTCTAACTTTCTAAGCATTGTTTTTGGCAAAATAAGAGTAGTTATCTTTTAATTAGTTGCAATGTATTTCCAAATAGTAAAACAGGTTTGCTTGGTTTTATTCTATTCATGTGGTCACTCTCTAAACACTTCTAGAAAAACCCTGTGTTTCTTTCAAGTTTCTGCAGTTGCTTTCTGCATGTAGACAGGTCTGTGCCATTCTGCAAAACTCAGGAACATGTTCCACCTCCAGACAAAGGCAACAGCTCAACACAGAGCAATCCACCACCAAAGCACTGATAAAAATATGTAAGTTTCAACCTCCAATCCTACAGCAGCACAGTGTCTTACCGTCTTCGAACGCCAACACCTGCAGTAAGCTTTAGTGAGGCAGAGATCTTCAATGTTTATCTCGTTCACTACTTTTGGATTTTCCTTCTGGATCTTGAGGTTAATCAAGCTATCCTTCTGCTGTTTCTTCTTGGGGAGGAAGGGACGAACAGCAAGGTAACCAAGCAAGGCCAGCACACCCAGGAAAGGCAGTAACCGCAGCCATTCTGAAACTAAAGATAACGTGGGATTTAGGGTGGCTCTTCACACCACTCCAGCACAGCATCAGCAGCACCAGCTACTTTCAAACGGCTTAGGCTCAGTGTATGGAATGGGGCTGCTCAGTCAGCATGGCCCTTAGGGCAAACAAGATTCTACCGGTGAGTCTCAAGAAAAAGAAAGACAGATTATGTCCTGGGGTTTACTGTAGCCAAAGTAAAAATCTGACTCCTAGAATTTAATCTGAAATTTAATTTTATCACTCTAGAAGAGGATTCAGTGGAAGAGAATAAATTAGAAAACAAATAAAAGATTTACTGAAATGGGCAACCCTAAATTTACAGTTCTGCTTGCTTGAAGTAAGCCACCACTTACACTAAAAAACTGGGCATGATTGAATGTAGTAAGTATATTCAGTGGGGGTATCTTAACATTCTGTATAGCAAAACCTATTAAATACATTTTATAATTCAATTTCTTATTGCTTATTTCATGTTTTTATGTTCTTGAAGTTTTTATAATTTTACTTGTTCCAAGTTTTTTTAGAAACTTTTGCTACAAATTATATAGATTATTAGATAACCACTGGCAAAACCTTCACCAATCTTTTTAGTTTTATTTTTCAGACCTCTGTTTGCTCAGGGATTTGCAACCAGCTTCTACAACACAGAGACAGAAAGAGACCTAAGATCAGTAGGTCAGGTCACAGAAGATTGCTTCTTACCAAGGTAAGGAACTTCTCTAATGTACAGGTAAAAGTATCCACTGCAGATCTGCCTGCCCTGCTACATCATTATAAATCTTCTAGGCAGAGTGGTGAGAGAAGACTTACTGGACTTCTTAAGAAATGCATCAATAATTGGCACTTTATATACATATATATATATATAAAAATATAGGTAGAAGATCTATATATGTAAGGTGGATCCACTTTTCCAGCAGAACATGCTGTTACAATACTCCAGTGCAATTTAGATACTATGGTGCAATAAAGGTTGAGAGCATTTTTCTAAATTTCCAGAGAATATATTAAATCTAAACACTCATAGAGAAGGAAGTTTAAAAATATTTTAGAAGAAAAAAGTATAATGAGCTGCAGCACAAATAGCTGCACAGGCACTTTTTAAGACAAGTCACTGTAATCAAGTGACTTTTCTAACTTATTTAGGATCAGAACATTGCAAGATTCTGTTCTACAGTTTGTTTTTTTGAAATTAAGATGTACAAGAAAGAAAATGCAATAGAGCAGGCTAAGGATGCCAGGTGGGTTATAGCCCTCAGAAAATACATTATTCTGTATAGCTTGATTTGATTTGTATTAATTGAACACACATTTATGCTAATACTTTTCCAATTAGAATCCAGTGGATTTTTCTTAAGAATTTGAATTTTCTGGAACCAGACCATGTAATTAAAATAATTCATGGGACTAATTTTTTGGGTCTTGTTGCCTTTGATGTGACAGCCGCATTTAGTGCATTTATCTGGAAATGCATCACAGCTGCATAAATGCTAAAGGCACTGCCAGAAGTCTCAGTAGTCATTTCCCAACTGTGCTTGCAGTGGTCCCTACACACAATTTACATTAATCTCTGGTGCTCTTTTCTTAGTTCCTCCAACAAGCTGCAAGCCCTAAATAATATTTAACACTGAGCTACTCTAAACATTTTCAGCTACACAGAATCCTGAGTTTCCTGGCCTGCAGTGCCTGTCATTACTTTTCCAGAACACTCCATCGACACAAATACAAATGCACTTTCTGACCTTACCTGAAGGACTGACCTGGGATGTACTTCAAACGAGAGGAAAAGTATTTGGTCGCTGAAAAAAAATTCCAAACTTTGTATTTAACCTGACTGTTGGCAAAAATGTGGATCTCTACAAAGCTACTCCTCTAGACTCTAAGACACAACAGACATTCCAAGAGGCACAGCAGGATCAGGGCACCTATCAAGTGTGTGATGAATGTAAGTGGGCTAAGACTGACACACAAAAAGGACACATCTCACACTGATACAGCATCAAAATCAGAACAGTAGTCATGTCTGTGGAAGACTCACAACCAGTTGGGTTTATTCAAGTGAAACAGGAACATGAGAGCTGTAACTTCTGAGAAAGGAAATTAGAAATAAACATGAAAAGGATGTACAAGGCTATTATTTAGGATGGTTATTATTTAATATTTGTACCAAGCTAACTGCTGATAAATAGTTTTATCCTCCCTAGCCAGTAAATTCTGTGCTTACTTCTAATCTGGGAGTCTCTGGAAAGCCCCCGATTACACCCATGTGTACACTAATCATAAACTGGCTTGTTATTGCCAAAAGACTGCCTGAAGCTCCTGTGTTTAAACTGAAAAATCAATGTGATCGTGTTCTAAGGCATGAGATACGAGACACTGTCAGAGATCTTTAGGCTGGGTAAGCAGGAATGGGAAAAACCCTTCACCCAAACTAATGCAATGTTGTCTTCCTACAAGGGTAGACTGCTCTGTTTTTGAAGCCATTCATACATTTCTGAAGCAGATGTAAGGCAATTCACAAGACCGTTTATTTTCACAGCTGACAATTCAGAATTCAGCCATTAGATTGATTCTGGAGATTCTTTATCAGTTCTGCTGCATGGGGAGAGGCAGACTTTGGAGCCAGAAATGAAGAGTAGGGTATTGAACAGGTTGGTCTTCAAACTTGACTTGTGTTAGATAGAGACCAATCCCAAAGGTAAGTCCTGGAAAGTATCAGAAACCAGAGAATTCCAAGAAGCTGAGGCCTGGGACATTTTCAAGGAGAGTTTGTCTTAATTTTTCGTCCAAAAGTAACACATCCAAAACCAAAAGAAACAGATACACTGTGAACAAAGGGGACAGACCAGCCACTGATAGTAAAATCAAAGCAGTCCCAACTACTCCTTTGATATCTTTGACTTATATTTCAGGAAATAACCCTAGGCAGACCCAAAACCAGTTTCTTACAGTAACAGCTCAACTGCAAACCAAAATTTTAACAAGTACTAACTACCAGTCAAAAGGAATATTTGGACTGTGCTTGTATATTCTCTATACTGATGACATTCTTCACGCAAATTCAAATGAATTTTTAATTATGTTTTTTTCAGAACTAATAAACATCTATTCTGACTGTTTTCAGTTGTTTGCTATTTTGAGGTGAATATCTATGCCATTTTAATGACATTTTCCAGAGCAAAAAGCAACATTGGCATGAAAAAACACTGTTTGTTTCACTGAACTTGAGAAGGGAAGGTTAAAGCAGCTATGACAAGACACTGAAAGAGGCTTCTAAGCAGCACAGTATGATAATTTAGATATCCACTTTCAAACCCAAGGTCAAACGTTCTTTCCTTCCTCCTTCACTGCTTTTACCTTCAAGAGTTATGCACTGGATGTTAACAGTCTTTTGCTTCAAACAAGTAGTTTTTCATTCTGTTTTGGTAAGGTTACAATAGACAACAGGCGTCCAGATCTTTAATCAGCACACTATAAAACATCCTATAAAAAAACCAAGGTGCTCCATATACTTTTGGTCTATTGTTTCTACAACCGATGCACTACAGCAACTGAAGTTGCATCTGCCTGCAAGCTAATGAGAGTTCATAAAAGCAATGAAAGAGTTAAGAAAAGACTGCACTGTTCCAAATCTGGATTCTGGCCTGCCTTTACAAACAAGGTCTATGCTAGCGAGTGTTTCATAGTGCTGGTCCCTGATTAAACTCAATAGATGCCACCAAAGAGCAAATATTAATGCACCTTAAATGCTTTTAGACCAATGTTACTTCTCACTTTCTAAAAAGAAGCAAAGAATGCCATTTGCCAAAGAATATACTCTGTAATTTGTAATATTAGCAAACACAAAAGGAAACATTAATCTAATCTTCTCTATTATCTAACTGTCTTTCCCTAGTGATAATTCACTGCAAAATAACCCTAGGACTGGGAATCCCCTGCTCTTAGAGGATTATAACTTTAGGACAGGTCAAAGACCACAACAACACAGAAGAGGCAGCACTTGCTGAAGCAATCACTTTCTCAGATGAAACTTAAGACTGACAGCAGCTCTGCGTGCATGTAAGTACACAACTCTTCAATGAGCAATGACGTTTCAATGACTTTCAATAACCTTTAAGCACCAAGAGATGATAATTTTTTAATTTAGATGCCTAGGATGCAATGTCCTACAATATCCTTTTCAAAAGTCTCACTGTGTTGCATTTACCCGATGCCATAACTTGAAGCACCTTGTAGAGTTTTGCTTTTTTCCCCTCCGTTTTCATTCATATCCACCCTGAGAGGAAGATGTATAAGCATGACAGGAGATACTAATCTAGCTTACTAGTGAAAAAAAATTTAAAACTGTAAAAATGTTGTCTCTATAGCCATGCATTTTTAAATATACCTTTGTTTCCCATTTTTAAAGTCCAGTCAAAAAAATCACTAATAACTAGAGGCAGTGGATTTTTCAGGTATGCTCATTAAATCCTACCAGTTCTCAAAGCAGTTTCTGACTCAGCTCCTTCTTTTACTTTTGTTTAATATTTTTGGGACTGACATTTCACATATTTGGTCTCCACTTAAGATATCAGCTGTTTGCTTCTTGCCCTCCCTTCAAATTCAAGGAAGTAAATGGGGTAAATAATGTTCTCCCCTACTGGTCACATTATGAAAAAACTCCAAAGTCCCGATTCTGATCTACAGACTGTTTTTTCAGAGGTTTTCAGAATAAACTGTATTACTACTATGCATTGTGAAAACAGAGACTGCACAAATAATCCTGTTACAGAAAGGTATGTTTAGACAAGTGAAGCAGTAAGATACTAAAATATTGCAAAGCTTAACAAATTTTAAGTCAACTTCTCTTTCCAGGTCAATGACTTAAGCCAAATACTAGGAATAGGAGAAGCTGCATTTTTCTGTAGTCTGTTTTATGCCCTACCTCCCAACTTTGTAGCAGATGTTTTTCATATGAGAGAGTAGTTGTTAAAGAAGAACAGTTAATTTAAAAGAGGTTTGCTTGTCCTGAGAAAGATAACAGGACTTGCAGTTTACAGGCACCATAAATATGCTGGAAAGAAAGAAGTACTCGAACCCGGCTTTAAATAAACTGTGCCTGTTCTAAATTTAACAATTTTCCAACACTATTATAGTCATAGTGTTAGTGCCGCAAGATATAAGGTTGAACCTGCACTTTGAAGACTTTTTCTACTTCCAGTTTCTGTTGAGAGTATTCCTTCTTTCTTATCACCGCACTAATCCTGTCACTTGACACTGCTTGAGGGCCTGCCTGTGTTATCACAGCCGAGCCCGGGCACCCAAAGCCTCAGTGTGCAAAGCACTGAACACCCACAGAATTCGCTACTACTCACTTTTCTATCTTGTTCGCTCTGTGACAGGGCTACAATCAATGAACTGGTATTTTCATTCCCTCACACGGAAAATACTTACAAAAATTATTAAATCAGAAAAATACCCTAACTTTATGTATAGAGCAGGCTCCCAGAAAAGAGATTTTGTTGTTTTAACTCGGTACAGATGCTGTCTTTAACCTGTGAAGAAGAGGAAGAGCCAGTGCTTTAGGCCTCCGGCTCAATCCCAATCCATCTCCGCGCACGGCCCATGGCTCGCCGGCGTTGGCTCCCGGAGGAATTTCACGCGCGAAGGTTTTACTGTGTTCCCTGCACTTCATCCTGACAGCTCCTCCTGCCCGACAGGGCACCTACATCTCCCGTCGGATCATCCTCCTGCCGCAACAGTCCAAGGTTTGAGGTTCCCCGTTCTGTGACATGGCCGGGGGACAGCGAGCGATGCCCGGAGAGAGGGGTGGGAGCCGGATCCCAGGCAGGACCGACCGCGCCGCCGGGGCGAGAAGGGGGTCCCGCTGCCCCCGCCTACCTGTGAGGCGGATGAAGCCGCCGACGCTCTCGGGCAGCGGCAGGCGCTTGAGGTACGCGGGCAGCTGGACCTTGACGATGCGAGCCAGGGTCTCCAGCACCATGGCCGAACTCTCCCGCCGTGCCCCGGCGCGCCGTCCCGGGATGCTCCCACCGCGCACGCGCAGCGGGGCCGCGCACGCGCCCAGCCAGCCGGGCCCGGTCGTCCGCTCCCGCGCGAGCCGCTAGGGGGCGCTGCCACCAGCGCGGGGGCGTTGGGAGCGGTCCCGCCGCTAGGGGGCGCGCGGGACGGGAAGGGAAGGAAAGGGAAGGGAAGGGAGCGTGGCTTTAATAATATGTGTCTTATGCTCTCCAGTTTGTATATAATCACCTGTCATCACGTTGCTGCATTCAAGTTGTATTCCATGTTGGTGGTCTTATAAATATTGAAGTAAAAAAGCTGAAAGTTTTTCTTCATGTCAATGAGGTAAGATAACACAAGTGCTGAGGTTTAATGTTACAAGGAGAGGCCCATTTGCCTCGTGTTTGGCAATAGTTTGGACAGAACAAGATCTATCTCTACATATGATTTTTATTATTATTATTGTTATTGTTATTGGTTTGGGTTTTCTTTTTTCTGTCTAGGAGGCTGGTTGTTTTTGGCATAGAAAATCCTCCCTGTATAGCCAGATGAAAAAGTGGGAAGCATACAGCCATTCCAGGTCGATTTAGACAATCCATCCAGACCTGGAGACTCTAATGTCAATCCCTTGGTCATGACAACACCATTTGGTTCAAGGTGCTTTGCTACCATGAGTGAATCATGTGCTAGTAGCATATGGCACAGAGCACAAGCAGGAAAGCTGAAGCAGCACAATCCTACAAGACCTGTCTCCTTCCTTACATGGTCCTGCCTGAAGCACAGTTCTCTGTCCTCCCTCAGTGTACTGAAATCACACCGTATCTGCCCAAATCAACTGTGCACTTTTCCTGCTGGAAAATACTGGAAGTTAAGACAAGTCCAACTTATTTGTGCTTCTGGCCTATTACTTTTCTGCCTGTGACCCTACATTAACATTTCCTGATGAATCATCATCTTTAGCTAGTGGGAATATTCCTGTGATCTCAGAGTGTCTAAGTTACCTACCTCACCTAAATTTATCCATGTAATGACTATGTCTGATGTCCTAAGATGATTCCTTCTTGTCTAGGCAGATGCCAGCTATTAGACAAGATAATGAAAGAGTAAAGCACTTGGTTATTCCAGCAAGGATTGTACATCAGATGTCGTGATGTAACCTGCTTTGTGAGACTTTCCAAGGGAAGAACACATAGGTAAACCCTCCAGTTCTAAATCAAACAACTTCACACTGAAGTTGAGATCCTCTGTCGTACCCTCCTCCTCCCCACATTCTTCTGCTCTTCCAGCCTTCTCTGGATGCTAGCTGTGATGCTGGGAGCGCAGCTGACATTTCGGGGACACTCCTGAGCTCTGCTGTGCTACCTTTGATCAGTGCTGCACTCAGCACACCGCGAGTCCATCTGCACATGTTGCAGAGAAGAATTGCTCTCCCTGTGCCCCGCCTGTTGACATGAGTCACGGCTGGGTCTGGTACAGCAAAGTCTGAAAGTCACAGATTACGGGAAACCTATAAAGAAAATGAAACCTGAATGAGGTTCTTAACCAAAGCGGGGAAAAAAAAGCAATCTCTAGAAATCCAGTTTGAACCGGAGCCCAGCAGATGAATGTTCACTCTACAATTTGGCTGCAGACTTCCTGTTTGCTTTAAGGTGGAAAATGTAAGCCACAGGCTTGCTCAGTCCTGCAGGAAAGAACAGGGTTTTACACAGTAATCCATCTTCAGGGACCATATTATGGGGTCAGGACTTAAGATTAATCAACATCAGGAGGTTTAGCAGGCAGGTGTGACATCTTCCTTCTGTTACACGTTTAACACCCTATGTGGACATTCTTGTTCCAGAGGCAGATTGCTTCTTCAGGATTTTATCAGCATGTTTTTGAACTCGAGTCTCAATATTGTTTGGTATCTGGAAAATTTTCTCACTTTTTGGGGGGGAGAGTAACATGGAACAATTCATTCTTGCATACGTAGTTTCAGTTTGTGAACTGTTAAAAGGTAGAAGTTGCCTCTGCTTGTGTGTTTCATGCTAAATTTGGCCACTGAAACTCTGGTATTGGGAGGATATATAGACGTTGCTGTAATAAAAGAACAGCACAAAAAACACAAACATAGATACTTGAACAGAACCTAGGTCACCCATACAGAAAGATGATTATTGCTTTTAGCACTAGGTATCCTCTATCCCTGGGATTTCTCATCTAGCAAGAATATTACAGCTAAAATGGAGCACGGAGCCCACATGAAGTGATCTCTGTTGTTAGGGCTAGCTCAGGTCTTTGACCTGGAATTCCCCAAAGATTGCCCAAGTGAGAGCCAGCCCATGCTTTGATAAAAATGGTAGAAAAGGTCATGGTGCAGATGATGTTTGGAAGAATTTGTTCTTGTCACTACAGCATAGCTGCCTGCATTGGTCCAGCTCACAGCAGAAATAAGAGCTGCCTTCAGCATCCACAAGCTAATTTGCCCTGGTCCAAGTGACTGAGGATAGGTGAAAAGAATCTGGTTGAGTTCCTCCTTATGTTACCCTTCGAAAATTGCCCCATTTCCCTCTGCCTTTAATTCAGCTATAAAATGAGATAATATTTACTTGTCTGTCTAGAACACGTGAGATTTGCAAAGGAAAAGAACAATTATAAATTACATATATTTATTTTACTAAGTACACCACAGTAAGGATAAAAGATAAAAGGTTCTGAGGCAGCAGACACACAGTCCTTACATCTGTAAAACAAGCCTAAGTAGCACAGTACTTTGCTCACTGTTCTTTCATGGTAATGAGCTTTTCTATCAAGAAGATGTCTGGTCTTGTTTGAACCATTTTCTTGGAATTGGTATTGCCATTTTCCAAACTGAGCAGCTGGAATAATCTCTGCAGCAGGCTAAAGTACTACTGTGAACTGAAAACTACACTGCCACTAAAGGGCTGGCTTCTGTGATCAGCAAACACAAGCCTCCCATCTAGAAGGAAGCTAGATCTCTCCCTTTGTGTTTGAGTCATTTCACAATGAGATGTGATTAGCTGCTGTTTTTGCTGTACGCAAAGATCTCTCTCTCTCCCACTTCCCCAAAGGCAAGCAAAATCATTACACCCCAGAAAAGCTGTAGGAACTGTGATTCATTTCATGTAATTTCTCCATCAGCTAGTTATGCAGCACTGTCAACACGCAACTATTAAATAATTGAATCTCAAAAACTAAGCAGACTGGCTTCAAATTGGATATAAGACCATGTAGATATAGTTACTTTCCTGTATTTTATGCTTAAGAACGTTGCAAGCAAGTTGCAGTTTCGTTGCATGCAGGTTAGGTTTTTATTTCATATTTTTACTTCCAGAGGTTTAGCTGCCCGGAGAAGAAAGCTGAGAGTATCATGCTTTCACTTGACTCTGAGACCTGGCACCTTAAGTGGCTTCTGCTGGTGTTTATTGAAAACAGCTACCTGTCCATGGTGGGCAGTGTTCGAGAGAAAAATAAGTTAAGGAAACAAATCACATTTATAACAGAATCAGTGGGGTAATTTTGTGATAGCATAATATTCATATTATAAAATTACTACTAAATGAGAATGCTATTACTTTCTAATCTAACTAATGTCCAAGAATTTTACAATATAACCATTACATTTTGAAAGCAGGTGCCATTGTAATTGCCTAAGTAACTGCAGTGTCCTACTAACAGCATATATTATTGTTGATTTTTAAAATTCCCTGCATCTTAGAATGGCACTTATTGTTGCAGATCATAGGGGATTAATTTTGAAAAGAATGAAAACAAGAAGGTAAAGAAAAATGGCAAGATTTCTAAGAATTGCATCAGGTTCCAGCATGGCAACTTTGTGCAGGGGAGAACAGAACAGCAGACATTGTTTTTATTTATTCAAGAAAAATGCCATGCTGTGATCTCTCAGCCATGGGTTTAACACATTAATTCCTTTCTCTGAGTGCCGCTGCTGGAGAGTAGGAAATGTTACCCATGAGTTGGGCATAAAACAAAGTTGAAGAAATCCCCAGCTCAAGAAAAAAATAAGTGTATTCTGTGCTAACTTCCCAAATATCCCCAGCCAAAGTTCATTTACTTGCTACTTATATTGTATGGGTCTTTCCAAGCTGGTGCTGTCTTTTTGTGAAGTGGTTATCACTGCTGGTGGTTTCTACTCTAACAGTTGTAGAAATAGCACCAGATGAAACTATGAATATCCACTCAGTTACCCTAAGCTGCATAACCGCATTTATTTAAAGCACAGAAAGCAATGGAGTTGTATGGCATGAAACTGTTGTAAGCAACATCAGTCAAGTAACACTGATGCACAAGAAAGTACATAGTAAATTTAATATTGCACTGAGTTTTAAATTTTGACCCATTACATGAATCATCCAGTTTTTTCATCCACACTAGGTAGCTGATCTGGTATGTATTGCTCATGAGGATCCAGAGCGATCTGATTGCTGGTCACAGACTTGCATAGATCTGGAACTTTATTGGCTTCAAGGGAGCTGCTATTTCACAAGTTTTACTCAAATCAGAACAAGTATCCTTAGGATTCACTAATATGTTCATAAGAGACCAGATATGTTATTGATTTGTGGCAGGTTCTGCCTGGTTTGTTGCAATAAACCAGACTGCAAAATCCCCAGATTGTCCCCTGGGAGGAAGCTGCAGTGATGGAAAACAGATACATCCTCCCCTTCACTAAAGGACCTACAGAGGACAAAGCTGACATAATCTGGGAAGTACACACTGTTAAATGAGCAGATGTGAAGTAAAACCACTATCAAAACACTACAAGCTGTGCTCATGATGGGAATTCTGGGGACAAGAAGCTATATATGTATATATGTCAGTATATTCTCTGCAGCAGACCACTCACCTTTCCTTTTTAAACTGCATTGGTCAGTGAAGACTGTATATTCTTGACCAGATAACTGAGGGTCTATTTATTCCCATAGTACTTTACTCCCTTGGCATCAGAGCTGTCACTGAAAGATACTTCCTTCATTCTGGAAGGCAAAGGTGAGAATGCCACAAGACTAATTCCTGTGACGCAATGTGCATTCATTGGCAGTGGCTAATTATAGCACAGAAAAACTAGCAGCTTCCCCTGCCGAGGACAGAGTAGATGATCTCTGCCGTAGGACTGCACTCTGCTCCGAAGTTCTTGCTGTGCTCACAATGCCCAGTGACACTGCAGTGAAACAGCAGTTTGTCATTCTTTCTCAGACTGCTGTGCAACAACAGCGCTGAGAAGATTTCTGAGCC
The DNA here is from genome assembly GCA_013397895.1 of Origma solitaria. NCBI lineage: Eukaryota > Metazoa > Chordata > Aves > Passeriformes > Acanthizidae > Origma > Origma solitaria. The sequence goes on along the minus strand of VZRL01002890.1, from coordinate 167,320 downwards.
TGGCTCCCCTTTTCAAGGTTAGGCAGGTCTGGCATTCACAGTAACCCATATTCATTCTCTGTCATCTCACAAGAATAAAAAGGAGCAAAAAAAAGAAAAACCTAACCCCAAAACACCATGCCTGTTCAATTTAGACAAGTGCATGTCCAACAGATGGAGATGAAAGCAAGAAAAAAGTGGCTATCTTGATTCCAAGGCAATAACATGGAATAGTATTACAGTTGGTGAATAAGATTAATACAGCCTCACTTATGCCTATCTTACTAATGCTTTTTCTTTTCCATTTTTTCCAGACATTCTCCATCCTCTGGACCATAACTCAGTTATAGCACAGTGCACTTTTAGATCTACATAGCTGGCTATTCCCTAGATTTGTAAGTTACTTCTTCACTTACTTTTCAAGATACTGCCAGAAGTTTATATAAATTCTGTATTCCACCCCAGTGCACAGAGCTGTAAGGTCTGTAAATTTTTTTAAAAAGTAAATTGCTTTCTCTGCTCATTCAAAGGGGAAAAAAGTGACTGACACAAAATGTAGGATATGAATATATCGCCCCAAAATTTACAAAACTTACTTTACAAGAAACATAATCCTAATGACTGTGAAAGGTACATGATAATTAAGAGGCATTCGTGTTGAACAGCATGCTAGGAGAGTGCTTTTGCAAAGTAGGAAAAGATCCTAGTGCCCCCTTGTTTTTAGAACAGAAGGTCTTTTATTGGAAGTTAATTTTGTCATAGTGTTTATAATTAGTTTATTAAAACACTTGAGAATTCTTTTAACTGCTTTACCAAGAGGAATTATTTTTGTTTAGTTTGCCTTTTTTTTTTTTTTTTTTTTTTTTTTTTTTTTTTTTTTTTTTTTTTTACTTTTGTGTGAGTTATTTTGACAGTTTCAGGGACAGCAATGTCGTGATTATTTGGAAAACAAGTACAGTAGAAACCAATGATGCACATAGTCCCTCAAATTGCCTGTCCAGCATGATTTGATACTGTCAAATATCCTGAATGATGTATGGGTTAGGGTATAATTTAGTCTCCAGGTACCTGAGTCCTCCATTTCTGTTTGTGGCAGTGCTTTTCTAATATGGGAGCTAAACAGAGATTCTAAAATCATTCAAGATAAGCCACCAAATAGTTAGGAAGGAAATTATCTTTTTTGCTGTTATTTTGAATTTAAATTGCTGTATCTGAGAAAATTAGTATCTTGGATCCCACTACCAACTCCTTAAGTGAGTATTTTTTCAGGGGGTATTTTCTTAATAAGATGATGTCCCATTTTCCAAAGCAAAGCAAAACAAAAAAAATTTGCAGTCCTCATTGTCTTTATAAAAACAAGTTCATATCTATTGCTTGGAAAATGACAAATCTATGCAAAATTTCTTGAAAACCTGAAAAGCATGCTCGACCTTGAAGAATAAAAATCACCAGGAGTACAGAAGTCAGGTTGCCTTTGCTTTATGATTTATTTTCAGCAACTTGCCAACACCTGGCCATATTTCATGGTTACCATGTCACAACCCGCCTTCTCAGAAATACTGCCCTGGTCCATCTCCCTAACCATAATGATGAAATAACTGGCTAATTTCAGTATTGGTGACTTAGAGTCATCAACAATATTTACCAAATTACTGTAAGACAGCAAACAAGAATAATGTGCCATCCTTCTAAGAGATATATTTGGCTGTAATTACCTGGATATTTGAGGTCTAAGTAAGCTTTTGGATACCTTGTGGTTAACTGGGACATACCAAAGAAAAGATCAGGCAAATCTTTAAAGATGAGATTTCTCAAAAGGACAGAAAGAAAAGTAGAATGACTCCTAGTTCCTCATGATAGTTGGCTGGTTGAATCCCTTGTCTAAATAAACAGCATATACTCCTGACAGTTCAAAGACAACCAAATCAAACAAACACACAAACAAAAACCCCTGAAGCACTTCTGTGGACTTTCTTATTTTCTTAAATCATTAAATTAAGTCAATTCAGCATCAAACAATTAAAACACAGCACACTTACAAGACTGTAATAATTTCCCCAGAGAAACATAGCATTATTCTGTATAAAACACGATGGGATAAAACAAAAAAAAAAAGAGTAAGAATATTCAAGAAAGAAAAAAACCCTCTAAATGAAGAGTGACAGAAAGCTGCCTCAGCTGAAGTGTGATGTTTATTTAGTTACAAATATGTGAACAATTCACCAGCAGGACTGCCCCGGAAGAAGGAGGAATGGCCAGGAGAGGCAGTTTGCTGCGGGCCATTTGTGACAGCAGTGGTACTAAGGCTCCTCAGTGAGGGTCCCTGCCCCAGGTCTTCTGGAAACACTGGCTGATCTCTGCAGGGAAATCTACTGAGATAAAAGGCAGTTTATACTTCAGTGTATGACATACACCATCAGTGTCCTGTTTAGCTCAGGCTATCTAATTCCTTGTATCTCTAGCCAAAGAGTGAAAACTGTACTTTGCATGTAGCCATGCAGGTGAACGGAAGCCTGCGCTTCAATCCATACAGCGTGTCATGACCCCTGCACAGCCATGCCCATTCTGGGGAGCCTGTGAAACACCTTACCTGGCCTGCTTGAGTAATTACCTTTAAGCATTAACATTTTATCTGAACTAGCAACTTTTAAAGCATATTAGTTATAATGGTTAAATTATTTGTTAAACCCAAACACTTCTCAGAGGCTGTGGTTTGCTTACTACATTTGCATCCTGGAACAAGCACTGGAGTAGCAACCGAATTAGGATGGTCCAGATCTGACTAGTAATCAATTACATCAAAGTAATAAAAATAGACATATCTTGAAAGCGCTCCAGAGAGTCCTTTGATGTCTCCTTTAGTAAACACAATAGGTCAAATTACGTACTGCTGAAAACTGCTGTTAAGAGCATGGTCATTTTCGGTAACAGTGCAACCTGTACAGACTTAGCTTGCAGTCTGAAGGCAGCCTGGGGGGGACAAAAAACAGGTATAACAAGGAAAAGCAACCGCCTCCAAAGGGATAGGGTAAAGTAGATCACCATTAAACACCTTTCTGACAAGGTCTCCAACTGATGTGCCCTGGAGTTGCTCCAGAGAAGGGTTTTGCCTGCTGAATTCAGCTTGTGTTACCTTATTTTAGGAACTGTGGCTAATTGCTGAGCCCTTCACAACCCCTATTTTAAGCTGCTATTTTGCCATGTATGTTTATATTACCTGTGTTTATTCAGGCATGTAAAGAATTCATACAAAAGAAGGAAACAGAGGTAGCTAGTAACTGCATGACAATAAAAATTTTCGATTTTCAAATCTGGCATTGTAATTACATCATGCACATACTCATCTGACTTTCATGCTTCAATATCCATAGAGTTGAATCAGCACAGAAAATGAACATTCTTGTTAACAAAATGGTAACTCAGTAGGGATATATTTTAAATCTAGATCAAATGGTAGTTTTGCTGGGAAAAAAAGAGAATACTCTGTATGTATAATAATAAATAACCTGTAGTGATCTTCAGAAATTCTATTGCTTAGGTCTATGAAAGTAGCAGAAAGAATTTTTTGTTGTCATACTTTTATTCATGTAAAATATCTCTTATTTTCTGGAAAGGTTTCAAGAGAAGAGAAAAACCTTTAACTGAAAGAAAACTATGTTGTTGCTATGAAGCTAAAAAGTGCAACACAATGAAATGCTAAGCAAAATCCTGAAGACCAGAAGATTTTGGAGGGGACTTCAGTCTGTTTATCTCCGTGTAAGTTACTAAGGTGTTCTATACCCCTGTGAATCCCACAGGACTTTGTGCAAGCCATGAAACCTTAGCATATCATTATCCAACAAAGCACTCCAGGTTTTCACTGGGAGTCATACATAGACTTGAATGCTAGATTTTCCAACTCCCTATGCAGAGCAGCAACAACTTAAAATGTACTGATGTAGGGACTCAGCATTTTGCTCTATGACCTAGAAGTGAGACAAAAAGTACTTCTAATACAAAGGCAATGTGGATTAGCATGGGAATTGTTTCAGTGAGAATGTCAGAGAAGCTGTTGAAGAAACAATGGGAGATGAAGAATTGCCAGGTTGGAATATTAAGAAAGTTACCTTTTATCTAGTATTTCTCAGACAGCTAACTGCTGCCTGACACACTGACCTTGGGCTTCACTCCATGTGTGAAAGGGGGTTGCTACCTCTTCTGCTTAGCAGAAGGAGACATGATGGCCTCAGATGTAACAGACAGGGAACCGAGCATGCAGTACTAAGGCTGTAACTGTGACCTGGTCATCCTTTTTGAAAGGGAGAAGCCCCCAGCAACACAGAAAGGCCTGCTGGTCTTTGCAATTTGAAATAGATCAAGTGGAACCCGATGGCATCCCCAAACCTGTTTTTTTCCACTGTCTTGTAATGGTGCTTGGCAAAGTCAGCCTTTTTTGTTGTTGTTGTGGTTAAAAAAAGCCCAGTGGAACAATCTTATTTTATCAGCTTTCTCCTGTAATCTTTTTGTGGTAACCACTGAATCGAAAGGGTCCTCAATAAGGTGAGTTTTGCTCAGATTAAAGAAGGATTTGGCTGCAAGCTTGATTTACAATAATTAAAGGAAAAACAAGTTGGACAGGATGCTGAAGAGAAAATTGAGGCCTGGTAATACATGCAAACAGGGAGAAGCTGTTGTTGTTGTTGATGATCTTACTGCTTTGTTTTCCAGCAGCATAAACTGTTGTGTTCCAAACAGGAACTAATAGTAATGTATTGGATGGACTAGATGGATATCTTGCTTTTGTCGAAGTAATTTTTTTTTTCTCTCCTAAAATGGAAAATCTTTTTGGAAAAAAATTGCATCGTGTTTCCCCCTTTCCTCTCAGATATATGAAGCATCCTGTATGGAATGCTGCTTGGTGTCCAGGATGCTTGGTTGCTCCACCTGTTTTGAAGGCAGGTAGAATAGCATGCTCCAAATGTCAAACTGGCTGGTCTCGGGCAAGCGGAAGTGAAGAACCAATGCTGATGTGCAAGTAACCTAGGTTAACCTTTAAACTAAAAGGCTGAATGGCTTTTCCCTCAAGTCCATGAGGGGCAGTGCTCTACCAGTGTCATGCTTGCTCTGTTGGACCATCAGGAAGCAGCTGAAATGGACTGGTGAATACAGCCTTTGGAGGTTGTTGATCACTTGGCCACACAGGGCTCTGGAACACCATACTTGAAAAAACCCACAAAATTCAAAGACAGGGCTCAGGAGAGCTCATCTGCTCTTGGTATTTTTGTGCAAATTGTTTATTACCGGGCCACATCTACTGAGCTATTTTGCATAGTAAACCTCTGAAAATCTAACCCAACTCCACTACTGTAGTAGGATTAGACATGGTAATACTTCTCTTCAGCCACTTCTGAGGATTAGCTTCAAAAATTAAATTAAAAAGAAGCAAACACAAATAGTTCCACAATAAGCTGCAACACCCATATTCAGTAACCATCATCTGTGCCTCTTGCATTTTATATTACCATATGAGGAATCTATGCAAAAGAATATACCTGCTGCATGTGGTAAAGCTGAGAAACTCTGCATGGGCACATCAATGTATTCAGGTTTTGAGGCCCAAGTATTCCTAGTGAAGTAAAAAATCTATTTGGTTTATTTCCAAATACTGAGATTTTTACCTTACAATTTGAGGAAAAGGAGATGAGAGTGAGACGTATAATGTTCTCCAACCAGGAATGTGTGCTGTGACTTGGAGAACTGGCCACAGAACTGTGACTACGTGTCTTGTTTTTCATTCCTACCCAAGCCATAATTTTTTAAATTATTTTTCTCAAGTGTATTTAAAGGTCAGTACTTAAATTGGCAGATTTGGTTTTTAACAAGTGTAATAAAGTGTAATAAAGACCAACAAGTGTAATAAAGTGTTTGCCTAAACAAGTATACTGAACTAAAATTTGTGAACCTGTTTCTGAGTAATGGCTGTAAACAGGTGCTATCCAATATATTTTAAATTCTCTTTGGGGTCAAATGCTAAAGGAGATCTTGAATTTAGCACGTAACAAAACTTGATTTACCAGATTAACAATTCTTGTTGTTGTTTTAAATTAGCCTGGAAAATTACACACTGTCAACAGTATGTTTGTGCTGTTCTTAATTTCTTTCATTACATAGAAAAATCTGAATCACAAGTCAGATCAAAAATGTTAATATAAAGTCATATTAGAGGTCATTAATCTCAATAATTACAAAATGTAGAACTGGAATACTGCCAAGTATCTAAATCTCCTGAGATGACAAACAATAACGAAGCTCAGAAAGTTTGTGAGCAATTTAGAAAGCAGAGGAAGATGTCTGTGGTAGAAAGATAGACACGCTGGTGATTTGCAGCAGTTTAACAGCATCCATAATCCAAAGCAGGAACAGCAAGGTGTTCTTCAGCAATATTCTTGACTAAGATGATAAGCATGAAAATCAAATAGTTTGGAATTACGCTTTCTGAACATGCTGTTCAGTACAATTAAAATAACAAGCAGAAAACTACGTAAGGAAGTTGCTAGGATTGGTTTAGGCAATCACAGAAAGATAACTGGACTTTGCAAGTATAAGGCATTGTTTTAGCTCTCGCCTGTAAATATCAATGTTTAAAAACTATGGCAGTCCTACTACACTGCTATTTTGAAAAATTATTTAAAATTCCCATTGCTGTCCTAATTTACTGCTGCCTATTGTCAAGCTTCATACTGAAAATGATGTTACACAGTAAGCTTTCCTGAATATTCTGCCTTCTCCAGACCAATAATAATTATTATCTTAGGCAGCAAGACAATTAACACTAGGGCACTATAGCAAATGCAAACTGAGTCCAATGCAATGAATTTGGCTAATTATGTGGACATCCCCCCTGGACAGCAAATGCCATCTTTGTCACCCTAATATATCCCATCTTACAGCAGAAGGGCAGTCAAGCAATCTTTCGCTTTTCTTGTTTCACAGAAATGGAACAGTTGTCCTTCCCCATGTAGAGAACCATGCATAAACCTACGCAATTTATTACTGTGAGAAAAAAGCAACTGGCTGAGGTGCTGTTGACCCATGCTGCTGAAAATAAGAAGCCTCCAAGGAGCTGGAAGCACCACGGATGGTATCACCGTAAATTAAATAATTATTGCTTACCCTGCCTACAACTATATAAAAGGAAGTTGCAGTGAGGTGGGGGTTGGTCTCTTAGACTGCCTGCCATGAGTGGACTAGAGGAAATGGCCTTAAGGTGAGACAGGGTAGCTTCAAACTAGAGTAATCTTTTTCACTGTTCAGGTGGTCAGGCATTGGAATAGGTTGCCCAGGAAGGTGGTAGAGTCACCATTCCAGCAGATGCTTGCGAGGTGTCTGGAACTGGTGCAGGGTGATACGGTTGAGGGGTTACAGCAATAGTGCCACGTGATGGTTGGACTTCATGATTTTAAAGGTCTCTTCCAACCTTGATGATGATATGATTCGCTTTGAGTCTGGCCCTTGTACTGACAGTCCACGTCACCGTATCTTCCCTTTGCAGATGTTTTTCCCCTTATCCTGAGAAACTTATTTTGGTATCCTTGTGTGCTGATACGCTACTAAAAGGAAGTGTCCAGGCCCGTTACCCTCACACCAGGCCTGCATTCTTCCTGGGCAAGAGCAGAGCTTTAGCTTCGTCACTCGCACCGCGGCGAACAGCGCAAAGCGCAGCGCTTCGGGACTCCCGCCTTGCTCCGTGCCCAGCCGCTCCCCGGACGACCGGGGCCGCGGGAGCGCTGGCTCTTGCCCGGTGCCAGGACTCCCGGGCCC
>VZRL01002890.1:123891-158534 GCA_013397895.1 Origma solitaria | reverse complement strand
AGAGGCGGGCCCCGGGGCCGCTCGGATGTCAGCGTAGCGCGGTGTGGCTGCCGCTGCCCTTCGGCCGCTGGCCGGCCCGAATGGCGCCGGCCGTTGTGTGCCGGGGGCTTTCGGCGCGATGGCGGCGCTTCGCGGAGCAGCAGCCGGGCCCCTCGGCCCGGTTCTCTCCTCTGCTGTGCAACTTCTCTCCCGCATTGTAAGATGGCGCCGGGTCCGCCTGGCCCGGGCCCTTTCCGGGATCCCTTGCGTTCCGCAATAACGCGGCGCGGACACACGGAGCAGCCGCCGCGCTGCCGCCCTCGCCCCGCGGTAGGTCCTCTCCGCCGGCCCGGGGCTCTCCGGACCCCCGAGGATCCATCGCTCGTCCGGGAATCGCTTCCCCCCGCGGCCGGCGGGAGCGCGCTGCGCGCCGCCGCCTCCCCCCCGTTGCACAATCGGAGCCGGGTGGAGCAACTTCGGGGCGGCTAACTCGGAAAAAATGCCGAGGTGATGAAAGTTTGTTGGTTTGGTTTTGGTTTTGTTGGCTTTTTTTTTTTTTCTTTTTCTTTTTTTTTTCTTTTTCTTTCTTTCTATTTTTTTGTGGTGGTGGTTGGTTGTTTTTTATTAAACCTTCCCCAGGGTAAGAAGACTCCCAGCGTGAGGTTGCGTCTGGATCGCCTTAGGTTTTTTCGATGGGTTTTAGAATTGCTGGGATGTAATGGCAAAACGCAATGGGAGTGCAGCGGCGTTACCGGGAAGTCGCTGTTGGTCTGTGCTCCTTCCTACGCGAGCTACGTGGAGCATTTTCGTGTTTCAAGAGCTCAGAGGAGTTTCTTGGTCATCTCATAGCCTGCCAAGATGGCAGAAAGTCAGTGTGTCCTGAAATCGGTGAATTTCGGTGCACAAAACACCTTTTGTAGACGGTGTATAAACTTTATGCCACCGATTAGTCTCACTTTACTTTCATGCAGTGCTTGTGGTCATACTTTAGTCAAAACGAGCGTTTTTTATAGTGTTTTGAGTGAATTTTTGTTATCCTCAAAAATTTTAAGTCTATTCTGGATAGCTAGCTAAATGTCTAATAGTCTTACAGTCTTCAAATTATGGCTATGCTCTGGCAAGAATTTCAAAACAATTCCTTTTGAATCTGCCATCAGAACTTGTTCCCTGTATTAGTGGATGATATCACTTGAGTTGAAACACAGCTAGGATACTCCCTGGTATGCTTTGTCATTAACTCATGCTTATGAAACACGTTCAGGCACTGCAGGTAAGAATTTATTGTCAAATGTAAACCAGCACGAACCCCCCCTTATGCAGTAATCTGGTGGTCAGAACCTAAGAACGATTCAACGTGACTCTTGAGCCAAGAAGTCACCTCTCTCGCTTCAAGGTTTTGGCCTGTTGTGTACGGTCCTGTATTGGTCCTGGCACTCTATGGCACTGTGTAGTAGCAGTAGCAAGGTTCTTCCTTTACCCTGGTGCAAGAGTTTAGGATTTGGGAGATGGTTGAATTAGGGTTTTTTCTTTTTGCCTTTTTTTGTGTGTGTGTGTGTTTGTTTGGGGTTTGTAATCACACCACACTACAAGATACACTTCCAAATGCATATAGAGTTTACAGTTTTGAGATTTGTATTTGCGTGCCTGAAGGGTGATCTTTATTTCTAGACTGAAACCATTCTTTGAAGCACTTTGCTGTCTTTCCATACTGGTATCCAGTATGAATGTTTACTGGGACTGAGGCTGAAATAAAAAAATAGCACGGCAAGTTCTGTAACAGAGTGGTTGTGAATACAGTTTTAATCCTGTCAGCCGGTGAAGCCCAGAGAGAGTGGCACTCTGTCACTGGTAAACTGGGATTCTCTGCCTTCGAATTGTAAGATCACAGATCAGACCTTGGGACTCTCTGCTTCCTAGTATTATTTTGTTGGCAGTAGATGAGAACAGGCTAAAGAGAAACCAGGACCTCAGAACATAGTAATCCCACATAGCTGATTTAGTTTGTGTTGTGGTATTACTTGTTGGACTAGAATTCATTGTCTCCTGCAGCAGATGACATCCTGAATGTACCAGTGAAGGTATTTTCAGTTCTATTTGGCTTACCCCCTCTTTGTGAACTTGACATATCAATCAGAATAACATTCTTCATTATATTGGGTAAACTAGACTTTGAGACTCTGTTAGCATATGTACCTTTAATCTGAAGTCTGTTACACATTCAGAATACAACTACTCTTGAGACATAACTGGCAAATTCTACTTCTGATTTGAAAATGAAAGCAAACAAGTAATTGTGTGTTGGGTTGTCTAGTTCTGCAGCACCCTGTATAAAGCGCTTCCCAAACTGAAGTAGTTGTTGGGTACACAGCCAATCCCAGAAAGATTATTGTTGTGCTGGAGCTCATCATGGCATCTGTGCCATCTGCTCTGAGGGCAGCTTACGTTTGGTTGGCAAAACTCTATCCTTGATATGGCTTGCTTTGCAGTTGTTTTATGATAACAAGCAAGTTCTTTTACCATGGAATAATGTGGACCTGCATTTTAAACTTGTTTTCTTTCTTGAGGATGACATTTTTCCCCAGTTTTTTTTTCCTCCGTATTGTCGAGAAATTCATGTTGATTGATAAGCTTGTATGTAAATGCTTGGTACATGCTGTGGCACATTGTCTTGGTCTGAAGTGTCAGCAGTGCCTGCTAAAAACACATCCTGTAATTGCTGCAGCATGCTGGCGCTTCCGCTTCAAATGATGATGATCCGGTAGCAGGGAAGCATTTATGTAGGAGTAGGGAATCAGGAATGCGTAAAATTTGGAAAACTTGGGAGTGTTGCATCGTTGATACACATCCATTTTATCACTGCTATATGCATCCATTAAGTTGAGGTAGTATAACTGGCCTAAGTGTTGATCTTGATAGGCTAAAAATAGAATTAATACAGGAGATGTATGCATGAAATGTCTCGTCTGTGTAATCCTTAAGAAAGCTTGTGCCTGCTATGCTTTATGGCCATTTGATTAAGCATAGCACAAGCTGGCATCATTATGTTGGAATAATTTATGAGAAAATCTTAAGTGGAGTTGGCATCCTGGAAGTTAAAGGCTGAAGGTGGCAAAACCATTTATTGGTACTTAAGTACAGATAGAAGGCTTCATTGACAGTGGTGGAGTGGAGACTGAATAACTATTTTCCTCAGGCTATGGCCTCCAGCACTGTTCCTAGATGTATAATTAATTGCAACTTTAACCCCTCTTCTCTAGATATTCATTGTAAGAAATGCTGCTAACCCTGGAAATACAATATTTTTCAGAGATTGGATGTAATGTGCATCAATGAGGACTGCATGGAAATCTGCATTAGTTTAACTGAAGGTGATTCGGCTGAAGAGTTACAAAGCCTGCTTATTACTTTATTTTTAAACTGCTACTTTTTTCTTCTGAACTTGGTTTGAATTTTAAAAAAACAATCTATATAAAACTGGTTGGAATTTAGTTTTCTTCTCTGGATGAAACCCACAGCACTTCTGCGGGCAGTCTTGGATTTTGTTTGCTGTGCTTTTTCAAAATAGTTGAATAACTTGAAGCTATGTGATTCAATTCATGCTTTGAATGAATGTCTAGAAGTAAGTCTGGATTTACATGTTTAGGGGCTCAGAAAGTTAAGATTAGCTAGCTAATGAAATTCAGTTGATGTAAGCTTAGTTGAAATGCTTTAAACCTTTGTAAACGCTCTCTCTATGTATTCAATTGGCTTTTTTACTGTAATTTCACCTTAACTGTTGTGAATATGCAGGGCTACACTAAACCCTGCCTTGGGTAGGTAATTTGGCGCAGCTATCTCGCTCAGTGGTTAGAAGGGTCACATTGAGCCAGAAGGCAGTGGTTGATTTTAAAATCATGATTTTCCAGTAATGGAATTAGGGAAGCACTAGTATTGGAGAACTTAAGTGTTTCTTAAAAATCAGAATAAAATATTTAGCATCAGATGAAAGCTGTCATCACTTAAATTTGTATTTAAGATTTAGCATATCCAGATCATCAGAAGTGACGTTTCTACTATGAAATTGATACCATTAAAATGAAAAGAATGATTCTTAATTGGGTAGGTTTGGTACTTTTTATTGAAAGTACCAGCATCTATTAATAAAATTAAAATTGGATGTGTTTTAAGAATTGGTCATTTTTTTATGAGAGAGGAAAACTGATGTTTCCTTAGCTAGAAAGTTTGGGCTGTGGTAACTTAAAGATTTCTCTTATTAATTGAACACGGTGCTTGTGAAACAAGTTCCCAGTCAGTGTAGAACTTTAAATGTGTGCATTGGAGTGGGAGGAGAATGGGGATTGTTATCTCACTTAAGTAATTTACAGAACTTCAGAGATCAATATTCCATTAGATGGGTACTTCTTGCATACTTACAGAAGAGTCCTCCAGTATGTCATGGATTTTGGTGGGATAATCTATACAAAATAAAAAGTTTGTCTAGCCTTTGAGATCTTTATGATCATTCCAGCTTTTAGACATCTGGTTTTGAAAATAAGTCAGTGCTTTTGCTATTATTCTTAGTGTCAGTTTCTTCTACAGAAAGCCTGATGTGGAGCTCCACAGAACAAGCCCCCTTCAACTTCCTGCCCGTTCCGTAACCAGTTCTGAGGCTTTTCTCTGTGCTCACAGTTGATGGGTAAGGGAGTGGAGAAGGATGTAAGCAGCTGTAAGCAGCAGCTGTTGGATAGTGAGCAGTGAACTGCCTCTTGCCAATGGTATCTCTCTGTTCTTTGTGGAGGCCAGTTCCAGCCTGGTGTTATCCCCTACCCGTGGATGTGTTCTCTGCATCCACTGGGTTGAACTGTTGAAGGAGAGAGAGGATGGAGGTTCTTAACCTTTTCTGAGATGTCAAGTGACAGCTGGTAAGGAGGAATGGGGAAAGGGTTGAGCTTTTGTGTGATTCAGATTAGGGCATTGATACATCATCCCTGATAAATCTTTCTGTTGCAAATATGAAGGTTTTGCCACTTCAACTGTCTGCCCTGTGTTCTTGTGTAGGTCCCTCCCCTGTGCATCAGAGCTGGCAGATGGGAACTTGTGGTCTGCACTTCAGCATTAGGTCTGATCTCTCAGAATAAGCTGACTTTTGTTGATGGTTTTAGGCTAGGATGCTGTAGCTTACATTGGAAAGGCTGAGTTACAGGCATACATTTTTCCCTGTGATTGATTTGATGTAGTAACCTGACAGTATAATATGCAGAAAAAAATTAAGAAATGAAAGCAGCAGTGTGAATGTGTGTGTGTATATATTACTGCACTTAGTAGTGCTTTTTGAAACGTGGTTGCTTTTTGTCAAGTTGCTTTTATCAGAACCTTAAACTGCATTGACTTGCACGTACTGGACAGTTTCGTAAACTTTGGAATATAAATTTAATGCCTCAAACTCCAAATGGAAAATGCAGGGGATTTTTTTTTTTTATTTTAAAACAGTTTCTCTTCACTGGTCTTCTGTAGGGCACTGATGATTAAATGTGGTAGTTGTGTTGGGGAAGCTTTGCAAAAAAAATCAGTTAAAATTATATTTGCAAGTTTAAATTGGTGTTTGTGCCTTTGGCAAGTCTTTGTAAAACACTTGGATGTAGACAAGGTTTAATACTGAAAAATGAGCCAAATAGAGCGTTGCAGGATTCAGGACAGAAAGCTAAATAGATAGGGCGATTTTTACCGACAGTAAACGTCTATTAAATTTTTGTGTAAAGGAAGCCTGTGTTCTGAACCTCATCTCTTTGAGACATGTGATACACTAGACATCTTCAAGACCTCCTGCAGTTTTTTCCACTGTAATTGTGATGGGTTTTTATTCTGGTCTTAAGAAAACAAGATGGGAGGATTGTGGACTGCTTTGCAAATGTTACAGCCCAGTAGAAAAAGGAGGCAACCAACATTTAATCCTTTCCACAAGCATCTGGACACCAGAGTTGCAAGCTGAACTGAGTGCAGATGCTGAAGTGCTTTAGGTTTTTCTGATGGGGAGGCATGAAGATGGTATTAAGTGCTCAGTTAACTAATTGTGAGCTTTCTCTGTAACCTATATTGGCCAGGTGTTCATCACCTCTGTGAGCTCTTCTAAGTTTCTGATAAATGTAAGTGCAATGCTCTAAGACAGTATTTCCTAATCCTTGTTGGCCTGTTTGAGTACTAATGCCAGAAAATTCTCTTAAACCAGATAAATGCAAAGTTTGTTTTTCCTTTTAGCCTTAGTTTAACTTTTTCTTGCCTTGAATAATATAGGAGGATCTTCTGCATCATAATTTGCTGCATGAGCAATGACCCCCTTCCACTCCTCTACTTCAGGATGCAGTTTGTTTATAAAGATGGTTTTAAATTTCTTTTTAAAAATTTTTCTTTTTTTTCTTTTCTAACTTTAAGACCCTTCAGTACATCACTGTTCTCTAGATAGCTGAGGTGAAACTCAACTGCAACAGCAGTTGCACTCCAGATAGTTTTGTGTTTTGTTTCGGTGGTGGTTGGTTTGTTTTTTTTACACTGTTGTCTTGGTGTGAGCTGATTTTGTGTGTAGCTGTACCTAATCCTGTAGACAGGCTCTTAGAACGATTGTGAAGCGTAGTTACACAAAGAGCATTATATGATAGGGCAATTGTGTACGCTGTAGCTAAGGCAGTGGAGTCAATCCCACATGGTTGTGTTCATAGAATACACCCCTGTGGTATATTGGAATAACTTTCACATGCATCTCTGTATTCATACAAAATATGGATTGGTAAAAGTCAAGACAGCTTTTTAAAAGGAGAGCAGATTTTCAGAGGTTGTTAGGTTAAATGATTAATAAATTTCAGAATGATATATCAAGCTACTTCTAAACAGATAATTCACTGTGCTAATTACATACCTGGTGTTACTTGTTAGAATATTAATTTGATAACTCTGTTACACCATCTTCATTATTTTGAGAACATGGAGAATTCTTGTAGCTTTATTCGCAAAGTGCAGACCAGCTGAGATTATGTGTCCCATTGAGGCCACTCATCATTTCTACAAAAACTTGTCCTTTACACTACCAGCCTCCAAAGTTGTTTTTTGTGGTAGTCTTGGCAAACTCTGAGTCTTGGGTCACATCGAGCCCAGGGTGTACAGGTGCCACTTCTGGTTGATGTGTCGAATGTTGGTGGCTGAGGTTCTGCTCTGAGTTACCGTGCCTTCAACAAGCTGCAGGGCAGCATGTTGGGAGGCTCTTGCATAAAGCTGCCAAACATCAGCATCTAAGGAATATTAAGCCAGCATTTGTGTGAAACTGTCTAACGCAGTGCCCAAATCGCATTTCTGAGAGGTAGCCATCAGGCCAGAGTGCCTTACTTTGAATATAAACTTCTCTCCAACTGCATCAGTTTACATTTGTGTGTACTGAATTTTGTCATTCTGTTTCATGTAGCAAGGTGCATCTTGGTGTTTCTTGTGTGACCTGTTTACACTAGTTACCCTCTTGTCTGAGGGCTGCTGAGTCCTGGGTTACAGAACCAAAGATCACCGTGATTCTTGCAGGAAAAAACTGCCAAAGAAAAGCATGCTAAATTCCACTGTTTGGTATTTAAAAGCTTGGAAATGCCAGAATTAAAATACCCAGCTATCACAAAATGGCTTGAGAGGTAACCAGTGCTTCACTTCTCACTTTCCCCTTCAATGTACACAGTCTTCATTCTACACTGAGCATAGGAGTGTTTTAATAAGCTCTGCTGTTTTCAGGGTATGGTAGTTGTTGTAATACCTCAGAATTTATGTGTGTAAAGCAGTCAAATTTTCTTCATCTTGAGTAAGACAGCTTCTGTGGTTTTGATTACTTCGGGGGAAACAAACTCTACTTTTGAATTCAAAGCACAGCTACAGGTATGTAGTTGCCACTTTTTTTAAAGTTTGTTCTGAATGCGTTTAGGGAGTGACCAGGAAAACAAAGTCTATAACTATATTCCTTTTTCAGTTGGATCTATCCAACTACTCTGCAAAACATTGGAATAAATAGAGAGCCATTTTAGTTGCAGTAACTGAAATTTCCCGAAAATCATTACCTGCATTGTACACCTTCCAGATTTCAGAACAGATGAGAAGAGCTGTGGACAATACTCTCATTCACAAACAGCTTGTGTACTGAAAGGTAGGTTCTTTGAAGAGATAGTAGGTAGTCACCTGAGTAGTTTGTATCACAGTCCAAGTACACCTAGTGACTTAATCACAATTGCACAGCAGTCTGGCATTTCCTTCCTTGAGTGCAAGGCTGAAAACATGAATATTTCTGTTTGTCTTTTATTATACCATGATGGTATTGTGGCTAGACATTGTACAAACAGTATGTGGGGTGTAGCCTGAAGAATCCAGTACTGAGGACTGAAGGGAGAACCATGAAAAATAAAAGTAGAATAGTCAAAATAGGAAGAATCACAACTGTTACATTCCTAGCTGTGTTTTGGGTTTCTTAAAAACCTTTCTGTGCTCTTTGTCCCTGCTGTTTTCTGTGACTGCTTTTCATGTACTTTCTCTCCATACTTGCTCTAATGCCATTTTTTAATCAAGAGGAACCTACATGTTTCTGTATCTTGCACTGCCATTACACATACCTTTTATCTATTTATTGTTAGCCAAAAGACCAGCTTGTTTGATAATTTTTTGCTGGTTACATTTGTTTTGTGGTGTCTACTAATGCCATTGCTTTGTAACTCAGTTTAGAAATACACATTCAGTGTCCTTTCAGACTTCTATTTTCTGCTTCCAGGTGTAATTAATTTCCATGCTGAAACAAGCGTTTCAAATGCAGGTGTGTGGGATGAGGCAGTAGTTCTTTGCTGCTTGACACTTCTTAATCTTCAGACAGGCTTAAATGTTCTTCCCCTCCCTTTATAGCTGCTTCCAATCCTTCTTTTTTAAAGCTGTTTTCAGCTGTGAGCTAATGAGTAAGACTAATGCAGTGATGAATTTTTGGATGCCTAGAGTATGAAATATCCTGTTTGACACATCATTAGACAAGCAGTCAAGTTAATAAATGTCGATTTTTTTTGATTGGCCTAAATGTTCTTTTTTGTCTTTGTCCTTTTTTGGTTGGATTGTTCTTTGTGGGAGGGGTTTTTTGTGTGTATGTGTGTTGTGGGTTGTTTGATTGTTTTTTGTGTTGTGGTTTGCTGGATTTTGTTGGTTTTTTAAACTTCTGATTTAACTGCATATCACCTTTCATGCCCTCCAAAGTAGAACAAGTTATTTCCTGGAAATGTAAAGCGAATTAACCCCTCTATGCTTTCTTGGCTACAAACCAGAAAGCTGCAATATATGATTTTAACAAATGCTTGTGTTATGAACCATTATTAAAAGTAAAGGCCTGTGGAGGACAATCTCCAGTCATTCTGGTGGGAGTGATCTTCTGTCACTGTGTTTAAGTCAGCTGTTACTATCATTAAAAGTAAGGCCTGGCTATTTCCAGCTTAAACTAAAAAAATTTAGCAATGCCACAGGAAGTATGGAATCTGACAAATGGGATGAAAAGAAGCTGGTACAGCTGCATTATTTGGTACCTGGCAAGAAGGCAGGTTGGGTACCAGGCTGTCATTTCTTACAGAGTTTTCTGATACCTGAAAACTTCTGTTTTCTTGCTCATGCATGTTTGGATGAGATACTATTTGTCATCCTTTAAAGTTTCTTCATTCTTTAAATGGCTTCTGTAAACTTTTAAATAGCTGGGGAGTTGTTTGAGGGATTTTTTAGCAGCTTTTCTGTCAAGAAAAGAAAGACACTTCTGGTTTATTATAGGATCGTAGTCCTGCATTCACACTCACGTGTCAAAGTTTTGAATCCTCACTTGAAGCATAATCCGTATTTTCTGTTACGATTATATTGCTGCAAAACAAGCAGGTTAGTTAGCTTTTTTTATAAGCCTTTTTTCTTGAAAGTACTGGTTTGGTTTTTGTTAGCTTTCTGATAAATGTATAGTGAAAGAGAAGCGAGGAGATAAAAAATGGGGCTGTTTCACCAGTGAAACTGAATCTTGCTAGAAGCTTAATGTGGAAGTGGCCGAAGACGATATTGCAGAATTTGTGTTAGAGCAGATCTGACCCTTGCCGTGATGGCTACTGCTGCTCTATTTCTGGTTATCTCTGTTTTCCAAAATCATATTGCAGATTGTACAGGTATTGCCCCTTTTCTGTGTTACATTGCTGTTGACCTCTAACAGTAGCATTGGTGCTTACTCTTTTAACAGTGTTCAAATCTGTAAAATGCTGGGTGACTAATCATCCTTGTGGAGAGGTAGGACCTATCACAACTTACATTTGGAAACTGGGACACAGAAATGGTGACATGCTGGAGCTGCACCGGAAACCTCTGGCAGTGACAGAGACTGCTGGTCACGGTTGTAATTCAAGACTAATCCTTTCCGATAGGTGCATAACACATCGCTCCTCACCAAATTTGGATTATTGTTTCTATGTTGTCTTTCACATTTGCTGCTTGGGAGTTTTGTTTTGGGGTGGTTTTTTTTTTAAAGCCACCTCTAAAGTGAAAAACTGTAACAACTGACTCCAGGAAAATGTGAGTTCTACTGTGGAGATTTTTAAGAAAATTTGGGATGTAGCTTAACACTTTTTGAAAAAGGGGAAGCACTACTGAAACTCCGTTAACAAAAAGAAGCGAAGTTGGGAGAAGTAGGTACAGCAGTAGAAGGAATATGAGAAGCAGAAAGCTCTTATATGTAGAAATACTACTGATTAAATATTTATTTGTTATAGAATTGTTACTCCTGATTGCTAAGCTGTGAAGGAAAGTAGGTTTGTATTTATATTGCTGAGTGGGAAGCTATAAAAAAAAAAGCTCCTTCCTTTCCTTGAGCAAAATGCTTCAACTGCACTCCAGATGTCACAGCCCACGTGCCTCTGCTTGTTCAGTTTCCAGTTATTCCAGTTTGCTTGTTGGATTCTGTAGAGTTGTACCTTTCAGAAGGAGGTGCTTTTTAAAGTTACTCAGAACTTTCCACTCCCTCGCTGCAAAAAGCCTCCCTCCCCTCTTCACCTAGAAGCAGTGTCACTCACTTAGCAGGGACATGAAGTAGGTCTGGTGTTACTGTGAGCCAGGGTTTGCTACGTTTGCCCGAGTTCTTCCACAGCCCTTCCCACTTTGCTGAGGCAAACAGCTTTACTACAAACTTTTCTGACCGCAGTACCCCAGAGAAGCAAATATACAAGAGCGTGTGCCGCCTCAGCTTTTTTTTCCCAAATTTAGTGGGTGAAATGCCAACTGGTGTATCATTTGTTCCCAAAATTATCTGTATATTGAAAAGTTTTGATTAGCACAATTAGGGTTGGGGTTTTTTTTTTACTGAAGTGTTTTGGACCAGACAAAAACAGACAGAACTTCAGTCCTTTCATTAATGAAGGTCACTTCTCATTTGTTGTCTTGAACAGTTCAAGTAGTTAAAAGGAGAAACTCTGTATAGACATACATTTTGAAATTACTGGAGTCTGGAATATTGAAACTCGTTTCTTTCAGCTTTTAAATTATTTTTAGTATTACCAAAGAGTTTTTTTCTCAAATGTTTCACTGGAACTTACTAATTTTAATATATGTCTTATATCTGCAATTACTTTTCCTGGTTGAATTACTGGCGTTGAATTACTTGCTTTCCTGCTGTGGTAAAATACCTAATTTTATCTTGAGTACTGAATTCTTGTTTCTCTGAAGATAGTAGTAACTTTTGAAGAGCTCTCTTGTCTAATGTACGTATCTCTGACAGTCTATGCTGATCTTTTCTCATCCTTGTCATCATGCTACTCAATTTTTTAATTTTCATAAATGGCATGAAGAGCCTTTTCATAGTTTTTAGTCCCTGTGATAATTTAAAAAAAAAACCAAACAGGATCTAAATGTATTTCCTCTATTAAATCAATCTGGTAATAACCATACAACTGCATTAAAATAATCACATCTGTGGTTTTCTGCTTATTCACTTGCTACAGCTTACTTTAAGAGACGTGATATCTCTTTTGCTCTCAGATTTTGGAAATCGTTGATCATTCTTAGAACTGGAAAACATATTTTGATGAGAAATAAGCCTGACTAACAAAACCTGCTGTATTTATTAAATGGGAAAAAAAAAGCCCTGAAAATTAAAAAAACCTTTCTATCAGAAGCTTCTTTCACATTTATTGTTTGCCTTTACATGGATAACATAAATCTAACTTAGAAAATTTTTCTGGAGGGTAATGAACAACATATGGACCTAATAAGTGATATTAAATGACAGAAATGTGTCTATCACAGGGCCCCCCAGTAACAGCTGGAGAGTGTAGCAAAATGCATTCTAAGTGCATTTACTGTGATGATCTGGAAAGAGCTGTTGCCCACGCTTCTACAAACAGCAGCAGTGAAATGAACTGTACTATGTATTAACTTCATTGTGTTGTTGCTTATCAAAACTGATACAGTTTCGTGATGCCAATGCAAAACTGAAATCTTAATTGGAAAGTTCATCAGAATTAACGTGTAGGGAGGGGAAATCTGGGACTATCCTGGTGTTTTGAAGGAAGGAGATTGGTGTGGGCTTTGTGTGGTGTAGTTTTGGTGTGGGGAGGTTGTTGTTTGTTCGTTGGTGATTGGGAGTTTTTTTAGTGTATGGACTTGCACATGTTGAAGTGGTGTCACTCTTTCTGTGTTTGCAGTAGCTATCATCTTACCAAAGAACAAGGTGTTTGTGTTACAAGGAATATTAGTTGGGGTTTTTTTCCCCTCATTTTGTGTCGGCTTATATTTACTAAATTTTTATGAAGTGCAGAATTTGTGAAACTTAAAGGATGTACATTAATATATTCCCAGGCAACAGTTAGCTGTCTGGTCCAAATATGCATATATTTCCAGCATAGTAAGTATGCCTGGGTTTCTTAAATATCTGACAAAGTTCTTGGTTTAATGGCTTGTGTAGACTTGCAGAACAAAAAAACTTGTGTGAAATTGTTAATACATGGAAGAGGGGCTGAATATTTTGCCTTTTCTCATGACTTCTAGATACCTTGACAAGTGCAGGTTTATTTATAGAAGCTCTTGAAACCCTTTTTAGATTCAAGGGAGAGCAGACGAGAAAGAAGGTGGTTGTTACATGCTTCAGCTGAAAGTGTAAATGTAAGACACTGTCCAAACAAGTGACTTGTGGAGCATTAAAACAATTTAATGCAGAGTGTCTTTGTTTTGTCACAGCAGCAGTATTGTTACTGCACAAGAAATCCTCCATCTGAAGTTTCTGTTGTCATTCCTTTGTAATGGGGGAGGGAGGGAACTGTTTCTGCAGCCCAGTAATTTTTAATATTGAAGGCATAATTGTCTTAAAGGTAAAGTTTAAAATAAAAAATACAGGTATTTTGCCTGATTACAGCAACTTGTCAGCCTCTTGAATTTTCCTGTCTGTTTTGATCTTTGCTAGATATATCCCTGCTCCAGGTAGTGGTAAAGTGAAACCGAGTTTCTGTGGGGTGTTTTCTTTCTGTTCTGAGTTCTAATGCCAGGTGTTACATACATATTGCTTTCTGTTTTGTGAAGACTCACCAACAGTTTTCTCTCCTTCCACTTCAGGCTTCTCTAGCTAAAACTGAGTCCTTGAAAATCTTGATCAAAAAGTGGTTAGACTTTGCCAGCTTAAGGCTTTATGTCCTGCTTCTTTCTTCAGCAGGAGTGTTTTCACAGTAGTGACGTACATGTATTTGGAAAAGCATAGTTATTATAGCTGTTTACCTCATTCATAGCTCGTGTCGGTGCCCCTTGTCTAGTATAGACATTTTCGATACTGATCTAGTGGTTCTTATAGTTGTTAATTGTACATTCTTCTGTGTTTGTATATGGAAAAACTGTTTAAGGTTTTTGCTAGACATGAAGTGAAAATTACTGCTTTTTTGTGTGTTTGTTTTCTTAAAGGAACTTAGTGACTTAGCCCGTGATCCTCCAGCACAGTGTTCAGCAGGTCCCGTTGGAGATGACAGTAAGTAACTCTAAGTTTTATGTTTTGCTCTGCTGACTCAAAGCATATCATGCCTAGATAATAATGCGGAGTTTTTCTTTTGTAGTGTTTCATTGGCAAGCCACAATTATGGGACCTGTAAGTATTCTAATTCTTGTGATGTAATACTAAATGAGTAGTTCCTACTGAGGAAAAAACTCTGGGGTTTTTGGTTTACTTATGTTGACGCCCCTTGTCCAGCTTAGGTTCTGGAGGTTCTCATTACAGTAGAAGAAAATGAGGGAGGGAAAAACCTCACCAGTTACTTTGTTGTTGCAGTGTTTTTATGAGGACATGCATTTCAGCTGATCTCTAGAGCAATGCTAGGTATTATCACTTACTATCTAGAAACTTTATTTGCATTTAACTTTTTTTGAAGTTTGATCTAGCATGAACTTTGTAATAGGAGCTGGTACTAATGTGGGGAATCAGTTGGGATGTTTTTTGTGGATCTTAGGAGAGAGTCCTTATTTGGTCTGATGTTGTAATGCTGAGATCTTAAATACTTAAAGGAATAGAATGGGGAAAAATTATTGAGCTGTTGAGGTTTCAGTTATGACTGGAGGAAAAAAATCAGTGTTAAATGCTCAGTAAGCATCTGAATCCTGAATGTGACTTTCTCCTCATTAAGGAAGCCAAATGTTTGCTTTTGTTGAAAATATAACCTGGAAGCACTTTACATCTGGAGTTCTTAGGGCTGGTTATCTGTATGTAAAAAACAAAGCCTTCTGTAACTTATGAAGACAAGCCTTTGGT
The DNA here is from genome assembly GCA_013397895.1 of Origma solitaria. NCBI lineage: Eukaryota > Metazoa > Chordata > Aves > Passeriformes > Acanthizidae > Origma > Origma solitaria. The sequence goes on along the minus strand of VZRL01002890.1, from coordinate 143,788 downwards.
GAGGCTACAAAGTAGGAATTAAATATCAGTGATGCTGAATGGCCCTGGCTTTATATACAGCAACAAGTGTGTTATTAGGAGATGGCTATTAAGAGGTTCACTGGTCTGAAAAAATGTCTCTTCATCCCAAAGTACCTGGTCCTCATTGACTGTAAGTAGGTATCTCAAAAAGATAGAGTTGTTCAATAGCTGTACTCATGCTTAAATGGCAAGGAGTGTTGTACGCTGCACTGGGTATGATGATTCTATGTGGCCGGTGTCTGCATGGTCATGAGGTATTAAGCACTGATTGAATTTAAATTTGGATTATTATTTTTAGCTTTCCCTTCTGGTTTAATAATGTACAGCTCCTTTTTTCCCCATGTGGCTTTTATGGTTTCAAAAGGTCTGTGTTCCTGTTTCTAGATTGGGCAGTATCCTTACCAAGGTGTGTCAGAAGTGTGGTGTTAGTAGTTCAAGTGCTGCTGTGGTGCTGCCTTGATTAACAGACAGGGACTGTACAACCAGTCCTCTGGTCTTCCACCTCTGCAATAGGTTATTGTGTTTTTCTTAGGTATGTGAGAGGTTGCATTGGTTTAACACATTCTGAGAGGAATTTCTGTAATTCATAAAATGTATCCCCAGAATATGTCCAGTAAAAGGTTTGGTATTTTTTGGCTCCTCGACGCCTCATATGGTATCTGTTGACCAAATACAAGAGGTTCTATCTTGATCACTAGGTTTCATCAGAGATAGGATAGGGTATAAACTATATGATGAGGGTTTGAGTCACCTGTCTTGTGTTGCAGATTTTCATCTTCTGGTTTTTAGTTAAGTGATATGTACTTACTTCCTTACATTGGTGAAAAGTTTCTCCAATTAATACGAGAATTCAATTTACAAATAATGCAGAAGTGTCCTGTTTATGCCTCAAACTTATTTTCACTAGCCATGAGTCCAGAATTAAAAGCAACGTATTTTTCAGGTTAAACAATTAAATTACTAGCTCTGTTTCAGAAATTTAGTTGTAATTTTGAGTAAAAACCTTTTGCTTCTTTCTTCTTGTAACGACTAACTTATACAATCCCTGTTTAGTCACTCCATTTTTTTCTTCTGCTTACTATCATCTTTCTTACTTCCACATGTTGCTTTACTGCCTACAATTGACACCTGAATGAATTATCCCAGTAGTTCTTCCCTTGGAGCAGGGAAATGTAAAATAGTCTCTCTTACTAGATCACGGTGAATTTGTAATACAGAAAGAGAGGAAAAATTGACTTGAATTACGATTGGTTTTTTGTTTGTTTGGTGGTGCTGTAGGATGGATGGTTGGGTTTATTTTGTTGGGATCTTTTCGTGGGGTTTGTTTGGTTGTTTTTTTTTCCCCCCCAAAAAAAAAGGAGCAAGGATCTGTGTATTCATAAGTTTTTTGCAGGGGTGAAGCTAAGGACAAAATTTAGGAGGAAATGGGAGTCTGTCGCCACTCTAAACTTGGGTGGTCATAACAAAAAGCTCCAAACACCAAACTGGAGGGTTTTGAATCTGATGGGACCCCCCCACTCTGTTAAAATTACTTTCTGGAGCTCTCTCAGAAGCATTTGAATGCTTTTGCCAAGTAGTCCTGAGTGGACTGTCAGAGAAGCTGGGTTTTATGATGCATTAGCTTGAAGAGGTCCACATGGGAAGTGACATGTATGTGTTCTGTATTACTTACCTTTGGAAGTAAGAATTGAATTTTAATTGTCTCACTTATATTGGTGGATTAAACATTTTGGTTGTTTAAACAAATTTCCTCTCCTTTTATTTATTTAAAAACAAGATCTTCAGTGATATTTAGTCCTAAAGATGATAATAGGAGAATTATTTGTTTGCTTTGACAGAATGACAGTCCATATCAGGGTGGTGTATTCTTCTTGACAATTCACTTTCCCACAGACTACCCATTCAAACCACCTAAGGTAAGTATTGCTGTCTCATTTGTGAAATCAGTGCTTTTTAAAGAGCTGAGTACAGGACAGAAATTGTCAGCCTCTGTATTGTAGTATTGTCAAGTTCTCACTTCTTTTCAGGCATTCTTACGATGCATTAGATGTCTGGGTTCCATTCTGACTACCACAGGAATGGGGGTGTTAGCATATTCTTTATGAGCAAACCCATGTATGTGAATTCTGAATGTCTTGAAATATTTGGGTTCATTTCTGATTTTCTTAATTGGTAGGAAAACTCATTAGCTTTGCGTTATTGTAATAGAATTCTTGCTGAGGGGACTGTCAAGTATTACTATAGCTGTTTGGATTGGTCTGTAGGATTGTGACACAGTGGGTAGGGATTAACTTGCTACGTGCCTAAAGTCGAGTGAAGGGGTAATTTTTAAAGCATTTGTCAGTAATTGCAAAATACGCTCTTTTTTGGTGGCTTTATCAGCTATTAGCTTTGTCTTCCAATTTTCAGTCAATGTGAAAGTGTACCCTTGGAGTGACTGCAGTGTTCGAAGTCCCTTAGCTCTGTGACAATAGTGTTATTGTGGTTCAGGCACTTCTGTTGAGTGTCTTCATCATGATATGGCAGCTGGGATTAAAAGCCTCATATTTCCCCTCTCTCTGTTTGAAATAATGCCGGGTAGTGGGAGATTGAGAGCTTGTGCCTTGGGTGCATTTCCCTGAATTTGGTGCAGTTTAACTTCTTAATCCTTTTCTTTTAGAGTAAATTGAATTGACTAATAGCTTGACTGAGAAGAAAGGGTGCAGTCATTGTCTGAAATGCACTCTGTTTCTTTGTTTTTTATTGCAGGTTGCATTTACAACAAGAATCTATCATCCAAATATTAACAGTAATGGCAGCATTTGTCTTGATATTCTAAGATCACAGTGGTCTCCTGCTTTAACTATTTCTAAAGGTAACTTGTGAAGGAGAAAATTTTCCGTCTTGTGTTGGACTGTCCTTTTAGCTTTGATTGTTTAAAGTTCTTGCCCACCTCTTTGATTTCCCTTCCCTTCCTCTTTCAAGCCTGTGTTTTGTCAGTTAGATGATACTGCATTTTTAATGTATATTGTTTTTTTTTCTAACACTTTCTGCTATGTGGCTGTTTAAGACCTTGTCTGGGCACTTACTTGCTTCAGTATTCTTAGCAGAGTTTGCTAGCTTGGTCCCAGAGGAATTTGCCAGTATTTGGATTGAAATAGGCATGTGGTAGAGTATTTGAGCTAAGACTGAGAAGCTGCTTGTTTGGAGCTGCCCGTGTAGATACACATCTGCATTTAAAATAAAAGATTAATTTAAAGTTGGCTTTTAATAATGAAATTTGCATACTTTTTTCAGTCTGTCTGGAATTACATGCTCAGTTATATTGGTTTATCTGTGGTAGGTGAATAAATCTGTTATTGATACATGTTGCTTTCTACCATGGTGCACTGGCATTGTATTACATTACTTCATGAACTAAGTTTACTGCTCCTACTTCATGATAAATTGATGTTGTTTTGCAAGAGAAGATTGTGGCTTTCCACATTTTACTACAGTAAATAACAGATAATTCTCAAATATTTTTATGATGATCAAATTGTTTTGTCTCAAAGTCACTGGTCACTGTGGCTTCAAAAGATCCATCAAAGTGCCCTTTTGTCTATAGAAGTTGTAATTCCTGTCTGTCCAAACAGTCAGTTTGTGATTTGAATGTGGATTCCCTACATTTGAATGCTTCGCTATTTTCTTCTAAAGCTTCTGTGAGAGTAGACGATGAAGTTCTCCTGGTTGCCTACAACAGTGTTGCTCTTTGAGTTTTTTACAACATGCATGTAGTTCTATCAGGGCAGACCAGGATATTCTTACCTTATGTACAACAGATAAAGAATTCAGACTAAAAACTTAAATTTGAAGATATTCTAGTTTTAGTGATAAGAACCATGGATATGCTGTTCATCAAGAGTACATAATGTGCTTTTGTTGGCTGCTACATTACATCATAGTGAGGGGGACAACAGTGCTGTTCTCGTGTACGTACTGACAGCTGTAAGTATTGGGAAATAGGAAGCAAACAGTTCTTACAAACCTTTAAATTAGTCTGGACTTTTTACTTAAGATTGAGTTGTGAATTTATTTTGTCTGTTTATCAGGAGAATACTTTCTAGGCTCTCTCCTGTGTTAACATTGTGCTAATGTAAAGATCTGTCCTCCATTGTTTCTGAGATTGTCATTCCTGTTTCGATGTTGAGAATGCTTTTTTTTTTTTACAGTTCTCTTATCCATTTGTTCACTGTTATGTGATCCAAATCCAGATGACCCACTAGTGCCAGAGATTGCACGTATCTATAAAACAGACAGAGACAAGTAAGTACAGAATTGCACAAGGCTAGTATTTTAACAGACTTTATAAGAGTGCATTGTCAGACAGCAGTTGTGTTCAGTGAGCCTTTTGTGAAAATCTGAGGTGGAGAAAACTTGTGTGCCAAAGAAGTGACTATTCTTGGTAGTGCATAATTTAAAAACAAAGGAGCTTAGCATCTTTGAAGTTGTGGGTGAAGGAGACTTATCTTTTTCTCACATGCATGGAAGTATTTTACAGTATATATATTGCCCATTTTTTTGCTTACCATGCGTAAATCTAGTTAGATCTTCATAATGAAGAAAAGATGCTTTTTGTTGTTTTGATGCTTCCATTCAGCAGCAGTTTGGCCTTTAATTTCGGTTCTCCCCGTGAAAATAGGCTGCAGAACTCTTTTCCCCATCTGTGTTGCAATGACTTTATTTTCCTTACATATTTTTAATGTTTTGCACAGGTAGAATTATATGAAGCAGATGTTGAGGCTTTTATATATATTAATGCTAAATATATTTGTCCAATTAGGTACAATAGGTTAGCAAGAGAGTGGACAGAGAAATACGCTATGCTGTAGGGTAAGAATATTTGCAAATTATGGTGCATTTAACAAAATGGAAATTTGTCAGCACTTGGGTGCTGCATGCTCTAAGGCACTGGATTAACTAACAGATAATGGATGCACCAGTTACTGAACTTGGAAGTTTAACAGCTTGATCTGTGGTTAGTGTGTAATGTATTGGCTAGTCACTATTTCTCACAGATACTACTCTTGCATGGTCAAAAAAAAAAAAAAGTCAGTATGAAGTAATTACTGAGTTCTGAGCCAGGTTGTCAACTTGTTCTGGTAAGTATTTACCCAGAGTTTGTCAGAATTCGTTTCAAAGCAATGCCCTGTAGTGAGACCTCATATATATACTTGAGTGAATTCAGACAATCCAAATTTCAGCTATTTTTAATCGACAGTGTCTGTCTTCCACATATAAACTAGGAAATGTATGGGGATTATGTTCTGCTTGTATAGTTGAATATTAACTTCTTACTGACAAGCATGGAGTTAAGTGTAAACTAATTGTCAGCTCAGTTCCTGTGGAAATAGCGTACTTTAAATAGCCTTTATGTCCTTTTAAAAGTTAGAGCAGTACATTTGTGTGGGAAGAGAGTATTCAGTGCAATGAAATGTTTAGTATTGTTTTTCATTAAAATGAGAAATTTTAAATGGGGTATTTTGTGTCCAGTGATATTATTAACCAAATAATCTTTACTTATAGCATGAGATATACTGTAATCTTAACCTAAGAGCAATATTTAAATAAAACACTTGCCTTGTTTCTTCCATCCCAGATAGTCTCTATTCCTTCCCTTTCAGTCATTTTTTCACTTTCTAGAACAGAGTTATAGAAAATTTGCTTGTCTTGAATTTAAAGTTTTTCCTAAAAAATAAAGAATATCCTAAGTGGTCTAGGGAGGGAATTGTTCAGTTTTCTCGCTTTAAGTATGTCTTTGTACAGAAAGAGACTTCTTGCAGTGTAAAGAGAATAGGGAGATGGGAATAAAATCATACTTAATCATAAACTGTTTAGGAAATTGTCATTTTCATGCTAACATTAATTCAATTCCTGGTCTTGTTTGCAGGTACAACAGAATATCTCGGGAATGGACTCAGAAGTATGCCATGTGATGCTACCTTAAAGTCAGAATAACCTGCATTATAGCTGGAATAAACTTTAAATTACTGTTCCTTTTTTGATTTCTTATCCGGCTGCTCCCCTATCAGACCTCATCTTTTTTATTTTTTTGTTTACCTCCTTCCATTCATGCACATGCTCATCTGAGAAGACTTTAGTTCTTCCAGCTTTGGACAATAACTGCTTTTAGAATCTGTAAAGTAGTTACACAAGAACAATTGCCCAAGATTCAGAATTTTTTTTAATGGAGCATGTGTATTATGTGGCCAATGTCTTCATTCTAACTTGGTTATGAGATTAAAAACAAACAAACATTCCTCACTGCTCTAACAGATACTGAAGATACCACCTGAAGGGGGGAGGGGAGATGGATGTTCAGTTTTCTCTCATCAAAGAGGTAACATTGCTGTGGCAACATCCATCTTGTTCCAAACCTTCCAGTGTTAGAGAACTGAGGCTTTATTATATACTTTTGCTCATAACTGACGTGTCTGGAGAATTGGTACTGAATCTATAGCATCAGCAGAACAGAAAATGTGATGTATCTTATGCATGTCAATAAAGGAATGACCAGTTCTTGTTTTACAGAGAATGGAAATTGGAAGTCAAACATCCCTTGTATTCCAAAATAGGGTTTAAGAACATTTTTGTAATTCATTTAAATTTTGTTAGGAGGCTTGGAGCTATTAGTTAATCTGTCTTCCAAAACACTGTTTAATATAGCACTGAATAAATGATGCAAGTTGTCAATGGATGAGTGATCAACTAATAGCTCTACTAGTAATTGATTTATTTTCTTCAATAAAGTTGCATAAACCAATGAGTTAGCTGCCTGGATTAATCAATATGGGAAACAAAATCTTTTGTAAAAGCAAAGCTGGTTTTTGTATATACTGTTGGCATTTGCCTCATTGTTTAACATCAAATAATGATGTAAAGTTCAATAGAGCGACTCTTCCGCCATTTTCAGTTCTAATGCTCAGTCTGTTGCAGGTTGGCACATTGCTCGGCCTGGTGGATGCAGAATTAATAAGCTAACATAGTCGTGTAGCCGTAGTAGGGGGCTGCACTTGGTGCTGGGAGCCCAGCGTTCAAGGATGGACTTGGGACCCAGCCGATCTGAAATGGTGTATTGTGGAGATACTTCCTGATGCACCTGTGTTTGCTGACTGAGAACCTTTTTCTTCACCTTGTACACTTGACAACCGAAAGATCTTAATGTGGGGGTAATGATGAGGCAAAAAAAATTATAAAATAAAGTACTGTTTTGATGTGGGAATTGTCATGAGGCTGTGTTGAAGTGACTTTACTATGTGGGATGTTCGTTACCATTGAAAAGGACTTGTTCAGCCATGCTGCCATTTACGTTGATGACTATTTTAATGCAACAGACACTTTCTTCATGTCAGGTGACTAAACGTGAATAAAGACTCATTGCTATTGGATTTTTGTTCTACAAGAAACATTGTCTTGTGCCATTAGTTTATCTTTGCAGCAACAAGGGCATTATTAAACATCCAACTCTCCTCTTTCCTCCCCTCTTCTTTCATATTTTTCCTTGTTTAATCTTTTTGGTCTCCATTCTTAACATCCATAGCTTCTTTTTCTCTAGTCTTGTACTATCACTTTATTGTGCATCTGTGACTTCTCACTGGCACCACTTTTGCACTGCTTATAGTTATGTACATTCTGATTCCTTGTCCCCACATGGATGTGGAAAGCTAGATGTAAAATAAATGTTAAACCTTAATTTTTATAAAAATTTGAATATGTAGTTTGGACATGGTTTGTTCTGGTTCTAAACTATGAAAGTAACCTTGAAATTTTCAAGTCTAGTTGGCCTGGAATTTACAAACCTGGGCTTTATTTAGCAGTACATGCCTCAATGATGACTTTCTGAAATTTATTGATGAAGTTACAGTTCATGCAGGTGTTCCTGCTTTGCCTACCAGCTCGCACCATTTTGCTGGAAAATTGGAATACAGCTGCTAATAGCATTTCAAGTGAGGTAAAAGTTTTTAAGCTTACAGATGTGCTGCTCTCAATTGTTTTTTGTACTTGTGTTAATTTGGTATTTATTACTTTTTCCTGGGAGTCACAGCTCCTGAAATCACTTTCATGATCAACTAGAAAGGTGATTTGTGAGGTGTAAGGCACCAGGTGTTACAGAACACAAGGAGGTGTGGATGATGATGGTTCAGGGAAGAAGAAAATAGTAAAATATTACGTGGAAGATGGAAATCTTGTTTGGACTACCACATGTTCCTTTTTTGCATCTGTTATTTTCCCACTACTAATTTTTTGTAATTAGTGTGTACTTTGGTGAAAGGATGAGGATGAAGTGTAGGTGTTCTAGATGCATGCAGAAGGTCTGAGGTGGGAAATGGCAGGTTGTTTTGTCATGCAGGCTTCCTGCAGAAGTTTCATTTGGGCTCCCTGTTCAAAGCAGGGGGGCAAGGGGAGGAGCTGGTAGACAGGAGCTAATACGGACATGGTGAATTATTCTAAGACTTAAACAAAAAGCTGAATTAGTGATTACCTCAATGAGTAATCTATCTATCAAAACCACAGTCTAAAAACTACATAGTGGGTCTTGGTTACTTTGGAACATGGGGAGCATGGAAGACTTTCCATTTGAACTTAATGGGAAAAGTGAAGGTTTTGGAGAAGTGAGTTGTCCTGTTCTGCTCTGGTAAAAGATTTATCTCAGCATGGTAACTGCTGTTGTAGCTTCAGAACAGAGGGGTCAGCTCCATCCTAGAAGACTTGGATTAAACAAAATTGATCTCTATTTTAATGACTTGTATTTGAGACTGAGTGTAGAGAACAAAGTGTCAAGCCAAGACACTTAAATTTTACAGACATATAACGGGGAAAGAAACGAGTGTTCTTTCTGCAATAATGTTTTTAAGATTGATTGCTGTGTTTAATTGGGCTTTGAATTAAATAACGTGATTGCAGTCAGCTTGTTGAAGTTCTGCTTGAAAAACCTTGAGTGGTTTTAAGCACAAAAAATAGTCTCAGGATGCAGGAAAAACTTCATTTGTACTATTGGCTAGGGATTTTTTTCTTTTTCTATCTTGTGATACACAGAGCATCTGTATTGGTTGAAAAATGAGTATACACACAATTTTGCATGCCTGAGTAAAAACATTCTACTCAATTGCACTGTGCCATAGATTTTAATATCAAGATTACAGACGCTAAATTTTTCTGAAAAGTCTGGCTTTAAGCAGACCACAACAGCAAGCTTTGGTTGCTGTGGAGGCATGGAACTACAGTTTGGCAAATGATTAAAGACAACATGTTGCTAGGTAGGTGTGCAGGTGTACAATAGCGGTCCTGTTAGATTGGATAGTTGCTTATGCAAAAAGGAGTTTGCATTAATTAGCAGATAATGTGAGGGTTTAAACATTCACAGCTGGAAATGTTCTAAATAACCCTTTATTGTATTATTTTTGGCAGCCTCCCCTCATTTTTTCTCTCTAGCCATTTTATTTCAAACCCTTCATGGCTGTAAAAAATCGTGTTTCAACTGGCATTATCATCTGAAGCAGATACCTTAGGTCCACCAGATATGGCTGGTGATTCAGAGTCTTCAGTCTGCACATCCATAGTAATACTTAAAGCATAGTTGGAATTCAGCTGAAGATTTCTTGCTGTGTTTAAAGCTGTCCAGAAAAAAAACCTCTTGTTTTTCCCTGATTCATTTGTAGTTTCATACATGAAAATAGGGCTAAGACAAACACCTCTGTTAGTTAAATTAAACAAATCACCACTAGAACAATGGGATGAGATAATTCATTATCAGTAAAGGCTCTAAAGGTATAAAGGTTATTTTACTAGAACACAGACTATACTAGTTCCTTCAAATGTGAAAAAAATGCTACTCATTGGATTTATCTGCTTTATGGTCTTTCGTTCTTGATGTTGAATGGATGGTATTTACTCCAGTGCCTTCAATATGAAGATAAAATAGGCATAAATTTAAGAACTGTTTGATTCAGATCCTCATAGGAAATTGGTTCATATTTTAAAAAGTAGGTGGAATTATGGCTAAAATGTTTTCAGTATCGGGCTGAGGACTTTTATATTGGCAATGGTGCAGGACCAATGCAGAGAAAGCATGGGAACAGAGGAAACAAAAGTGGGTAAGTATTATGGAAAGGGAAGGTACAGAAGGTAAAGATAAGTTGCCTGTATTACTGTGAAATGAAAATGTGCTGCTGTCAATTCATGCAGTCTAGTATAAAACCAGCTGGTTTCAAAATAATCTGGAATAAAATAGACACTGAAAATTACAATTTATCAACTATCTCAGCCTGACAGAGAATAGCAGTTCAGAATAACCCTTAACTGGAAAACCAGTGGGCAGACAGACAAGGTCTTGTAGGTGTGTGTAGAACAGTTCCTAAATTGGTAGTGTTTGTGATGGTTTAACAAATGCCCATAAACTGACTTAGCATTCCTAGTTAAGGCAGCAGGAAATTCTGCAGTAATTCTGGTCTCCAGTACAATTAGAAGCAAGCACTTAGTCTTCTGCCAGGAAAGTTCTAAGTTGTCAGTGTCTTTTTTCTGTACTGCAGTGGTTGGTTTAATGTCAGTCAGTTGTGGGGGAAAGAGTTCACTAGCTTCCAGATAAGCAGTAGTAAGGACTACTATTTCTAGAGCAGCTGTCTGCCTCGGGTAGGTTAGAGGAGGTGACAGGCATAATCTTTACAGTGATAGGTGCCAGAAGTGAAACAGTGAATTTGATAGGACAGCTCCAGGTAAAGTAATACTTGAAAATTTCTCTGGTAAACATCCTTGTTTGCCCAAAATAGCTTTTGTTTGTTGGGGGGGGGGGGGTTGGTTTTGGTTTGGGGTTTTTTTTTTTGCCTATGCCTTAGAAATATGGGTGAGACTTCAGTATCTTCTTCGAACAGTGCACGATTTTAGTTTGTGATGGGAGAAAGCTTTATCAGGAGACACTTTTGATCCAAATATGTTGGTTTTCAACAGCTTTTAATACTCATCTCTCGGGTTGTCCCTGTGCTCTGGGAGAGTAGGCTTCTCTTTTTAAATTGCTGCTGATTACATTGGTTCCCCTTCAGGAGCTTCAAGCAGAAATCCTCAAGCTCTGTACTTAAGAGTCCTAGGTTTGGCAAATTATTGAGGTAATTCTGGCTTTTGCCTAAGCTTCATTAATCTTTGCATTAACTGTGCATTGTCCCATCACAGACTTAACATGCAGATTACTAACTGTTGCTTAGAAGATGGAGATATGTTATCCTCATGGGAGGAATGCTAGCTGTAGAGCTGGGCAGCTGGCTTTGCTCCAGCTGCTTTGAAAGACTAGGTTTGTGGAGAAAGAACTTCAAAATGCCTTTACCTGTATCTGGGATGGGAATTTTGACTTAAGTTTGGGCTCAGATGTGATCCCACGTTTCATCAGAGGGAATGAAAAATTAAGGTGTTACCTTTGTTCTGAAAAGCTGCCTAACAGGTGATGTTCTTGTGTTAGAAAGCATTGGTAGACACTGCCTATGGTAGTTTCATCTATGCTGAGGAGAAGCCTGTGCTTGCTTTATAAATGAGGCCTGTTTTGGTTTTTTCTCCTCTGACCAGGTAAGCCTCAGTTACTTCTTATCTTAGTCTTTGATGCAAATCAAAAAAGAAACTGTTCAGTTCAGTCATGAGTCCTGGGGTTTTTTTGGTTGGTTGGGTTTTGTTCAGTTTTGTTTTGTGGGGTATTGGGGTTTTTTAGGGAATGTTCTGGAACACAACTTTCTACTGAATGTGCAACTCTAATCCTCCTGAGATCTGCAGTTTGCAGTCTTTCATACAGAACTTAATGTGAGTCTATAATCCCTTCTTCCTGACAGATCTATGAAGGTAAATAGTGAAGATCTGTTATAGCTCTGGCAAAGATCACTGTACATTGTGAAGCTGTTAATTCTTTGGGGAAGGATACTCTTGCTAAAACAAGGTTTGAAGATTACTTGCCATGGTATTAATCCTGCTCTGACAGTGAATGCTGAAAACTTAATTCACAGATATCTCATTAATTGAAGGATCTATTCAATATAACCATTTTAAAATTATTTTTCCTATTGCAAGGTTTGGAATGCTCTTTTTTGGAGTAAGAAGTCCAGATCTCATCATAAAGTACTAGATTTTGTGTATGTACTCAGAAGAACACTGAGGAGAGGATCACTGTTAATGACTGCAGCAGCTCTCAGGTAACCAGCTTAGTGGAGAACAATACAACTTCTGGAACATGGCAGTGATAGTTTATAGAATGGATTACTGCTGGCTGCAGAATTTAGTATTTGGGACTGGGTGGTGTTCAGTCTCTGTGTCTGTGAAGAGTTGAAGTACTGCACCTCTCAAGCCTATCTGTCTGGTCTAAGCTCAGTAACAAGCTGCCAGAGCACAAGTGCAGGTGATGAGTCCAACCAGCATAAGAGGCAGAACTTGTGTAAATGAATCGTGATCCCTGGGTTCTATTGGCTGGCTCTACTAACTGCTCTTAATGCTTTCACAGTTTGAGTTGTATTTCATGAGATTATCTCTTAAATTCTTGTTTGCAGTGCCATTTGTGTCTCCTGAGAAATTCTAAATTCATTGAAAGCAGCACTTCAAGGTATCACACAATCACAAGCAATTGAATTAGAGAGGAGGTAGGTAGATGGCTGCTTTTCAGCTTAGCACTCTTTGCCCTCTCTTACTTCGTATGTGCTGCACTTATTTATTTATAAACTGAGAAAGAAGTAAAAAAGCATTTTTTTTGGATTAACTATAAATGATATGAGAAAAATCAAGCTTTGAGAAATTGTAGGTAACCCTGAATCATATTTTTGCATGTAATATTCTTTCCAATACTGGTAAGACTGATCTAGAAAAGCATTCCAAATTTTCAGAGTTGAAACACGAAAAGATGAGTTTGTGGAAAAATACTGAGCAGTTACCTTGAAACTTTTGGATGTAAAACTTGACTTGAAATAGCCTTTTTTCTTCTTTTTTTGGATTCTTTTGTTTGTTTGTTTGTTTTTTGGGGGGGTTTGTTTTGTTGCTTTTATTTTGGTTTTTTTTTTTGTTTTAACCTGACTGATGTGGTATCTTACTGTCTTACACATGCATTATGCTGTGCTTTAAAAGTGGTGGGAGGGGAGAAAAAAAGGAAGATGAAAAGAGAAGTTGCCCTTTACTATTTAACTGAAGATACATCTCTGGTTGCCAGGGCAGGGGACCAGATACAGAAATAGGTTACAGTTCACCAATCAGCCCTCCTACCCTTGTTTTCTTCCCACAGCCACCCTGCCATGTTTGTCTCCATCCTTTAGAGACCTGAACTCTTTTTTGCCACATACACTTGCCCTGCTAGACAGGGCTTCTCTTTGCTGCCTTCCCTGATCTGATGGGGAATGTCTTTCATACAATTTAGCTAGGCAGTGCCTGGAGACTCTTTGAGTCTTCCAGTTTGTGAGCCAGTATTCTATACAATTGCTAGGGCAAGTAATGCCTCTTGGGGTGCAAAGCTTGAAGAAAGGGGGAAGGGGTAGCACAACCTTTTCTCTATCAATGCAGTTGTTCTAACTGGGAGGTGATCTTGTAAAAATACTGAAAAAAATGATTAAGAAACTTCCTTAAGTTTTTAGGTCCCATGAGTACAGGTAAAACAAAGGTCACGTGTTAGGATTAGGAATCTAGAGGGCAGATACGCAAAGAGTGAAGGGGGAAAGCTCAGTGTTTTAAGTCTCAGTGAGTTCTTTAAAGAGAGGTTCCCATGAAGCATATGCTGACACATACATCATGAATAATTTAGGGTGTGGACAGAGGAGAGGGCAGCCAGCTGTACCTTCTGAGCCAGCTGCAACAAACTGATAAGCTCTTCTCAAAGAGTTCTGCTAGGAGGAAGTAGCAGTAATCATAGTTGGTGGTTACAAGACTGTGGGTCATTGCCGGGAAACTGGAAGGATAAACAGTGGATCAGCACTTTTGGTAATGAGAGAACACAACAATAGAGGTCTTGAAAAACCTCCAAGTTCAAGCTACCACCAAGATGTCCAGTAAACAATGAGTGACTTTCTAGTCTTGCAGTGGCTTTCTTATGTCAGCATTAAGCTGTCCACTGCTAACTGTGAAAGCAGGAGGTGACAGAAGAAGCTTAGGTGTACCCCTCTGTCCTCCAAGAAAATGTTCTTGTCTCTGACTAGGTATGGAGGACTCCAAAGTGATTATTGTGGAAAAATCATTACTCGTCAACTTGCTAGGCATATTGAAGCACTTCACTAGACTGAATTGCCTAAAATATATTTTTTAAATAGTTTTAAGTATCTTTTTGGTGTGATTGAAATTCCTCAGGGCAGTTCCAGGCCTTTAAAACTGTATTTGTCAATATAATCACAGTTGATAAACTGTATTGAAAATATGCTGAGAGAATCGACATAAGAGAACCTTTATTGACAGATAAGTACTCAAGATGATTTTGCATCTTCAACCCTCTAAGTGCTTAATAACATCCTGGAGTCATGACAGCTTCCTTTGATGAAGAAACCCTTTTATCAGAAAGCCATAACTTTGGAAATGATTGTTTGCTGAATGCTGTTTATTTTGCTAGTATGTAAAAGTGCCAGAAGCTTATGTGGCTGTTCACTCTTCAACTCAGTGATTAAAACTTTAAATACCTTCAGAATATTGTGGCATTTCTGTGAAATGTTCTGTAGACATCAAAATGTATACTGAGTATTTTATACAAAGGTTTAATTGAAGTTACAGTGTCTCTTTTGTCCTTTCATTAGATCTGTACTAGTTTAGACTAGGTTAAGATCTTTGCTCTTCCTGAAACAATCTTGGAGGAGATTGATTCCAGGCAGTGATCTCTTGTGGCTTTTAGAACCTCTCCACAGGCTTCTGTTGCCTTTGTGCTTATCTATAGTCCTAGTGGTGCCACTGGGCTGAGAATTTTGCTGTAAACAAAATGTGTGTGAGTAGTATTTTAGTATGGCTACTCCCTGAAGAGGTCCTCCTTTCACCAAGGACTGAGCTGAAGAGACAAGGTTGTTTTCAAATCCCTAAGGCTCTTTTTTATGTTTCTAGCCATAAAGCTGCCTGCCTTCCCTTCTTCCAGTGTAAATATCAGAATATTAAAATTCTGACTAGCAGCAAAACAAGAAATCCAGTCAGATGGTATGAGAGGACACAAGGAAATGCAATGAAGGTGTGTCAGGGAAGTTCAGGTTGGACGTTAGGAAAAGGTTCTTCACTGAGAGGGTGGTCAGTCACTGGAACAGGCTCCCCGGGGAAGTGGTCATAGCACCAAGCCTGACAGTTCAGAAGACATCTGGATGTTACTCTTAGTCATACGGTTTTACTTAGTCCTGCAAGGAGAAAGGAGTTGGACTTCTGATGATCCTTATGGGTCCTTTCCAATTTGAGATATGCTCTGATCCTTCCAGTACTCTTTGTATACTGCAGTAGTCTTTTCCTTTTTGTTGCCATGAGAATCAAGCACTTTATGCTTTTTTTACAGATGGGTGTATGTACAAAGTAGTATTTTTAGTTCTTTTTATGTATGAAGTCATTTGGAAAAAAAAATAGAGCCCATATTTAAAGTATGCCTGTTTCATGAATGTGCATGAGTCAATTTCTGTAACTCTTACTCCTGAGACATTTGTACCAGTGCAGCAAGTGATACAGGGCATGTAGCATCCTGGACTGCATGAGGATGTAGCTCTGTTATGTAGAAGGGTTTTCACTGGAATCATTCAGATAAGTGAATATTTTTTCCTGTGTAGCCATGCTCTTGCCTTAGGCTGTTGTCTAAGCGGGGCTTGTGTTGATTCAATGAAAACTTCATTGATTAAGAATTCTGAAATTCTTATAGGTGATGAAATAATCATTAATCTTTCAAGAGGAAGAAGAAATGTCTTTTGAGTACCCACAGTTTTCAGTAAAGTTATTTTGAATATTCCCTGGTGCTTGCATTAGAGTCATTTTGGTAGAAAGGAAGGGACAGAGTTTGTTCTACTGCTGAAGGCAGGTACATTACCCACACTGAAGGTCTAAGAAACAGAGGTTTTGACCTGCCCCAGTGGTTTGTCTGGAGTTACTTGAGTTAGAAAAAGTGATGCAGCTCCCAGCTGTTTCAGCAACTCCAAATCTGTTTACATTTACTCATCCAATTTATCAGTTACAAACCTTTGCTGACATTGTCTTAATACTCACCTGCACAGGAAACATTCATTAAAACAGTAGGCTGGATGGATGCTTGATATTTAGTGTGATCTAGCTGGTACGTCCTACTCTGAGTTGGTAAAGTGCCATGCACACAGGCTCAGTGAGGCCTCTCAAACTTCTGTCATGGGAGAAGCAGTTTGCCACCTCTGATACCCACGTTTTGAGGGATTTCATTTTTGGCATTCAGGGACGAGTTGTACATTGTACTGTGGTCACAATGACTGTCTAGTTTTAGACCTCTAAGAAAGGCTAAGCAGCCTGTTTTATAATGTCTCCATATGTACAACTTATGTCCTGTAAGTGCCAGACAATCAGTATGTTTTACGTAAGTTTTAATGAGAGTTGAAGGGGAGCTTGGACAGCACCACACAAGACACTGACTTTGCTGCTTATGAAACAAAGGGTAAACAGCAATGATCAGTGTTACGTGATTTTATAAATAGATTAGGGTTGTTTCAAAATTGTTTATAAAATGAAGAGAATAAAAACTGGGAATTCTACCTTCTAAATAACCTGACTTTAGAAATCTGGCCATGCTGGCTTTAAAGATCCTTGGGCTTTTTTCTGTCTGCTCTTTGGAAGGTGGTGACGTGACACCTAAATCCTGTAGTTTAAGTGCATCTCGAAGCAAGATGTTATGTAGAGATACAAATACAGGCTTTTGCCTCAGCATACCTGATGAAGTTGAAGGTTCTATTCAAGGCATCACCTGTCTTTCTGCTTATGAAATTTTAGAAGTCTTATTACGTATTTTTTTGCTTCTACATTTCCATTACAGCATTTGCCTGGAGCAGTAGCTTCCCTTCTATATACTTATTTTTAATTACTTTTGATTGTTAGTGTTGAGTAATTTTATTTGCTAAGGAAATCCCCTTGCAATGGCCTACAGACTTTACCATAATTAAGAAAGAAACTTTAGGCCTACCACTTTGATTGTCACTTTGTATTTTGCTCATGATAACTTTGTACAGCGTTCTCTTTAGTTATTCTAGAATAGCATCCTCATCTAAAAGAAATCGTAATTTATTTCCTCATTTTATTTTTAACATCCTTTTTGATGGAGATCAAGATAAGTACAGAATAATGTCCTTTACAAATCTCTAGCTGGAGAGCTCCCTGCATTGTACTGTCTTTACTCCAGCCCAGAGAGTAACTATTTTGCACAGTGGTTCTGTTCTGCAGATGCAGTCAGGAAACAGAGATCAAGTGTTATATGGAGGAGCTGTGGGGCTTTCATATGGGTATGCTGTGCTGCCTGAAGGTGCTTACAGTCACACAAACATGTCTGCATTGATATTGCTGCATCTGTACAAAGCTCCCCAAGGTGAATGATCCTTTAGCTGCTTTGCATCTTTGACAAATAGTCTGTGATGGTAGTGGTATCCGCAGCAGCACGCGTTTACCGAAAGAGAGAGCATGCATGATATGGACTGGTGTGAACACAAGTCCTGTTTGGCTTCAGAGGTGTTTACTTTCAGCAGAAGAATGGTACGGGGTGGACAGGTGGGGGCAGTAATATCTTGAAGTACTGCACCCAAATCTGTGAGAACCTGTTTGTTTAAAACCTTTGCATGAACTCATTGAACATGAATTTGAAAGAGAAAACAGCAGCAGCCTGTTGTGATGATAGAGATTGCATAGCAATTGGAAACAAAGGACTTCTGGATTAACATGGCAGAATTTGGGCAGCTTCAGTGGAACTACTCTGAATTTATTCTAATATAGACAAAGGCATGATTTTGTCTTCAGCTTTTTGTCTTAGCTGATAAAGAATATCTGCTTGCAGTATTGTAAATAAGAATTGTAATAACCTCCTAAATTTGTGGTATTTTTGAAGGAGTGTTAATATGGTACACAGTAAAAGAAAGTACAGTTTATCTTACTTTGTGTCTTAAGAGCTGAAAAGATTGAACCACAGCCTTTAAAACTCTCATATCTTGAAACAGCAAAAATGTCATTTGTTTAAAAATGCCCTCAAACAAACAAAAAACAAACCCTAAAACTGGGACATGGAAATGAGACATGATTTAACTTAATTATAAGCCTTGAACAAGGAAACAGCATGTTCTCAGAATACTTAATTACAGCATTGTTTTTAGGTTGAGGTTTTTTTGGTGTGTATGTGTGTGTTGTTCCAGTCAGTCTTAAGCAGAAAGAATAAAAGGCAAAGAAAACACAGAAATACAGTAAACATCTTGAAATGCAGTCTCCTTCTTACTGGGAAACAATCATGTGACTTGCTGAAAAAGATTTATTAAAAAAAAAAAAAAAGACAGCTTGCAGTTGTTCTTTGGTAGCTGTAAATCTGCTTCTTGAGATACTAATTTTGACTGAATTCTACAGCATGCAAAGCCCATTGGGGTAACTCAGTCTAGGATGATTGCCAGAAAAGGCTATCTCACTAAAAGACAGCTGAGAGTTGAACTGAAATGGGACCAGCATTTTAGTTATTCAATATATTGAATGTTGCTTACTCTGTCTTAAAATTACACACATGGTAGCTGTTCTAACAGCTAAGTTTCTGCATGGCCTTCTGCTGCCCAACAGTGTGGGTCCCAGCTATCCCTTTCGGAAGCTGGCAGCAGAAATTTTTTAAGAGGAAAAAAGATCAGCTGATCAGCCACTGTCTTTCTTTTTGAAGCAGTATTTCTCCGAACTGCACCCCTTCCCCCCCTTGTGCTCGCACAGGTGAAAAAATCACCTGTGGTTGGATTGTGGACCTATTCTTTATGTGGCAGGTGAATGGAAGCACTGTCATTTTTATGTTGTATTGAAACAAAGGGTTGTCAGCTCAAAAGGATTTGTATCGAAAATATATAGGCATGTTGACCATGTTCAGTCATGCCTTAAAGACAAATTTAGGGTGGATTCTTATGGTATGCTGAAATCAGTGTGTGAAAGCCAGGAGCTAAAACAAAACGCTGGTGTCCCTGTTCTTGTCTTGCACAGCTTCATCTGGGGGGCTGGTGTGAAACATCCCCACTGCATGGAGCTGAGCTAGAACCCCCTGCACCCTCTGGAGCAGTGGGAACAGAGCATGAAGTAGGGTGGGTATACCACCTGGAGAGTACAGCTAAGGCCTTCCACTGAGCTATTTAAAAACTTGTTGCTTTAATTCCTGGGTTTGGGCTGTGAATGGAAGGGATTAAGCTAGCAGGGGCACACAGGAAAGCTAGTGTGATTTGAAAACTGTACTTTGGGTTCTTTCTTGGGAGCTGACGCTTCTGTCCCTTTGCAGGTGAACATACTGAATTTTAATGAACGAAATCCACAGCCCTGCTTTATGAAGGAACCACAGTACTTTGAGATGTGCATGACGTTTGCTACGGTTTTATATGCCTCTGTAATTTTATGGAAAAAAGGAGGTGGAAGTCTGAGGCCATATAAAAAGCCTCATCACTCGAGGGAGCCAATATTGAGAGAACCCTCTGCGGTGTTGTCACAGCTTTTCCTCAGCCTTTCTCACTTCCCTGCCGTTTTCTAGAGCTCCGAGTACATTTGCTGCACCTGAGCGATTCGTCACCGTATTACAGCTCTTCTAATTGCTGCTCCGCCGCGCCTCTCGGAGGGAAAAGGACAACCAGCTCGCCCCTTCGCCGACTCGCTCGGGCAGGGCTGCGCGCCGGGAGCCGCCGCCGCTGTGGCCGCGCAGGGAGCGCGGGCCTGCCCCTCGCGTTCCGCGGGCCGCGCTCGG
>VZRL01002890.1:62679-123758 GCA_013397895.1 Origma solitaria | reverse complement strand
GGCGGCTCCGCAGCGGGAACGGCTCGGTGTCGCTCCGGGCGCAGGTGCCGGGCTGCGTTCACACGGCGCTGCTCTGCCGGGGCCTCATCCAGGTACGGTACTCCGAGGGCCGGGCCCACGAGCAGCCCCGCCCGCCGTGGGCAGCCCGCCTCGGAGGGGAGAGCGCAGTCCCCCAAACACAGCTCCGGCCCTTGGGCTGCCCGGTCCCTGCGGGGTTGGTCGGCATCGCTGGTGCAGCGGCCCGGCGCCCTTTGGTGGCTGCGGTGTCCTCAGCCCCGCCTAAGGCCGAGGATACAAATGGAAGCTTTGCAGTAGGTGAGACTGTGGTTTTGACGCATAGCCAAGGTGCTGATACCAGATTCCTGCAGTACCCTCACCGCGTGTAAGTCACGCTTACCTACCTGAGTGATACCTCAAAATAATGAAAAGCTAAACCCACCCTCCTAAAGTTTGACTTGTTGATGCAAGAAGTTCAGGGATTTCAGGCCATTAAAAAGCCCTTTTGAAACGTGCAGAGCATATCAGAACAGTGGACATTATATACACCCATACTGCCTAAGGGAAGTATATTCTGAAACACAAGAACAAAAGTTAAATTTAAAATATTAGCTCTTGTCTTAACACTTTGAAGAAACTTTTCTGCTTCTGTTTATGCTTGTCTTTCTACTTTTTAAAATTTATAAAAACACAGCAACCACTTTCTTGGAGAAATTTTTAAAACTGCAGTTGCAGATTGGTAGCAAAGTATTCTGATACCAGCATAGGGTGCTTGTGACTCAGACCTTACAAGAAACGTGGCACTAACTGGGCCATTGTTGAAATAACAAGCCTTTTAAAAAGGAAACAAGGAAAACGAAATGTGTATCTGGAAAAAGGAAAAGAAATAAAACACAGTGACATTAACAAAGGTGATAAATACAGTTCTGTGCTAGAAAATGTAAAGTACTGTTGTATGCTGTGAGTGTATCATATTATCTCTCCTTTACTATGGGCCCAGTGGTGCAGTTCTCGTGCACTTATTTAAAAAACATTCTGGTTGCATGCATTTTGTATTTTCTATTCCTCAGTTTTTATCCTTCAGCTTATTACAGTCTGATTAAAGAGATAAAAGGAGAAAGTGACACCCCTTTGGGCAGGATAATTTTAGCATTTTCTGTGTTGGCATAGGTTGGGAATCCCAGCGCTAATAATAGATTCCAAAGAGTGTCATTGCCAGATACAAAGATTCAACATTGGAAAAAGAAATGCATTATGAAGGGATAGGCAGAGCCGTGATGATCCCTTGTTTCAACATCTGTGTGCTAAGCGATGTGATATTTTGGACATAGAGAATTAAGGTTTCAAAAGGGATTTATTGAAGTTTTCAAGTGTGCAGTGCGCGGGTAGATTGTACGTGGAGGATCGGTGAAGGGAACTGTGCCAGGTTCTCCGATGCGAAAGTGCTCGAGGTAAACAACGTCGGGGATGTTTGGTTCTGCTTGGAGGTGTTGCTGCAAGAAGTGTGAATAATCATCCAGGAGAAACTGTGACCAATGCACTGACTCAGGCACGCAAGACAATGATGTAATGAAAGACTCACATTTAACTACTCACACTAGGTGTGCTTATGAAGTGAGACGATGCGATTACTAATTTAGCTGCATTGCTGCAAACTGACTTGTAATGTAGCAGTATATTTGGAAATGAGGATCGTGAACTCTCATGTGCCTGGGCAGAATCCCAAGCCTGCACAGAGGCATGAGGGCTTAGTCAGCTGGCTGGGCAGCAGTGGGTGCTTGGCTAATTAAATCGATGATGGTTGGTTGTGGTCACTTAGAGCATGTTTACATGAATACAAGTAAGAACTTGCTCCAAACACGTGCTGGTACAGCTGGGCATGAACCTGCTGTGGACTGGAAGCTGTTGCTGGTGGTGTTGCTGTCGAGGTGCTGAGTTAACCAAAATGGTTCACTAGTGAGGTTGCTTGACCTCTGGACTGGACCCAGCTGGTGTCTGGCTAGTTCCAAGCTCAGAATGAGATAACTTGTTTCTATGTATAGATGTGTTCAGGTAAATCAAGGCCAGCTTAAACCTATTCTTACTCAGTTTAGCAAAGCTCAGTTTACAGAAAGAAGCATTCACACAAATTTGCGCCAGGATAACTAAACTGTTTTAAAATCACTTTTTTGTTTAAAAGATGGAATGCAGACCATACCAAAACACAGGAGTAACCTTAGGAGATTTGAAATCTATCACAGATGATGTTAGATGTACTCAGTCCTTGTCACCATAGTTGTAGCATTCTGCAAAGCAGCAAACCTGGGTTGTTTGGAGGGAATTAGCGGCATCATTCCTTATTACAGTACGAGGCTTCGTGCTGCAAAGGGGGGCTCAGCTCTTTGTCCTCAGGTTCCTTCTCTGCAGTGATTGTGACCAAAGGTTTTCAAGTGCAGCTGCCTAAAATTGTATTCCTGTGTTCCTGTTTATACAAAAGCGTGCACACTGCCTTAATTGTAGAGGCATAGAGCACTGGTTGCTCCATTTTTTCAGAGTTCATTATGTCTGGAAATCCACCGTTTTTGGTGTTGTATCAAGTGTAGAATTCGTAGTTTTATTATAGATGCATAAATACAAGTTTTGGTCTTAAGTATTTTTTTGTTTGCTCCTTATGCTCTTTGCAATGGAATATAGGATCTTTATTCATGTTACAGAAGATACCACTGGACCAGTAACCCAGCTTGTAATCAGAAGTGGAGATTGGTCTGAAAAGCTGTACCCGGAAATAGGAGAACAAAGCTAGTGGGAACAGAATCATTCTGGATGGCAGGACTCATATGTTCAGTGCCCTGATGAAATCTACATGCTGTTTTTCTGTGTGATTTGCAAGTGGTAAATAACACTGCATCTTTTGCTTCTGTATCTCTGGGATTTTCAGTGGGTTAGCACCCAAAACAGAAATTTAAAGTAAAATTTGGAAGGGCCTACTCCTTAAGTGATGTAGCTTAGTGGGCATCTCACAAACGAGGGGAAGAAGGGCAGCAGGGGTAAGCTGATGAATATTAAGCCTTCAGAATGTGGCTTAGATGGCAAGAGTAGGCTGCAAGCAATTTATTTATCACTCTGTGGTTCATTTCAAATTTAGGTCGACACAAACTGTTTTTGCACAGGGATGCTCTAGCTGATTGCGTGTCTGTAGCCTTATTTTAATCTGCTGTGCAGGCCATACACTTGAATTGAAAAACATCTCTCTGACGCTGAGGGTTCATTACTCATCTCTCTGGATCCTCTTAGCATTTGTTGTGGAGATATCTTTACTCTGGCTCATAAAATATATATTGGAGGAACACGTCTTTCTGAATGCACCAAATGCACGTGTCTCAAAAAAAGAGAAGGGGAAGACACTTGAGTTTCCTACCAAAGTGTTATTTTCTTTCATGTTCAATCAATATAGTTCACATGCTGGATTAACTATGATAAAAGCTCTATGGCCAGGAGATTTCATCAGAGTGTGTGTTTGGCTTGATTGTTTTAATAACATTTCATTAAGACATCGTAGCTCTTGCTACTATTTACATGCAAAATTAAAAAAACACATGAGAAATGCACATGAAGGGTAATAGTCACTTGAATGAAGTTCGTTCAAAGCTTGGTTTTGAATGCAGACATTTTACAAACTTGCAGTGAATCTGTTGCTAACCCTGTAGCTCTGGAAAAAGATTTGCCAAAACCATTTTTTCTGAAGATTTTGCTTTTGACAACTTTCAGTGTAGTATTTTCTTTCAGGCGCTGTTCTGGTAAGCAATATGTATCCCCAGGTACCTTGCATATTAAGTCTGTGTGCTGGAAATAGGCATCCTCTACTATTTACTGTCCAAGTTCTTCACAATGCCATATCTTGCTGGCAGGTGACTCCTGTAAATTTTCAGCTGTGCTGAATATGGCTGTTGTAGATGGATTTTCTCTCATGCCAGCCATTTGCACTCATACATAAGGCTGTTTTGTCTTAGTTGTCACTTAGATTAGTATAGACTATTATGAGAGGTCTGCAAGTGTGATGCTGATGTAGGAGCTGGGTAACACTGCATTTTCTGGCCTGTTAGACAAAGACATGCACTTGACAGAAAAGTGGTCTTGGTCATACTTGGATGTTCAAATTTATTAGAAGAGAAAGAAGCCTATGTACCCCACAGTACAACTGATAGTTCTGCGTTTCTGCAAAGTCGTGTGGTTTTTTGTAGTTTATTCTACATTTGTATAAAATACGCCGTTGTATATTTTCTGACACTTCATCACAACTTAGTTTTTTTTGGAGCAAGCCAAGTAACAATTCCATTGAGTATCCTATGGTCCTGTTCAGGTTAAATGGCATTCATTGATGGAATCGTTGATTATGATATTATTTTCCACTAAAATATAGATGCTCTGCTGAACTGGGAGAACTTCAAAAGAGAACTCAAAAGCCTTGGTAAAACTTAGTATAGATATTAAAGGGCACTTAAGTTTTTCTTTCAAAAGCTTGTGATGTTAAAAGAGATAAAATTATAGTGGTCTGTTCGATATATCAGAGTATTCAAATCATGTTAAGCAGTGGGTATTAATATATTAACTCTTTAGTCATATTTGGCCTATGTTCAGCTGTGACACATCTTGAATATTGGCAGTGACATTCAGTCTACCGCTTTCTGAGAGCAGCTACAGGAAGTTTGTTACTTTAGGATGAACTTCCAAAATGCATGTTCTGAGAGTGTGATTCATTCATCAGCACTGTTAGTTCAAGCCTGACTTCAAGCTATGAAATACGTGAAACTGGGCTTGCTGAAAATTGTATAAATGTCCTGGCTGCTATCACTTGTGATGTCAAGGGGCAGATGGGTATAGATAAGCATGCAGTGACTATTTAGCTTCCAGTCTGAGCTTGGCCACAGCAGAATCATTAAACTGTAAATCATGAAACATCACTTGTAATTTTTATTTTGGTTGTCTATTATACAATCAGGATTTCCTTACAGTGTACATTATAAAATATCAGCAGAGTTAATTTATGAGAGAAGAGCATGCAAGGTGACTTCAAATTAGACCATAACAAAAGCAGGGTAAGGCAAAGGAATTTGGTTTTTGTTCTATTTGTTACATTTCATTTTATTACATGCAGATCTTCCACCTGGGTACAGCTGACTCCATCTGGTGTCATTCCGATGTTTGTGCCATGCCCCTCAGAACTCCTGGATTGTAGGGGCCTGGAGATGTCCCTTCATTGTGCCAGGGTGTGCCTGGCACCACTCGCTCGCTTCCATGGGCTTGGAGCCTCGTTTCTCATGTGTTCATGTCTCATCCATTTCCTGCTTAACAGGAGAACCTCTTAGCTTATATCACCATAGCTTTTCAATATCCCATTAAAATCATTGCAAGGAGAAGCTTCCATCTGGGCACTGGCAGTGCCTTCATTTTAGTGCTGTCAGTGCTTTTGAAGTCCTGCTGATGTCCTGCTATCCAACCTGGAAATTGCTTCCTTTTGATGATGTGTAGCAGGGCTTTTTAGCTCATCTTAGCAGGTGATTTGCTGCTTGCTTACAGCATTGAAGTTGGGAGCAGGGAACAAACAGGCAGGCAGCTTTGAGTGCTTCAGATGTTCTCCCCAAATTGCGGGGATTAGGAAAATGCAAGGCTGTTATGTTTGGTGGGATCTAAAAATAGCTATAGTTGACTCCACCCCTCTATGAATTGCTTCCAGGAACACATTGAGCTGTTGAGCTATTGAATGTGAAGAATATTTAATAGATGTGCAGCCTATTTCCTACCAACTTTCAATTTCTGCCTGTGCCTTTAAGTGCTTTAAGTCTGTCTTTTTTTTGCATCCACTTTTCTGAGCTAAAGCTCTAAGTTTGATGTGAAATGATTTAATGTGGGATGAAATTCTGTTTCAGGGGAATACATACCATTTGACTTACCTGGATACATCTTCCACCACTCAGAACAGTTGTATTTAATAATGAAAAAGTCAATAATCTCACAAGTGTATTGGAGAAGTAATTCTGCTTTCTTAGAGAAATTTGTTATGGTCATGCATTTCTCCTGAACTTTGAGAATTGTCTTAAAAGCATTGCTTGAAGGTTGCCACGACTGATTTTACAACAATCAGCATTTGTCGTAGTTAAAACGACTGTTTAATTATTAGCATTTAACAGCTTTTTTGTGTGATATATGCACTGTTTCACTGCTTATATAGCAATGATATCAGTAACCTGTTAAGTTTTACATAAAGGTACACAGAACTGTGAGCTTTCCATCTAAAAGGGTGGATGCCTGTGAGTCAGAAGGGCTAATTATTTTAGCAGTCAATGCATTTCTTGAAGTTTGAAGGCTCTAGACTAGTAAAGAAGAAAGCTCCATCAGGAAAAAGGATCTTCAGTATATCCTGAGATTTAAACGTGCCACTCTGTAAATTCCTGTAAGAGCCCATCTGCCTCTGATAAAATATTCCTACATTTCTGTTGCTAGACTGCCAGTTTTGTGTTTTCCAGAAGTCAGGTCTTTGCTCATTAATATCTCGGTATCTGTGCTTTTGTGGGAGAAACGGTGCATGTTTCTTTTGTGCATCTTTGCCGAGGCACTGATGTTGAGTGTTTGACCATTAACCAAATGGCTTTACAGTCTGCTGTTGATAGTGCATTTGCAACTTTAATCTCACGCCTTTTGTTAAATATTTCACACATACAAGTGGCAATGATCAAAATTTAACATGCACATTTTTCAAAGCATAACCTGAAATAAAATAGTATGCCATGTTAAATATGAATATTTATGTATATGTAAATATACATAAGATGGTATATAATGTTAAAGCAAGACCGTTGTTAAAAATGTGGGTTTTTAAGAACATATTGTGGGGTTCCACGGTGTCTGACATTCAACACTTGTCTTTCATTAACTCAGTACAATGATCCCAGTGGAATTTCTTTTATGAGCCTAAATTTTGCATATTAATATGCATTTCTTAGCCTTAAATTTTGCATCTTAATAAAAGTGTGAGATATATTGCCCAAAAGTAATGATATGAATGTTTTAAAATTCAGTAATAGCTCTGGTAAGCTCATGATGATGTAACTTTTAGCGAATACACTGTACTATCATTACAGACGTTGCAGTTTTACTGAGGTGACAAGACTTTTCCTTTTTGACTCTTCCCTTGCAGTAAGAAATTTGATTGATAAAGCATAGCATGTAGGGGCAAGATGACACCTTTCCCTCTGTGTGAGCCCAAAGAATGATGTTTGTATTGCTGTAGGACTCCAGAAGGGACT
The DNA here is from genome assembly GCA_013397895.1 of Origma solitaria. Taxonomy (NCBI): domain Eukaryota; kingdom Metazoa; phylum Chordata; class Aves; order Passeriformes; family Acanthizidae; genus Origma; species Origma solitaria. The sequence continues at coordinate 116,478 of VZRL01002890.1, read as the reverse complement.
GGGCTGCTGAGGAGAGTCATTTAGATGGTATGATTTTGCTCTGCTATGTAAATAAGTTTATGTTTATATTATAGAGCCTGACCCTGTTAGTTGTAAAACAAATATGAGATATGAGACTTTTTTTTCAGGCAATTTCAAATCCAAAATGTCATTACTATCTCTACTGACTCCTGAAATGGGGAGAAAAATTAAGTTTCAGCAAGTAGGGAAAAAAAAAAGAAGTTGGGCAGATTTTGTTCGATGTGAATTTGGATATTCAGGACAGGTAGTTAATTGTGTTGGTACTGTTGGAGCACTCCTATCAAAGCAAACCTTAACACAGCTACCCTCTCTCTGAGCCGGAGTTGAGTCATGCAGTCCAGAAGAGATTGGCCTTTGTTTCGGGGCAGCAGCTCGGCTATGCAGCTGCTGCAGAGGCTTGGATGGGACTGTCAGTCAGGGACCTGGGTACCTGCACTCTGACACGGGATGGATGGCGTGGATGGGATACTGAACCTCTCTGCACTCTGACACGGGATGGGACCCTGAGCCTTTCTGCACTCTGACACGGGATGGATGGGATGGATGGGACACTGAGCCTTTCTGCACTCTGACATGGGATGGGACACTGAGCCTTTCTGCTCTCTGACATGGGATGGATGGGATGGATGGGACCCTGAACCTTTCTGCACTCTGACATGGAATGGATGGGGTGGATTGAAGCCGTTGTTCTGGGCTGGGTCAGGCGGCCACCAGGGTTGGGGCGGCCTTCTGGTGGGTTCTGTCGGTGTCCCCAGAGTCTGGGTTCGCCGCAGACTGGGTTAGGGTCCCCTGGCCAGAGGCCGCGCTGTCCTTCTTAGCAGCCCTCTGCACCCACAAGCCGGAGCGGGCAGAGGGAGGTTCCCTCGCCCAGAGCAATCAGACACACATGCACGCTGTGACCATCTGCCTGGACTTGGGGCAAGAGACCCAGAGGCCAGCGGGGCATCAGACTTTATTCTGGGGGTAACGACTGATCTGGGGATGGCACAGGGAAGGGTCAGGGAGGGACAAGGGATAGGGACCAATTGGGAAGGAGGAAGGAAGGAGAGAGGGAGATATGATATGCATTTATGGACTGAGAGACAGGAGCCAGAACTCAGCCCTTCCCTGGGGCAGTCCACCCTGGACCCCACCCCAGGGGGGTTTCAGTCCCTGGGATTCCACAATTTCTGCAGGGGGGACGGAAGCCTTTGGGCTTGACCCACTGCTACAGTGGATGGGACCCTGAACCTTTCTGCACTCCGACATGGGATGGGACCCTGAGCCTTTCTGCACTCTGACACAGGATGGATGGGATACTGAGCCTTTCTGCTGCCTCTGTACGAGGTGTGAGGCTGTGGGGTGTCAGGCCCTTTAACCTGGGTGAGGGATGTTGTGACATAAAATAATAAATACAGCATGAAGCCAGAAAGGCCGAGGATGTAGCTTAGACTAATTGTGCCTTCTATTCTTCCTGGGTAGGTGTGGTTAAAGGGAGAAGGGCACATTTGGTGTAAATGCAGTCATATTCTCAAAAGTAGTCAGTTTTATACCAAAACCAAAATTGTGTTGCTTCTCCTTCTCTTTCTCTATCCCTCCACATAAACCAATTTCATTTATCCTTACCGCAGCAAGACTAGATGACAAGAAACAACTGGAGTATTTGCAACTACTTTAAACTAGAGATTTGTTCACTACTGTCCTTAGAGGCCTAAAACGCTGTTTCTTTGCCTCTTAAAATCCTATTAGTCTTACTTTCTCCATAATTATGAGGGTGATCATGTTTCTGTTCCTCTCATTAAGTGACAAGCTCTCCTGATTTATTGGTTAATTTCCAGACCAGTAATTTCTTCTGTAAAAACAAATCCTTCTAGTTTGAGTGATTATACCAGACAGGGTTTTGACCTATATAAATAAAGTCAAATATTACTAAAGCTTTGCTTTCATGTAATATTTCAAAAGTGAAAAGGAATATCAGCACTAACTAACCAAGGTGGATTTTGAATTTGCAGACTGAGATAGGAAGTGTTCATCTAATGGATATTTTGATGCTTTTCATGTAGTAACACTATTTCTAAATAAATCTTGTAATTTTGTTGGTCTGTTGCTAGGATCCATACTACAGATTTAATGATGTGATGTACAGATGGATCTCACTAGATAACTGGACTTACAGCAGGACATTCAAAACTCCTTTTGACGTCAGGTATGCAGTAAAGATATATCTAAAATAGTTCCATGTCATTTTTCATGCAGAACTACGAGTTAATCCATCATCTCAAAATCTGCTTAATACTTTTGTATTTGATAAATTATGCAATAATGTGCAGCTGCAAAGCTGTTGCTACAGAACACTTCAGTTGTTGCTTTTTCCTTTTTTAAAAATTGATTGTTAAATATTATTTATGAATTGTCAACTGAGAAAATATAGTACTTACACTAATTGAAAGTTATCCCATCTGATATTTCGTGGGTATGTGAAAGCGCTGTGTTCTTGAACTTGCTGACTTGATCTACTTCAGCTGTCATCTGAATTTGAATATTTAAAGATACGGTGTAGCTACACCGAGTCAAATGTTTTTGCAGGTAGCTGAGGCAACTGCTGGTTTAATGGTGATGCACATTTTTATATTATCTATCTCCTGTGTGCTCTTAACTCTAGGAATTCTGACAGTTTTTTCATACATATGTTTTCTTCTGTAGGAAGTGGCAGAAAGTGAATTTGGTTTTTGAGGGAGTAGATACAGTGGCACAGATCCTGCTCAACAATGTCACTCTGGGGAGAACAGATAACATGTTCAACAGATATGTAAGTAATGTGTTTATTTCTGAAGGTGCCTCTGTTTTTTCTTCAAAGCTCTTTTTTTCTGAGCACTTTCAGTGCATTCAAGTACCCATAGAGGTAGGTGCTTCGATGCAGGAAGTGTTGACCTGAGGACTGCATGTTTAATCAGGTAAGTGTTAGGAAGAGAAGTGTACTTACCTTTTCACTAGCAACAGCGTCATATCTAGAGGTGAATGTGCGTTGTCCTAAATGAGAGGACCAATGCAAGAGGATCAATTCAGCTAATAATACATCTTGCTTCTTGGGATCTGTCCCAGCTCCAAGAAAACGTAAGCTTAAATCTGTTTTATTAGCTGCAAATCTGCTTACTAATTGGTATTAGAATGGTTTACATGTGAATACTGCAATGAAAATGCACGTGTTGTAAAGCCTTTGTAAGTGTTTTCATGCTTGTGTTTTTTAAAGAGGGTGGTTTATTTTTAATATTGCACTTTTGGTAACAGTCTTGCATTTTTGACCTTAGCTTATATCAGCATGAGAATATTCATTATGGAATGATCCTGAGAGTGGCAAAAACATTCAGACTAGTTTTATAGCTTAAAAAAATTACTGGTATTAACATAAGGAGCAATTCTTGCTTTTATCTTAAAAGAATCGAAAAACCCAAAGAGTTAAAGGAAGAATGATAGTGGAATAACTAAATTACAGATGAAATCTAGTGTCTCCATATCTCAGCATTTGCCATTCTGGCAGGTTTTATTGCAAAGCCACTGGACTGACATATAAGAGCTGCCACCTGGGTCTGTGTGACCTAGGATGAACCACTTAATTTCTCTTTGACTTAGTTTTACCATCAGTGAAATAAGAAATTTCATAGAGCTTTTATGGAATTGTAATTATTTACTATTTGGGGAGTTTCTAGAGGTTTGTCAGTAGTAGGCTCTGTAAAGTTAGGAAGTGGTATTATTTTGTCCCCATTTCTGCAACTTAATTTTGTATCAGATTGTAAAAATTCATGAAATGGCCTTCACTGTAAAACCAGAATGTACTGCATTAAATTGAGTCCGGGGTTACTGTGACCCTGACTTCTGCCTTGTTCACCTGTTCCACATGGCAACAGTGTCTGGATTGGGGAATGCTATTTGCTTTATGATTTTCTGCTACAGACATAAGTGATATTAGCTGGGCAGCTCCCAAATTAGAAAAAATTGCCAAGACTTGGCTTTTCACAAATGAGCACACTGAGGAATAAATGGGAACTGGAACCATATTGTCTTGATAGCACAGGATAATTCTGAAATGGAACATTTCTCCTTTTATCCTGCTACACTAAAGGGGTTTTTGTGACCTGGTGAGGAAGCCCCGAAATGCTTCATTTGGTGCAGGCATAGAATGTGTGTCTGTACATTTGGGGGATGAGAATGCAGCTCATTTCATTTTGGGGAATGAAATACAGCTTTGGAGTGTTCATGGACAAGGCAGCTCAGTGCCTTGTGGTAGATGAGCTGGCGGCACAGTGTGAGCTGCAAGCACTCCTGTATGGAGCAGCTTTCTGAGTTGGAATAAGGTGTCTTCCCGAAGATGCAGATGAGTTCTGGATGAGGAAGGAGGGTAAAGATTCTCTTGCTGTCCTTGTCCTTCAAGCACTTCTGTGTGCAAGAAGAGTGCTGCAGCCTGCAATGAGGGCTCAATATGAGGAAAGTGGTTTGCCCAGAAACATCTCATTCTATCTAGAACATTCCTGTGTTTGTTCTTTTTTTTCAGTTTACAAGGTAGCTTTTATTTTTCTTCAAAACCAGAGCACGCTAAGACTGTATTTCAAAAGCCTTTGAATAATATGTGTATGGTATTAAAATTCCAATGTAATAGTGATTATAAATCTCATATATAAATGTCAACACTGTAATGGTTTTGTTCTGTGTTTTGTCCTAGAGCTTTGATATTACCAGTGTGATCCAGGAGGTCAATTTTGTTGAAGTCCGTTTCTCGTCAGCCATTTCATACGCAGCAGAGCAGAGCAGATGTCACAAAACACACAGCATCCCCCCAGCTTGCCCTCCACCTGTGCAGAAAGGAGAGTGCCACGTTAATTTCATCAGAAAGGTAGGGGCAGAATTGTCTGTCTCTGGCTGCAGGCTGGGAAAGAGGAATGCACCACAAGCTGTCCTTACAGTTGTATTCTGAAACCTGCAATGTCATTTTATAAGTAGGACATATTTTTTGTTGCAGCTTCCTTCTCCTGTACCGCCTAGAAACCTGTAATCTTGTATGTTGACAATACAAGAGGCATAAGAAGGCTAAGCTTCATATCTAAGTGATAAGAATGTTTAAAAGGCTATTTTCATCAGTCAGCAAGGAGGCGTGCTGTTTAGAGAGCAGGATAGCACTGGGAAATGTGTAATCATTGCATTTTGATCCACTGGGTGGGTTTAGCAATGTATGCTGACAATAGAGTTCACTGTTGCAAATACCAGTGTGTATTGCCAAGGCTGTAAAAATCTCATCCAAGCAGCTTTGTGAGTGTTTGCTGTTGCTCATGTGCTGTGCTATTTATATGGGGCAGCTCTGGCATGTCCCAAGAAGTGTTATCTAGCAGGGGACCTGTTCTCCTCTTATTAGTGTTGCAATGTGTGACTTACAAGTACATATTCAGTGAAAACAACAATGTAAATGAATGAAGCTCAGAAACTTTGATTTTAAGATATGGCTTCTTCGCTGTTAAAACTTAACTCAAGGCAAACTATCTTTTGAGTAGCATCTCATGTATTTCTGACAGCTTTGCAGAAGATAGAGGCAATGTCTAGATGATCTTATTTTCTAATTTCTCTTTTTGGGTGTTTTGCACATTGGTCTCCACTTAAATGCCTTTCTTGTGAATTATTTTCAAATTTTCTAATAAAGACTTTGTAGAGTCTTCTCAAAAAATGACTAGGATCATGTTAATTTAAATTTCCTTTAAAATTTGTTAATGTAAATGTGGACTCCATGTTGTCCTGGAAAGATCCGTTAGGATTAAGATGCTGTCTTTGTTTCTACTTGCTGTTAGTTTTATCGTCTCTACATTTTAGGAAGTTTATTAATTTTCCTGAGTCCACTGTGTTTCTTAGAAATCAGTGCAAGGAGAGGCTTGGAAGGAATAAGGCACTTACCCAGCTCTAGTCTTATTTATAGAGCAAAAGTGGCCTGGAATGATTTTATGCTTCACTGAACTATACCTTTAAATTTGTGAGGAAATACCCTAGTGCTTTTTCCTCAAATGAGTTGCTTGACTGTACTTGGAAGCTGCTCCAGAAATTTCCAGAAACATTTTGAGTTCCAAGTATATGGCAGCAACGGCAGCTATGTCACACTTAAAAGTAAACAAACATACTAGGACATTGCTAAAGTAAGCTGGCTCCTTCCCATCTGAAAGTAATGGAGAGCTGTTTACACATTTCAGGTGCAGTCTTAGTGCAGTAAACTTCTCTGAGTAGGAGTTTGTGGCAGAACAGAAACCTGTCACTGCTAATGTACTCCAGTGATACAGGCATATTGTTCTTATGACATGCTGTTTCTGATAGCAGTCTCTGCAGTATTTTTTGTGAAACCTGCCAATCTGTCAGTGATTCATTTGTTTATTTTTTATAAAGGGAAAATGACTTTCAATCAGACATGTTTTTTAAGAATCTGTTATCCCTGGTTTTCCGTTTGAAATAGGTGCAGTGTTTGCTTCCTGGAAGGCTCTTTTGCAATTTGATAGACAGGGAGGCTGACTGGCAATGCGAGGGATAGGCCAGGCTTGTGCAATGTGGTTTGCCCAAATTAGTATGCCTCGGCTGTAAGTTATTAGTCTCTAAATTTAGAACTGTGTGTCACTGTACAAGACTTTAGGAGGTCTATTGTATTTGCTTTGGGGGCTGGGGCTGTGTGAAACTTGGAGGGAAGCTGAATAGATGTTGTCAAGGGATTTGTTAAGTAGAGGTCTGACCAGGTTTGAAAACAGCTAAATGGAAATTAGTGTACGTACTTCTCTGCCTGACCAGCATTTTATAATTCTGACAGTTATTCTGATGTTAGTACCACAACTAAGCTACTTCTCTACCATGTTTTTGTTCCCTTTGTTTTTGTATAAGAGAACCATAAAAAGGGGAGAAACAGTGAACATGACTGAACTACACAAACGCACCAGACATATCCATTTCTTTCCTTGAACCACTCTGTGGTAAAACTAAAAGTAGGAGATAAACTATTTCACATATGATTTTCAATTTGATAGTGTTCTTCTAGAATACTGTAACATTTCCAACTGTCAGTTTTCTGCTTAGTTTGTCTTTTAGGTATACAATTAAATACTTACCTTATGAACTAAGATAATTCTTAGCTGAATTGAGAGTAATCTCCTGGATTGTTTTTTTGATCTTTGCTGTTTGGGGTTTTGTTGGCATTTTTTTAAGTGATATGCTAAGCGTTGTTTTGCTCTTTCAGTAATGCGAAATTTCTCTGTACATGGTTGTTTAATACAAATTTTTTTTTTTTTTTATATAATACAGGTAGTAGCAGCAGAGTTCTGGTAGAGAAATAAGAAAAAAATACTGTAGGCTCTTCTGGGTTTATGGAAACTGGAAAAATTCTTTCAGTGCATATTTTATTCCTAGATAGCCAGTGTCTTTTATTTCTGGCACAGCATCAATGTCTGTGTGAAGAATAGGCAATTGTAACATAATCATTCTGTTCTCCAGGAGCAGTGTTCATTTAGTTGGGATTGGGGCCCTTCTTTTCCCACTCAAGGAATCTGGAAAGATGTTAGGATTGAGGCCTATAACCTTTATCAACTGATTTACTTTTCTTCAACTCCTTTCTTTGGTAAGTCTCTTTTGTTTCTTCTTTTTATTGTTGTTTCACCTTTGGAATACAAACCATTTTATTGTTAAGCCCAATTCTGTCAGTTTAGGAAATGTTGTGTGGGGTTTTTATGTCTTCCTGTGTAGTTCTTTCCACAGCACACCTTTTTTTACGTATTGAAACAATACTTCAGTACAAACAATAGCTATTAAAAGTGTTAAAACTCTGAATCTTTTTTTGCTTAAAATCCCTGAATAACTGCAGAAATAAAGGTAATATAGTTGAGATTAGCACCTGTTCTCTGGTTTTGAAAAATTTCTTTTATATTGGCATGTTTTCACCAAGACTCCCCATAAATATGTCTCACTTTGGTCTCACTTTCATTTGAAACAAAGGCAAAGCTGCCATTGGAATTTGGTTTTGTGTTGGAAAGACAAATGCACAGTGAGCAGAGTTTGAAGAGTGCTGAGTTTTCAGGACACAACTTGAAGTCTGTGAGAGAAAAACAGTTGTGCTATTTGACGGTAATTGTTAAAGCTGCAATTGGAGAGGATAGCCTCCTGCATTCCTGCTATCTAACTTACCAAACCGGTTTTCTCTCCTGCAGTGGTCTCTGATCTTCCTCTCCTTTGTCCTGAAGATCACTGCAACTGGGCAAAAGTAGTTAATTTCCCTTGAAACTTTCTGCAAACGGTGATATGCCCCATTGTAGACCACCCACATGCTTTTTTTCACTGCCTGTTGAGCCCAATCTTCAGTGGAGTAAAGGCTAGCACGTGGGTCCTCTGCACTGGGGTGAATGTCGGCCCTTAGGAATAGATTTGTTGTGTATGAATAAAAGAGGAAGACATCACTCCATGGCTGCTTTTAAAGCGTCCTGAAATAGCTGCAGGTCTTAGCTAGAATTAACGTGACTGGAATTTCCATGGAAAGCTCCAGCACAGATTGTGTACTTTCTGAAATTTAGTTACAGTAAAAATCTTTTCTGGTCCCTCCCACATGCCCACAACTCCACCTTCTGGTAGGTAAAGTCTTGCTCTCTTGGTAAGTGGAGTGAGCAAACCTCTTTCATTGAGCAGACAGTGGCTTGGAACCAGAGCAAGAGCTTATTAGTATTCAAATATAATAATGTTTGAAAAAGAAAGAGAACATTAACAACCTGAATTTAAGCTGCATATGTACTTTTAGTGTTCATCAGATTTAGTGTCATAGCCTTTAGACCACTGAGTCTGTAAAAGATTCATTGTTCTTGGCTTCTGTGCCAAGACCCCACAGTTCATGCAGTTAAAAACGGGCTGGAATTTCTATATGCCTTTGTAGGGGAGGGAAAATGCGCTGTAATGTCTGACCCTTCTAGGGTGGGTATTTTTTTAATCTTTTCCACAATTTAGAAAATTGGTCTTCACTGGATAATGCTGGGTGTAATATAAACTTGGGAACTCAATCATTGCTCTTTGTTCTACAAAAGACAGTGAAAATCACACCAGGGCTGACTGCAATTCTTTGTTTTTTGGCACGAGCTCTCTTTCTCTTGTGGAGGAAGGAGAGCCTGAGTATATAAATGAAAATAGAAAGTAAGTTATTAGTGGTTTGGGTATAGAAAATGTGTCTTAGTTGTAGTTTTCATTGTTTTCTGTTTTATTTGCTTTTGCTTATATGTTAATCCGTAATATTTGAAGTATAGGATTTGCCAGTCTATGTTAGTAGCTAGGCAATACAATTGCTGAAGTTAGTGGGAAATTTACACATAGATCTTGAATACCGTTGACCCTGCCTCTTCTTATTCAGTAAGTTCTGTAAAAGAGAGGATGCTCTGACGTAACTTCAGAGAGATCTCAGGGAAGTCATTAACTTGTTTCCTCCACCACACATTGGTGGAAGAAGGGACATAAAGATATAGCTTGTCAAGTCTAGACACAGTGGGCCCAATTCATCCCCAGCATAGCTCCATTCATTTTGTCCAGTGACTCTGGGATGAATTCAGCTTGTTTTCTGTTAATACTGTTTTTGTTTCATTGACAAAAGTGATTGGACTGGCTTGTGATTACAATCTGTCCCAAAGAGTACCATGTTCATATGAGTGCTGACTAAAAGCAAATACAATGTCTATGGGAGTTGGTGGGAAAAAATTCCTTCGTAATGAAGTGACTGGTGTCAAGGTCTCTGACTTTTGTACAGAGCTCTGAAACAAAAGCTTAGATGGCTTTTGAATGGAAAAAAAGAATTAAGAAACAAAAATTGTATTGCACTGGTCTCTTCCATTTGACACAGATGTCAAATGCACTAAATAAGCAGATTAACCTGCTTATTAAATTTAATCTTAGGTGTTTGAATTTTTTCTTTAATGACAGATCATGTTAACTAATAGGTATATAAGCATAATTCTTAAATTCCCTTTTTTTTCTTCCCCTTCACTTAGAAAAGAGTGCTCAGCAGTGGTATCTTGAAGTTGAGTCTATTTTTGATGTAGTCAGCACCAAGCCAGTTGCAGGTCTTGTGACCGTGAACATTGCCAAATTACAAACACAGCAAACATTCAGTGTGAAGCTTCAACCTGGAGAAGGCAGCATTGTGCTGCTTGTAAACATCAACAAGGTGAGGAGGTGTGTGTGGAAAGCTGGTTCAGCTGCAAAACATTTCCCCTGGTTTCCAATGTGACTTTCTGCCTCCATGCCAGTTCTAGGCCTGCCTCCCATTCCTTACTGTGTTCCTGACTTTTAACAACAGTTCCGTACGCCTTACAGGATGGGAGCACAGCTCGTTTCCTTTCTAAAATCTGATGTCTGTGGAGTAGACAGATTAGCTCAGAGTCAAAAAGATGATAAAGCCTTAAAAAAAAAGTCATATAATCACTGTCCACTGTGAAATGAGCTATTTTGAGTTATTTAGGTAGATAATATTTGGATACCCCATGTCACTTCACTTCACTGGCAGCAGGTATCTCACATGCTACTGTTTACTGGACTGGTTGGGACTAGAATATACTACAATATGTGTGCTTCTCCCAGGAGAGAGAGGAAACATTCCTGAAATGTCTCACTAGATACTCTTTCAGGTGAATAAAAGCAAAAGAAAATTTTGTGGAATAACACTGCTTGCATTCATTTGTAGTCCTTTGGATAGGCAAATTTCAGGAGGAATTTTTGACTGGTAAAGGTGCTTTAATGAGGAGCGAACTCAGTTAAAAACTTAGGCTAGGCCAGTGGGCAGAGTGGGAGCCGTTGCAGGTGCAGCAGGAGCCACTCCTGATGGAGTTCTCCACAGGAGCTTCACTCCTGCAGGACACACATTTGTGGGGGGGTGATGTGCTGTGAGCAGGAATTTGGGGCTTTCGACAATACTGGCAGTTAATAGCATTTGAGGGTCTGCCTTCAAGCCTTTCTGTATTTTACTGGCTCTGCTGATTTTCTGTATTTTTGTGTAAATCTGCATATGTTTTCCCAGTTTGACTGCATCGTGTGTGTGTTCTTGAGTTCATTTGTCAGTTGTTTGAGTGGAGAGAAAGCAAGCAGGGTATTTATGTTCTAGTATGCACACTTTGTGACTTGTGTACTTACGTGCTTTGTTTTATTTTGACACAGAGCATAGAAACATACGATTTTTTGTTACTGTTGTCATATGACATGCAAGTTATGTGAGCAATTACCAATACCCAGTTTCATTTAAAACAACCATTAGTCTCTGCTTAGCCTTTTAATGGATTACATTAAGCAGGCACTGCAAAGTGAAACTTCAAAAATTATTTTTTCTTACTTAGTTGTATCACCCCAAATCTCAGAAGAGATTTGTTAGTGTAGTGCAGCTGCAAGTTTGGGAGGAAGTACTTCCTTCAGAGCAGAGGCAGCAGTGTTTCTTTATTTTTTGTGCACAAAAGGCTTTGCTGTATGAATTCACATCAGCTGATTTTATGAGAAGCCCTGAAGTGTGTTCTCATGTACCGATGAGGCTAACGGAGCCCTTACTCTGTACACACAGTTGTGTGGTGCGCGTTAAATACTGAGACCTCACCAGAAATTTATTTCTAGTTGAGAGCTTATTGCAGATTGTGTTGTGGAGTCAGTAGGTGTTTGAGTGGTGCATATCACCGAGATGTGTATCAGTCTTCCTGCAGTTGCCACGCAAAGTGCTGTGTTGCCAACATGACAGCAATTTGCTTATCAGCTAGTGGTGAGCAGAGGGGTGACATCATTGGTGGCCAATGAGACACTCCAGTCGCTGCAGGCAGCTGCGAACACTCCCTTGTTGTTGAGGCACACGCTGAGTCTGTGCTTCCGTCTGTATCCATGCAGCGCAGAGAGCAGTACTTCCTCACCAGCAGTTATGATAATTCTGTATCAGGGAAGCTGAAAGATAAATTCATTATATATTCATGGCTGCATCCAAGTATAGCTACAGCAGAACATATTGTGCTGCTCTCCAGCCTCAGTTTGTTTGAAAAGATTGAGGCACTCTTTGCATGGCTCTATTCAGTGCTGATCCCTCCATTGTTCAGTTGCATGCATTATTGCTTTCTTTCCACAATTTTTGTGTTGTGCACTCAACAGGCAAATGCTGGCAACAGGACTGAGCAACAGAAGTAGATAAATATTCTGTCATGTTAGAGATTGTATTTTATGTTCGTAAAAATTATGGAGTACTAATAATGTGGTAAGGAAGCATAGGGAAAAAAAGCAAAAAAAATACTGAAAGAATGAAAGAATTTGACTTAAAAGCTTGACATAAGTGAGGCAGTTGGTATGGTCACATTTTACTAAAGTCACAGTTGAAGAGTGTCACTGCTGTATATCAAATGTTGCATGGGATAGTTAAAGGGATCTGTGAGAAGAGGTGTATGCTACAGAGCTCAGTGAACAATGACTGCTCCTGATGCAGATGTTTAGGGTTTGGAGAAATAGCGTGTCAGTGTACCTCAGCTGAGGAGTAGCAGCTAGATGTGTACATGCATGTCTGGGTGTGCTCATGGCCTGTTTTGGACACAAAATGAAGCCTGAACTTCAGTGGAAGAAATTATACTTCTCTCTTTACATGATTTTCACCTCAGCTGCATCTGGAGAGATCCCAGTTAGTGTATGCTGAAGCATACAACCTCATTAGATTTGTGGTAATTCACTCAAAGGTATCTGAGCCCCAAGGTGTATTTTTTACCTCTTTTTATACATGTTGCTCTGACTTTCTCCCTTGTATGTTCAAGAGTTCTGCAGTGGAGACTTGGTGGCCAAATGGACATGGAAAGCAAACTGGATACAACATGACAACAACTTTTGTCATGGAGGCAGGATGCCAGATGGAGAGATTGTCAAAGGTGAGCCCTCCAATGTAATTACATCTGGCATTGCACTGTTACTGTTAGGACATCTGCTCTGCATAGCAGGGATCTAGAGCTCTTAAATATTTTGTTGGATTGTAATATGCATGTGAAAATGCTAATGAGAAATGAGGTTTTTTTAATGTCACAATATATGAGTACCTGTTTTCTGGTAGTCTTGGCTTATATGGATGCCTTTACTTATATTCAGGCTGCAAGATGACTTGCAATTAGCTGGAAGCCTCAGAAGAGAAAAGATGTTTACTTCTTATGTTTTCTAGCTTATGAAAAGAAAAAAGCACTTTTAAACTTCATGTACCATGCTCTTGGTTTTGTATCTTGCACTGAAAACCCCTTTTAGATTTATATAGATTATACAAGGGTTTATTACTGAGATTTTTTTTTGGTAATTCAGTTTGTAAAAAATTTGTGGGATAGGCACATTCCTAAAAACCATTTATTTATTTATTAGAATGTGGTAGATGTGCTTCAGGCTTAAGAAGAGATGACATCTTAAATACGACCATAAGAGTAATATTTGGGGATTTTTGCATAAGGGTTCCTCTGTTTAATTATCGGTTTGGTTTGACTAACAAGCCTAAAAGAGGTAATTTCCAATTGTCCATTCAAAAGAAAAATCATAGAGATTAGACTGGGCTCCTTATGCCATCAACATGTGGAAACAACCACATAAATGTATTCATTTATTAGATGTTTCTGGTGTGTAGTGCTTCACTAAAAACTAATCTGGTCACCAGGCATATAAACTGTCGTTTGCTGTAACATTTGTTCATGTGAAAAAACGCTATGAAAAAGCAGTAGCTTCTCATGTTCTAGTCTTTATAGGTCTAGCCCTTAGTTTGATTATGAAATCATAACAATAATTAATTGCTATTACTAGTCTTCTAATTTTGAAACAATTAAAAAACCCACACCAAGTGAACACAGAATATTACGCTTGGAAAAACTGGTTGTAGGAAATATGGCTATAAAGCCTGTAAAAAGGAAAATTCTGTTATTATTGTGTGAAAACTGCACAATGATAGGAAGGCTAATCAGTTCCATTTGTGTGCTTGTGTCAGAATATTTTATAGAGTTCTGTGGCATATGATCATAGGGACTTCATGGTCTACAGCAGAAGCCTCTTATTTTTTTCTGCTTAAGGGGAGAGAGGGGAAAAAAAAGCAAATGCACCACATAGTGGGTATTGTAAATTAACCAGCATATGAAGCCTTCAAAACTTATAGTGTGAAGTCTGGTCATCCTTCGTGTGTTTTGTGAATCTCTGTCTTAGATCCTGACAGACACATGCACACGCACACCATCACCCTCCACCCAGAGCTGTATGAGTGGAAAAAGGCTCCATGTGCAGTTTTTTTCATGTTGTAGCATAATTTTTTCTCATGTCAGCAGGACTGAATAGCAGCATTCATATAGCTTAATAAGAACTTTGAGTAGGTAAGGAGATACAATCAGGGATTAATGCTCCTGAAAGTTGTTTTGTTGTCAGTTCTGTTGTCTGCGTTGTACTGACTGTATTCAGGAGGAATAAATTTCCTACTTCCACCCTTTTTCTTTTTTTCCCCCAGAAAAAAAATAGGGGTAGGGCATTTCACAAGTGGTTTGTGTCCATATGAGTAACTACTTAACTTTGAACAGGAGAAATCTGAAGGATGAGAACTGTACATGTGAGAAAACACAGCTTGATCTTATGTTGGATTTGGCTACTCCTAGCTTGAACTGCTTTCTGGATTCTGACATGTTAGAGTAGTCTTCAAAACATTAACTAATCCTTTGGGAATATTTCTGGGTGGCCGTCCAGTATGTACTTGCAGGAGTTCTACAGAGCTTTAGCCAGCTGTGATGGGAATCTCTTTGGCTGAGAGAAGTACTTACTCATTCCTGTTCAGAGTAGCAGAAAACCAAAGCAGAATAAAAGACAACATCCAGGATGGGATGTGGTTTGGTTTTCCATTTCAGTATTTTGTTTTAGAGTTTGTTTCTCAGGATAATGTGAGACAAAGTTGTATCTCAGGGTGAAATTGTTTTTCTTGATGGAGTGTCCTGTTTGCTGGTGGTAAGTTGCTTTGCTTCTTGCCATCCCTACATCTAGGAATTTATTACCTCTTTCATTGCCCCATGAAGCATTTGTTTGCTTTTCAGTTCTATTTCCCCATCTTTCTGTATGTTTATTTCTCCATCACTGTACTCAGAGTTTTTTGTTTTGTAAAGCTGTTTTCATACTTTCAAGATCTTGGCCTCTAGCTGTCTTTCCCTCCATCTCTTTACACGTTCTTTTTCCCCCAAGCATTTTAGCATGACTTCCAGAAGTCTTTCCTTCCGACTTTGTAGTTTTCACACCACTTTCATGCTGTGTGCTAATTTGTTAGGTCTCTGGGTTGTTCTGTGATCTTGTTTCAGCTCTAGGCATCTTTATCCTTATTAGTTTTCCTACTGCTAAATATGTGAATCACAGGTCACTTAACTGTGTACAAAGCCTTTGTGTGTGCCTTAAAAAGACAGGTACCTGTTTCATAGTTATGCCCAGAACCAGCTGATTGGTCTGTGGTGGCAAGAGAGCCTCTTGTGTGTGCTCTGAGACTGGGAGGAGTGTCAGGCAGCTTTCAAGGTGGCCAAGGTCTTGGTAGCCAGAAAGGCACATAGCCAAACGTGCCAGATGCTGGTTGTCTCCCATTGCCCTTCTTTTACCCACGAGGCAGAAGGAAGCTGCAGTAGGAACAGGAAGATGTGCTGTTGCTGGATGGCCCCGGGGGGAATAATGGAGTAGCACCAAACCTTGAAGGCCTGGGAATGTGAGCTGAGGCTAAGGAGCTTTTCCTCTTGCTCCTGCTGTCTGGGTGGTCCTGGCTGAGTATTTCGCCCTCTCAGATGTCCTTGGATTTGGCCAGTTGCATGTGTTCCACTTGAGCATGAATAAAGCAATATCACATTACTTCTATTAGTAATATAAATACTCCATTACAAGTGCACTCTGAGACAGTCCCAGCCTGCCTGATGACATCCATTAAGATGACATCCCAAATACTTTGGCAGCCCCGACTGCAAATCTCATTCCACTTTGTGCCATAAAAAAAGAGCCACAATGGAGACTGAGGAGTTTTTCTCCAAGTAATTGAATTCACTGTAGGAAAGTCAGAACTTTCTCGCTAGTGTAGTACTCATACTGTAGTTTTTCTTTTGTAGCTTTCAGGAGTTAGGGTAACTGTGAAAGTTGTATGAAACATTGTTTATTTTTTTGATTCAACTTCTCACCTTAAAATAAGTCTGCAAAATTCTAGGAATGGTCACTGCCATGATGCAGAGAGGTTTAGGTTGAAGTCAGTGATCTGCAACCTCCACTAAAGCATCTAGTTTGTCACATGAATTGTATCTACGCAGGCTTTTGGTTAATAATTATCTAGTTAACTTAGAATCACCAAAGAGGAAGCAAAAAGTTATTTTCTTTTTCTTCCCTACCACTAGAAATAGTTTTCTGTCTATATGTGTGATGTTTGATTATCTGAAAATTTAGAAAATGCAGTCCCATAGTGGGATTAGTAGTTTCCCTTTTGAACTCCAGCCATGTCTGGTGTGCAAAATGAAGAATTGCATTATGTCTTAAAGACAGGTGTATCATTTGCACTTAACTAGGTTAATTTTAGCCTGATTTACTGGCAGATACTTGCCCCAGCTGAAGCTTGTGGCAGAGAGAGAACAGGCTGTACTCTACAAGCTGACCTTCTGAAAAGGTAAAGCAAACAGTCATCTGAGGGAGGAGTGGTTGCTGTCTTAGGAGTAGTCTAGAAAAAATTAGGTTCCTGCACTCCTCACCCAAACCTGTTTTGGCTGAAATTTACTATTAGCTTTCCTTCACTTTATTTAATTTTCCACTTACCTCCCTATGATAATGAGCAACAGGTACAAGAAAGAAAAATTGTTATCTTTCTGGCTTAGACAAATTGAACTGGAACAAGGATGGAGGAGAAAAGGTTTCAAGTCTCCCTGAAAGAGCTGTTTTCTGTAAGAGGTTGGAGGTGTTCTGGAGTTGACACGGCAGGTGCTCTGCATCTGCCCCATGGCAGGTGGGGAAGGCACCTGTACAAATCAGGTGCAAAGTGCTGTTGCAGTGAAATAACTGCTCCCTCATGGCAGTTTATGGCAGTGCAACCAGGATACCCCTCAGAGCACCATCATTGCTTGTAGTAAAGTCCCAGAAAATTTCTGGAACGATTTCCTAAGAACTTGAATTCCACCTGCAACAGGAAGAAGGAATGTTTTCTTCTTTCAGCATCTGCAGGACACAATGCCGTATATTAGGCTAAAAGAGCAGCTGTAAAAATTCAGCTTCTGCTTGAGATGTGCTTTTATCTGGAATGGTCTTTAATACTTTAGACAGAGCTAGTGGTTATTTAGCTGAACTGGTGTCTCTGAAACATTATTGCTGATCATGCTGTTCCAACAGAGCTGTGATGATCAGAGGGCCCTTCACTTGCAAACTGGCATTTGTGTTTGCATGCATATTTTTTTCTCTTAAAGTGCTACACCTATTAAAAAGGTATCATTTCAGAGCAGTAAAAGAAGAAGATTTTGCTTGTACTACGTGACTCTGATATTAGGTATTCAGGGACAAGGCTTACAGCTGAGCTGCTGCAGTCTCCTGGGGGGAGAAAACTGCAGATTAAACGGTGTTTCTGATCTGGTGCAACCACTGTATTCCTCTTTCTGGTCTTCAGCTGGACTTTTGACTTAATTCTGCAACAACCAAACTGCATCCGTCTCTTCCTTACTTACTTACTTGTGTGCACAGGCACAGTTGTTTGCTCATACTTTCTCTTGCTCTCTCTTAATATTTCTCTTGCTCTTTCCTAATATGATAGCAACTTTAAAGAGCGAACAGACTTATTGAAAGAGTTCCTTCTAGTCCTGTTACAGTGCGCTTTAAGCAAGCAGGAATTTAGAGATGAGACCATGTCTTTTGACTCCTTGACAAATTCTAAGCTGTTATTGTACAGTTCAATCCCTTTTGTAATGGTTTTCTGTATTTATTTCATTTTAATTCATTTTTGTCAGCTTTAAATCTAAGTTTTCATGTCTTCACAGGTTTATTTTCGGACAGTAGAACTTGTTCAGGAGCCTATTCCTGGCTCACCAGGTCTGAGTTTCTACTTCAGAATAAATGGCCGACCCATTTTTATTAAGGGCTCAAACTGGATTCCAGCAGATTCTTTCCAGGACAGAGTGACCTATGACACGTAAGCCATGTTTGATGTTCTCTAAGGATAAAAGATCGTGTTTTCCTCCTCCTGATTCTCTTTACACGCTTTATCAAAGCTTGGCTTTAGTAGGTGAAAGTCCTTTCAAGATGGGACATTAATTGTTGTGGGTTGGAGGGTTCAGAACTAAGGCTTAATTAAGATGAACAGATTTGAATGATGTTTGAGGCACGTAGGTGCAATGACTGGTGGGAAGGTGATTGATTGCAGTTCATAGGTTACTGGCCTTCCCAGTGTTTTTAGGGACAATTCCCAGGCTGTTTGACCCAATTGCCCGGACACGTCCATTGGTACTTGGGGCACATGGACTACATCCATGTCCTAACCCACGTCATGCAGGGTTACAGAAGTGCGTATTAAACTCTCTCCCCTTTTCCAGTCTCATCTAGGCTGCTTGGGTTTCAGTGGCACAGCACACCACAGATGCAGGTAGAATGGGGGCTGTTCTGTACTTGGGCTAAGCTTTGCTCTGAGTAACTGGGGAACCAGGACAGCAGGGCTTGCTGCAGTGTGCCTTCATATGCAATTTAGAGGCTGTCAGTGTGATTTAAGGGAAAATGACTGGAGCCTGAAACCCTTAAAATGAGATTCCGAGTCTCAGTCTTTCTCTTCACTCCTCCTCTCACTGCGTTGTGGAACTCAGGGAGGGAATATATGTTTCTGACTGTGTTTAAAAGAGATTTGAATACAAATGATTGACATACAAAGCAAGTATTACCAGAGGAGAAAAGAACATGATTAATAAAATATAGTCTAAATCTGATCCTGCCAATGCTTCTGTAAAAGCACTTACATGTGTCACTCCATCTATTTCATAAGTGTTAACAGGACCAAGCAACTTTTTCTGCACAAAAAATTGCTTTTGGAGAGCTCTGTTCAGACAGGCAGGTTAAGAAATCCAAAGTATTTTGATACTTTCTATTAGAGTTCTAAGTCTTAGATTGCCTGCTAATGATTCAGGTTTGGGGGTTTTTTTTGGTAGGGGCATTTGTTTCTTTGTTTTTTGTATAACCTTAGAAACTCTTAAGTGATACATCTTCACAAAACTTACATATCTCCTTTTTGTGTTTGACAGACTAAGGCTACTCTTGAAGTCTGCAGCAGATGCTAACATGAATGCCCTTCGGGTTTGGGGAGGAGGAGTATATGAACAAGATGAATTTTACGATATTTGTGATGAAATAGGAATAATGGTAAAAACAATAAATGCAGAATGCTTATTTAAAAACTGACAAGAACTTGTAAATGAATGAAATAAGAGAATTAATACATAATTTCTAACCATCTTTCCAAAGGATATTGTAGAGTATCAATGTTGAGAGGTCAAATCAACTTGGTTTTTTGGTTGGTTGGAGTTTTTAGATTTCTTTATAATTTGAATGGTTTCTGATTACAAAGGCTGTCTGTTGAATCTGAAAGTGATATTTTGGAGACTTTATAGTAGAAGGTAGCCATTAGGTAGAAGGTAGCCATGCTTTTCTCAGTTGTGGAAATGGATTTTATTTCTTTTAAAAGTATTTTCTTCTTTTTAGCAATAGCTGAAAGAGTTTGGATGGTTTTGGTTCAAACTTTTCATTTGGCCCAAAGTCAAACATGGAAGGCTTTATCCAAAGGGCCATTTTGAACAAGCTGTAATTGAATATAAATGTAGCTGTAAGGTGAACACCTGCTGCAATCACTAATCCTAGATGAGTACCTTTGATTATATGAGCTTGGAGGCACATATTAATAAGTTTTGATGAAGTCGTGACTAGATGAATGAAGGCCAAGTTTCATCTGATGTTCAAAATCCCAAGAAGTGTGTTTGGTCTTAGTCTATGCCACAAAAAACAGGGAAACAGAATTCATACTTTGCTGCCTTCAGATGTGTGTGGCTGAAAAAAAAAAGTTACATCTATTTTAGTCATCTGAACGAGTGTCCTGATTTTCAAGGCTTTTGAGCACTTATAGTTCTTTAATTTTTGACACTAGGCACCTTAAGTAGGCCACTTAGATCTGTGCCTGTACAGTGCTCAGTGCAGGATTTAGATCCTATTTAACAGCCAAAATAGCAAGTAAATGTGGAAAATTAGAGCCGTATTCTGGAGGGGGCAGTGGTGGAGGTTTTTGGTTTTGTTTGTTCTGATGGTCTTTCAAAGGCTTAAAAGTGCATTGGAGCCAAACTGTGCTTAAGGAAAACCAGTGATAGCTCACTGAGGGCAATAGTGAGAGAAAGTTTCTTTCAATAGAGAGTTTTGACTCCACACAGTCAGTAAAGGATTATGAGTGATTTTGCAGCAATAGCTTTGCTTTTTTTGTACAGTGACTGTAACAATTATTAATGGCTCCATTATTCCCCACTCTCCTATTCTCTATCTTCAGTTTCCTTAGGGAATGTATGCCATGGAAAAGCATATTCTCACTGCAATGAAAATGCAATTGTGTGAAGAGCTGGTCTGTCTCTAAGTAGCATGGTGTTCAGAAAAGTGGAGTCTCCTACAGACTCCTTTGGCTTACTTTGCTCCTTCTAGAGGTCTTTTCATTAACATTTGAGATAGACTAGAAGGAGCCTCAAAGTTACAGCAATTTAAAAACCAGAAGAGGTAAACAAGAAATCTTATCCATCTCATTGGGCTTCCCTTCCCCTTCTTTGTAATTCTCCTTCAAGGTACAAATGGAGTTTATTGTTGAATTTAAAGTCTTGCTGTTCTCTCCTAGTAGTATCTACTTGATCTTTCTTTGAAGAGAAAGATCACTGTGTTTTTAGAGGATCTAATTTGTTTCTGCGCCTTTTACTGGGTGAGATTTGCTGGTTTTAAGATCATTTTGTATGGAGGTATTTTCTTAATGAGTACACTTTAACATCTGTTGAGTGTGTTCAGTACCACATCAGAAGAATTACTGTCTCTTCACATTAAGTAATGGGGATTTGGTGTTACACCTGCGAAATTGTAGATAAATTTGAAATTGTTCTGTTCAGCTGCAAATTTGCCCCATGTTCATGTTTCTGATTATTCCACTGAAACTCACAGAACTTCATCTACTGAGCAGTATTCTGTTCCTCTATATAGGCTGTCAGGATCTGATTCCTAAGGGTAAATATTTTGTAATCTTGATACCAAGGATAACCACAGTGGAGTATGTACATACTGAACCCCATGGTGTACATACTGAACCCCATTATTTGTTTTCTGTCTGAACAAAGGATTGTGCATCCTAATAGCCATATATTTTTCAAGTATGTAAAATAATTCGCTGACAGTTTTTCTTTTATAAATTTTTCCTTTTCCTTGTAGGTTTGGCAGGATTTTATGTTTGCATGTGCTCTATACCCAACAGACCAGAATTATTTAAAATCTGTGAGAGCAGAAGTTTCTCATCAGGTATTTTGCCTATGTGTCAAAGCTCTATTTCCCATTGTCTCTTTTTGATTAACTGACTGTATTAGTTAACTTTCCAAAAATGGTTGTTTGGAAGTGTTTGTTAGTGTATCTTTATGTAGCAGACATAAAACTTAACCTTGCTAAATCTTCTTTAACTCCTCTGCTACTTGCAGGAGTAATCAGTCAAGCAGACTGCACAGAATTTACCCTTCACACGTGGCTGAGTAGATGTGGATGGTGCATATGGGCATGAGGCAGATATATGTCAGCATATTAGAAGTTTCCCCTTCGGAATGTATATATTACAGAACTTTGAGCCTGGTGGCAAGCTGAGGGAATAGTGAACCATGTGGTGAAAAATGGGAATTGTAGGCTTAGCATATGTAATATACATATGGACTTGTAATTCAAGTAGTAATAAAGCGATTTTTAAAAAATATTAATTTTTAAGATAAGTAATTTTGCTTGACTTCTGAAGCTGTAAGTTGTATTTCAGGTACGACGTTTAAAATCTCATCCATCAATTATTCTGTGGAGTGGTAACAATGAAAATGAAGCAGCAATTGCAAGCAACTGGTTCTCCATACCTCATGCTGACATAGGAGTCTATATCCAAGACTACGTGACGCTTTATGTGAAGAACATACGCGAAATAGTTCTTAGTGTAAGTGATCTCAAAAAACTGTAGGGGGATATGGCTTGGCAAAAGGTTTTCATGTTTGAGCAAGTTGGGATTTCCTTTTTTTCTTTTAATCCTTTTGAGACATGAAAAAGAGCATGCTAAGAAATGGCCCTTTCCAAGCTCTTCTAAACAGCTCTCTAAAATCAAGAATTATTCTCAAAGTAAAAAAATAAAAAAAATTACTTGTCTTTAACGTTTTGTGACATGTTAAGGAAGACCTGAAAGTGTAGTGGATCTTGTTTCTTTTTTCCTTCCTATTTTTAGTTTGTCCACAAGTGCCCTCACTTCCCATGGACAAAAATCAACTTGCCCATTAATTAATTAATCTAGATGATCAGGTTTCCTTTATCCTGATTTTGTTGAAGAATACTGTGAAAAGCATATAACAACCCTCAGGTCTTTTAACAGCAGTTAAGTAAGTCTATAAAGATGTTATTTCTTCAGTATGTGACTGAATATTTTTTGTTCCAAGCAGGTAGTGCAAAAGTGATGCTAAACATTGAACTCATGGTGTGTAGTCGTTGTATTGACTGTTTTTGAAAAAACAAAATATTGTTATTCTGCAGGGTATGAAGGCAAAATGAAATATTTTGACATAAAATTTAAACCGTGAATATGTAGTCCACAAGCTGGAATCCTTGATGAAGTCTGCTGTGATTGGGCACTACCCATTTTGCACATCTTTTGTGGATTTATTTTTCCTCTTAGAAGAGGAGATTCTAGATTACTGCGCTGTTTGTATGCTGTGGTGTTTTTGTGATTAGCTATGAGTTGGATGGCCAGTGTGTGTGCAACAAAGTGAGGTGCTCTGGCTTGATGCTGTGTTTTAGTTACAGTTCACTTGTGCAGCATTGCCACCCAAGATGGACTCAATTTAATTTTAAATCCATAGAATTTTAATTTAATTTAATTTAAATCCATAGAATTTTCAGTGCAAAACGAAACCATACAGGGAAATAACTTCAGGTCCTGTGTGATACAGGCCAGCTGAGGAAACCTGTAATTACTAGTAGTACTGGACTGCATAACTTGAAAAGACTTCTAACTTTGAACAAAAGACTTCAGGGAATCTAGGATATCCTGTAGTAAATTGTTTCAGTTAATTATTAATTACTCATGTTAAATTAAAAAAAAGAAAAGAAGATGGGGAAACAGAACTATTTCTTAAAATGAAGCACTTGTCTGAGTGCATTTGGAGCCAATTGCTGTAGTTTGTGACCGGTAGCTAACTTGGGCCTCTGTCTTACTATAGTTAGGGTGTTGAATGAATTATACCTGCAAAAGGATTCCTTCAGTACTTTGTAGGGTACTGTTAAAAGATTTAGTATTCTAAGTCTACTGAGGCTATAAATAAAGGCAGCTCCGGACAATTTGAAATGCAACCTCATCTATCTTAGCACGCAGAGCCAGCTAAAATGACAATAACCTGTAATGATACCATACAAGCATTAAAAGCAGAACACCTTGGATTTGTTAGGACTAAATTTAGGTGACTGTTTAATAAGAAAGGAGAAAATCTTGGCCTTTTCCCTGCAAAAACACTGCAAAAGTAATAATTTTCCGTAAAGAAGTCACAGTACTCAAATATTAATGTTCCTTGAGTATATATTTCACGAGGCACACTTTAAATAGCCTTCATTAAAAATTTAGAGGCACATAAAGATAGAAAATCTCTTGATGTGAGGAGAGAATCCCTCAGAACAGCAGAGCAAGCAGAATCATGCCCAGCTGTCCTCCAAGAACATAAGTAAGAAGCTAATTAAGTAAAGATGATGAATGTTAGGACATAAAAGGGAATATTTCCTAGGTGGTGACTCAGAAATTTGGAAAAGGCATGTTCTCCCTGCCCGCCACCCTGCCTTTTCAAAAAATGGTCTATGTATTCAGATGATAAAAGCCAGTCACTTTGTAAGAGGGTTGTATTTTTGTCTTGTTTTGTTTTTTTAAATCTCAGGAAGATAAGAGTCGTCCTTTTCTTGCATCCAGTCCCACCAATGGCTTGGAGTCAGTTAAAGAAGGTTGGCTCTCCCGGGACCCTTATGACACCCATTATGGTGACACACACTTTTATGACTACGACAGTGACTGCTGGAACTGGACAATGTATCCTAAAACTCGTTTTGCTTCGGAATATGGCTTTCAATCCTGGCCTTCCTTCAGTACAATTGAAAAGGTAAGGCTGGGCTTCCACACCTTACTGTCCCCTTCACTGTTATTTAGTGAGGGCAATGAACCTCTTCCCAACAAACTTCTGCTTCCGAACTGCAGTAATGTGTTGTCAGGTGTAGTATGGCACAAGTGGGATAGGGGTGTGTGCTGGTGTGGAGGGTGGGGATGGAACTGTACTGTTTCCCTCCTCAGTGTTCACTATACTTACCTTGATGTTGCAAGAGGAACCTGGTTTGATTGAGAGACTATTACGAAACTGTCATTTCTGCTAGTAATTCTGTTTAATGTATAGCTCAGTAATGATTGACTAACATCTGTTTACTTTTGTGATGTCTAGGGACATGTATTTGACAAAGAGAAGAAGAATGACAAAAGCTGAATTGTGCTGGATTTTAAAATTTGTTTTTTATAAATGTTACCAATTTCTTTAATTTAAATAACTTCCTTCTTAATGTACTGCATATAAGAGGATTTGGTTTCATCTCCTGTTAAATTTAGATATTCTATGTTCTATCTTATTTATCAAATTGGAGCAGAGACATATCATGCTGTTTGTCCATTAGTCCAGGGAGAGATGTTGATATTCATGTGTGCAACCAAAAGGCGTTCAGAATTTTCCTTTCAATTTGCTGGGCAAAGCATATTGTCTCAGGCATAATCAGAGCATTCATCCATATTAATAACAATAAAAATTATTCAATCCAGGCTAAAAAGAAACAACTTAAATAAGAAGATTGTGTAGAGAGTGTAATTATAATGAAAACTTAGCAATAATAACTTAATGAATTATGTTGTTGTCTTTAGTTGAAAAAGGTGGTTTATGATCCTTTGTTACCAGAGGCAGGTTTTGAAAATATATGTATACATATTATTAGAATTTATAGCCCCACTAACTTTCATAACTTTTATACCTAAGTGTGTTTGACTAGAGTACATTCTTCTACATTAATCTAGGGTGTTTCTGATTTACTGTGAATGCAAGCAAAACTCTGAGGTCCCTTGCCAACCCAAACCTTAGGACAAATAAGTTAAATGCCACCGAGCCAGAAGTTGCTCTTCTGGGTTCACCAGCAATGTCTCTTTTCATTTATTTGTACAAGGAGTGTTAGCAAAGGGTGTTAGTGATTCAAAATCCTTGCATGACTACATGAGGCACTATAGAAATACACTACTAATTTTAGGGTTTTGGGTGATGTCAGTAGGTTGTAGTGGATATCCTTTCCTCAATATCCTGACAGTCATTAAATGTACATTTTACCTTTTCAGTTGGATACTTTGCTTTTGTGTTTTTAAAAGGTTTCTTCCCCTGAGGACTGGTCCTACACAAGCAATTTTTCTCTCCATCGGCAACACCATGAAGGTGGCAATATTGAGATGCTTCAAGAGATTGGGCGTCATTTCAAGCTTCCCCAGAGCCCAGATGCTGTACAGCAGTTCAAAGATATGATTTACCTCACTCAGGTAACAGTCATTTCTTCCATAGAAGCAGCTGTCTGTTCCATTAGATTTTTCCAGCCATTAGAACTGGACCTGGTCCCTTATTCCATCCCTGGTCCCTGGTTCTGTCATACAGAAAGTTTCCACACTGAAGCATTGGAGAATGCAGTTAAATCTGGATCTAGCTTGTCTCTCTTTTACTGTAGAGAGACTCCAATTTTCATCATAGAAGGACTGGAATACTCAGGGAATTACCCAGAAACTGGCTCAACAGGGAGAAAATCTGTCAGTATGTGCTACCTTGGTCCTTCACCTCAGCTGGGCTCATGTAGCTGGTGGAGGATGCAGGGATGTGCTGTGCTTCCATGGTACGAGATTATTCCCAGTGCTTCTCCATGTTCTGGGGTGGGTGTGTTTTGCTCTTCATGTGGCCCCTGTAGGCTCACTGCTTTGATATTTGCCACATGGAACACAAGCTTTTGAAACAAGATTTTTTCCAAAGAATGTAGTTCTCTATTAATTAGATTAGTAGTAGTTTTTATTTTGTTACGGGATCAAACAGTGATATTTTAAACAATATATTTCAGGGTTCTTTTTTTAAATCAGAAGGTTATGTTTTGCTCTTCATCCATAGTAGTTCTACTTCGTTCTTGTTTTGTTACTTGTGATTTCTGTGCAACTTCTAAAAGATGCTAAATAACTTTTTAATGCTATTAGACAAATTGAAAGTGGTGTTAATTTTCGTTGTGTTTCAAGAATTTCAAGAACACTCTTGATGGAAATAACTGCACACTCACTAAACTTTTAGTGTTTGAGTGCTGCTGTCAGCAAGTTTTATATAAAAGCAAAATAGCTTGTGAATTTTTGGTACTCTTGACAAGAGAACAAGGATAGATGATGCTGTGAAATTGAAAACAGGGGTAAAACTTGCACAGTGAGGTCCTGACTCAAAAAGCTGTGAGAGTTTCTGTAAGGCTGTCAGGGCCTTATTAACAGGTTAAACAATTTAATACCAAAAGAAGGATAGCAAAAAGGATAAAGAGAGCAAACTTGCATTAATGGTTAGCTAGAAGTAATATCTTTACTTTTTGAGCTGTCCTAAAGACTTTTAGCTTTATTTTAAGAATTTCTTTATATTTCCCCAGCCTAATAATAAACCGTGTGAAGAACATAGCAGTCTGTTTAGCATCCGTGGAGGACTTGGCCAATGAAAAATTCTGAAAAGTGTTTCTTAGATGAGGTGCAGAAAAGGAGTGGGAGTGCAGCTGAAAAAAGGTTGCTCTTCTGATGTGCAGTTTTGACTGTATAGTGAGAATGTGTGTTGTGCGTTCAAAGTGTAGGGGTTTAGACACCAAGGTAATGTATAGTGAAGGCAGTGCAGCTTAATGTCATTGTGCAGCTCCAGAGGGGATTGTTTAAATTCATGTAAAAAGAAATAATTTAAATTTCATTTTATTTTCCTTGTCTTCCATTTGCCTTTCAAAGACCATCTTCACTGTATGGAAGGCAGGAAGTAGCCCCTTAAGAGTTTCTTGGAGGGTACTGCTTGCAAAGCTGTTGGGAGCTGCTAGGAGTAGATCTCTTTCCAGCAGAGACCCACTGCACTACAGGTGGAGACTCCTCAGGCCTCAGGTTTAAAGCTCTGTGCTGTTGCTGTGAAGTCTGTGTTGTGTATCAAAATATATTCACACGTGATTTCAAAAAAAAGTAAAATCCAATATACCAAAACTATTTTTAAATCTCTTTGTTGACTCAGGTGATGCAGGCTCAATGTATAAAGACAGAAACGGAATTCTATCGTTTTAGTCAAAGTGAAATAATCAAGGGAGAAGGACACACAATGGGAGCCCTGTACTGGCAGCTCAATGACATTTGGCAGGCTCCTTCATGGGCTTCCTTGGGTAAGTTTTATGACAGTCTGGTAAAAAGCACCAACTACCAGTTGCGTTTTCCTCATCTGGAAGTATCAGAATAAGAAATATGCCTCTGCTCTGTCTCTTGGGCAACTTTACAAACTTTGAACATATTTCTGTCCCTCCTTTAGAAATGCTTTCCAGGATGGGATTTACGGTGTAAAGGCTGAACATCTAGATTCCTTCTGTAGTCAGGTGGGGGAGAGATGGTTATCTCCAAATGTGATTAATTGTGTCCTTAGTTGTCTCAGAACTGGATGAATTATCTTCTCCATGATGAATTTCATTTTCATAGAACTTCATAAAATATCTCTCACCCAGTGTAGCCTCTGAGAAGCTCTTTATAGGAGATGACTGGCTGAGATTTGATGTCTAACTTGGTGTCAGATGAGGTGAATCACTCCTTGTGACTAAATTATTCTGCCATTTGCACACAGGGTATCTCCTTATATATGTTTTTTTTTCCTCTTAGAACACAAAAATTATCAGACATATAAAGAGATAAGTCACTTAGGCAGTAAGTAAGAAGTAGGGGAGGAATGAGGAATGTGTGGCATGAGGGAAGGGGCTGTAGGTCATGTTCCAAACATTTTGATGAGAAGTCATTTTGAAATGGAGAAGCTGTCCTATGGCAGCTGTATAGGACTTGGGTAGATTCTCTTTTAATTTTAGTTACTTCTCACATATTCTGGCTTTGAAAATCTTTATTTAAGTATTTCATGTGTGAAAAAATATAAGCAACCTTGAAAAAGCCAGGAGTATTAAGCTCTTGATCTGTGCTTAGAACAAAATGCCATTTGACCTGGTTTTGAGAAAAAATTAGCCCACGCTATCCTCCCCCTCTTTCTCTGGGAGATGGCTGTCCCTCTCCCTTTTTGTTCTTTTTTTTTTTTCATCAAGCAATGTAACTGCAACAACAAAGGAAAACAAATGAGTAGAAGAAAGAGTCTGATTTATTTAAATGTTAAGGCAGTGGTCCAGCTAGCTACAATGCTCATCTTTTTGGACTTTCTAGATTTGTATTACAAAATGGAATATCACAATGTTAATCTTTATGATTCTAGCAATGAGGGATGCTCTTAGGCCTTAAGTGCCTCAAGAGAAAAAGATGCTTGGAAAAGTGTCCCTTTGTAAAGACAGGTGTATTGATGGATGTAATGGTCGCGGAGACCATAAATGTCTTTTTGAGTACAGAGCTGACATCACTGTGGAAAATTTATCAGATACTTGAATTATTCATATGTTGTTGAAGTTGGTTTAGAGAAAAGAAGCTCAGCAGAGATACAGCTGTCCCTTTGTTTTGTTGTATTCCCCCAGTGAGATGAGGAAAGGTTTAATATTCATTTAATTAGGCAGTGTAGTAGAGGGATTTTGAAATGCTAATGGCTGGAATTATGCAAGACTTCGGAGAAATTAGTTTTATCTGCACTTCAAAAACACGTTTCTGCATCTTGTTAGATGGCACAGTGATATCACCAATGAGTACTTTTATTTAAATCTGTTACTTTGCAGAAAGCCATGTAGGGGTTTACATAATTTCCGGTACAAAGCAGGAATGTTTCCACATGGTGGGGAGGGAAGAAAGTAGCAAATGTTTCTCCTTTTACCTTTAAGATGTTTCCTTGGGGTTGAATGACAACATAGCACAGCACACTTGTGTCATAGTGTTTCTGCCTTCAGCTCAGAAGTAAACAGCTTTTTTCACAGCTGGGTTCTATTAGCACCTAGTTGTGGAGCTGGTTGTGCCATGTTGGATGCTTTAGCATCTCTGCAGTGTGGTTTGGTGGAGTCCTGTGACACGCCCAGACAAGTGTCACCTTGAGGTACCCAACTCGGTTGTCATGAGGTTCCCTTGAACAGATAACTGGCTTTTACTGCAGGTTCAGTACTTAGAACCCCTGGTGAGTCCGGGCTGTTATGGAGAATAATTGATCTGAATTCATGAGACTTGAGTTAAAGAAAGAATTAGCAGCATGTTTCTTGGGTTGCATTTAAGAGTGCAAAGTGATTAATTTAAAACAATTTCAGGGAGATCTGTTTATTTTCACTCCCACCATCAGTGTAGAAGGCTTCAGGGAAGAGTCAGAAAAAAGGGTGCTGGGGTCTCATTACAAACCTAATTTTAGTTTCCTGTTCTGAAGGTTAATACCACAGAGAGTGCAAACCCTTTGTTATTGTCAGGAAAGAACTGGGGAACTTGGATTTCTGTAAGAATTCATTTAAATGTGGTGGGAGGAGGAGAAAACCAGCCCAGGGCTGTTTTAAATAACTTTTGACTGTTGGGCATACATGTGTGTAACAGGAAAGTTTGAACCCAGAAGTTTCTCATGATGACTTCCTGTTCTCTAGATGTTTTATATCCATTTTTTGGGGTGTGTGTGTCTGTATTTGATATGCAACTTGTCTGTTTTTAAATAAAGGAATGTAGCCCTGGTCTTACGTAAATCAAGACAACAGAAGAGCTGAAGAATACGTGTTTTTTCATTAGTCAGGTTCAGTTTTTCCTTGCTGTCTGAAGTTACTTTGACAATTGTGTTACCAAGATCCTGTTGCTGGAAAAGTTGTCTTTGGAAGACACTTCCTGTGTGAAACTGCTACAGCATTTAAGTTTTGGTTCTTTAAAATCTCTAGTTTTTTGGGGAAGGGAAATACCAATCTTATAAGCTTATCTGAGGTAAGCAGACTAATGATGTTTCAAACATTCCAAAACAATGGATGTAGTAGTAGAATGGGTTTTGAAATGGTGCAAACTTTTAAGTGTGTGGTTTGTTTGCTTTTGTTTGTTAGGTAGGGTTTTTGTTTGTGTTTCCCCATGAAATTTTAAGGCCATGTTTACTCTGAGTTGTTGTCTCTCCGCTGTACAGGTTTTTTGAGGATCTCTGCTGCCTAGGTAGCAAACCTCCTCTCTTTCCAATCAATAACCACTGCAGTGTGGCTGTGTAATCCAGTTGGAAATCAAGGCTCAGCCGAGATTGAGAAGGACCCATTCAAAAAAAACCAGGATTTTTTATTACACTAAGTAACAGAAATGGCTCTACATCAATTGCATTGTTCATTTCCATATATAAGACAGTTGAAACCTAGATTTTCATCACATGAATTAAGCTCAAGAAAAAAATTCAAGTCAACAGGCACTGAAACGTCAGACCGTGCTGGGTAGCTTGTCTGAGCTTGTGGTGGACTCTGTCTGGATTCTGCAGTGAGCAGCATCTATTGCATTGGCAATTTAATTAATTGACAGTTGAAATTCCCTGAAGTCGTGTAGCAGTCCTGAGGGCTTTAGAAATTTCAACCCCTCCCAGACTCTCCCTGCCCATTTCTTATAAATGGTCCATAGCGTTTGTTTGTTAGATCAGATACTGCCCTGCACTTTACTCTGTTTCAGATAATCCATCCCCAATCCAAATTTCCCATCTTCTCAAGTTTAATGACTCTGAAGAGTAATGTGTTAGCACTCCCTGGTTTTGGTAGATTTGTCCTTTAAACCACTAATGTTTTCTGTGAGGAAGTGTCCTTGGAATGCCAGAACATGGCTTTGTTCATATCACCAGGCAATCAGACCCAGCCAGCACAGGTTTATGAAAGACAGGTCCTGCTTGACCAACCTGATCTCCTTCTGTGACAAGGTAACCCAGTTGGTGGATGAGGGAAAGGCTGTGGATGTTGTCTGCCTAAACTTTAGCGAAGCTTAACACCATTTCCCACAACATTCTCCTGCAGAAACCAGCTGCTCATGGTGTGGATGGGTGCGCTGATCACTGCAAAAGCAAACAGGCAGGATGGCTGGGCCCAGAGTGTGGTGGTGAACAGATTCACGTCCAGCTGGCAGCAGCTCACTGCTGGGATTTCCCAGGGCTCAGTATTGGGGCCAGCCCTGTTTAAGATCTTTATTGAGGATATGAACAAGGGGTTCATGTGCGCCCTCAGCCAGTTTGCAAACAGCAAACCACCAGGTTGGGTGGGCGTGGTAGTAAGGCTGTGCAAAAAGATCTGGACAGGCTGAGACCACTTGTATGAGGTTCTACAAGGCCAAGTGCCAGATCCTGCTCTTTGGCCACAGCAGCCCCAGGCAGTGCTACAGGCTGGGGACAGCATGGCTGGGAAGCTGCCCAGGGGAAAAAGACCTGGGGGTGCTGGTGACAGGAGCTGAACAGGAGCCAGCTGTGCCCAGGTGGCCAAGAAGGCCAATGGCATCCTGGCTTGTGTCAGGAATAGCGTGGCCAGAAGAAACAGGGAAGGGATTGTTCCCCTGTACTTGGCACTGCTGAGGCCACACCTCAAATTCTGTGTTCAGTTCTGAGCCCCTCACTACAAGAAGGACATGGAGGTGCTGAAGTGTGTCCAGAGAAGGGCCATGGAGCTGGGGAAGGGTCTGGAGCACAAGGCTTAGGGGAAGTGGCTGAGGGAGGTGGGGGTGTTTAACCTGGAGGAAAGGAGACTGGGGGGGACCTTACCACTCTCTACAACTGCCTGAGTGGAGGTCATGGTGAGGTGGGGGTCTGCCCCTTTTCTCCATTAACAAGTGACAGGACAAGAGGAAACGGCATCAAGTTGTGCCAGGGGAGATTTAGAGTGGATCTTAGGAAAAAACTCTGCACCCTACGTATTGTCAATCACTGGAGCAGACTGCCCAGGGAAGTGTTGAAATCACCATAGCCAGAGGTACTACAAAATGTACAACTGTGGCATGGGACACTTAGGGACCTTGTTCAGTGGTGCACTTGGCAGGTGAACAGGTGA
The DNA here is from genome assembly GCA_013397895.1 of Origma solitaria. Classification (NCBI taxonomy): domain Eukaryota; kingdom Metazoa; phylum Chordata; class Aves; order Passeriformes; family Acanthizidae; genus Origma; species Origma solitaria. The sequence goes on along the minus strand of VZRL01002890.1, from coordinate 83,991 downwards.
ATTCGATCTTAGAGGTCTTTTCCAGCATGAATGGTTCTACAGTTCTATACTGAGAAGCACCAATAATGCCGGCTGTGTTAATCGGTTCATCAACTCTCTGTCTTGAAGAAACTCAGCAGCCCCTTCTGAAGTTTTTCTTCAGCCTTATCTCTTTGGTTTGCTTTGGTGCAATTAACTTGAATGCCAGTGGTGTTTTGCTGGCAACAGACTGATCTCATAGCACAGTTCAATCCTATGTGGGTTTTCCAGGATTTTCTTGTTGTTCTCCAAGCTAGCCGGTTTGGAACTTGCGGAGAACAAGGTGATGTGTAAGGTGCTAAGCTAGAGCTAATGCACTTATTCTTCACAAAGTTAATTTGTGTCTGTGTGGAGTGCAAACAAAACACATTCGAGTCCCCCTGGGAAAGCCACAATAACCCTTTAAAGACTACATCATTCTGGGTAAGTCTTTAATTATGAGATGTTTGAAAGTGCTAAGAGCTTTGTACAAAAACCATAACTAAGAGAGTAATTACTAAGAGAGTTACAACAAAAACATATCACTAAAAATATTTTTCAGCATACAACCACTTTAAACTTGTATAAAATGAAGAGCCAGAAACAAGAATGAAACTGGTATCCAACTTTTCTTGCCTTGTGAGATGGTGCAGCTGACTTGCTACTTCTTTTTAGTGCTGTTTCAATGACTGGATAATGGTTGAGCAAAGACAAACATAAAATGCAGACAGTGGGTGCTAGATGGAATGTAAATAGAGGAAGAAATGGATGCAGCATCTCTTTCAAAATGATTATGTGGCAGTGTTGCAATGCAAAAAAGCAAAATTGCTTTTTTGGAGAGGATGCGGAGTTTGATGGCTTTTCCAGTTTAACGGCAGATTTTCAAAGTATTAGAAGTAATGAGTACAGCTTTCCATTAAAGAGGCAACACGAACTGTTTGTCATGTGTCTGTCATGGATACTAACTGCCATGGAGTTAGTCCCATGGTGTTGTCTCTAGATCTTGGCAAATTCGTTTTGGCGAAGCTCAGAGTTGTCTTTGGTTTAAGAACTTATTTTTATCTTTATTGCTATTGAGGTGCTTAGAGGTGTTCCTCTAAGGAAGAACTGAAAGGAGCACTGGAAAAGGGGAAGAGAGCACTTTGTATAAGTACTTTCTCTCTTTTTAAAGTAGTGGTAGTTTGTGGCAATGCCAGCGCGTTTGTCTCAATTCTCAACAGCACAGATGCTCCAGCTGCTTGGTTTATGTGTGGTACACTGTGCCAATCTGGTCACTTGTGTTTAAGGCTTCCTTTAACGGAATGACAGTGTAGCAATAATGGACAGAGAGGTAGAAAAATGTAACCTTCTGTTGAAGCTCAAAGTAAGGCTTGAAAGAGCATCAGCTCTTTTCCAGAGCGGCACCTTGCCTGGAAAGAAGCAAGAGTACCTTCAGTCATTCTTTGCACTTGATAGAGGTGAAAAGGATGGAAGGGGATGTTGCATTGCCATAGCGGGACCAGAAAGCACATACAGGGATTGTGTGCCAAGGTAGTCTTGGATTCTGTTCCAATCTTTCTTCTTTTTAACCATTTTTAGAGTATGGTGGTAAGTGGAAACTGCTCCATTATTTTGCCCAGAACTTCTTTGCACCGCTGCTGCCTGTGGCCTATGAAGACAAAGGGATGTTGCACATTTACGGTGTATCAGATCTTCATGAGGACCACAAGCTGACGTTGAGGGTAAGTGGCACCTCCCTCACCACTCTTGTGTGCCTCCTGCAAAAATGTGAGAAGCTGAAACGAGAACATCTTTGTGCAGACAAGTTTCAGTAAGGCCATGCTCATAAACAGTAAGGTGCAACTCTAGTCTTTAATCTTCTTAGGGGCAGCACTATCCTTTATTTTAGTAGTCTGTAGTGCTTCACAGAAGGAGGAATTGCTTTGCTTATAGCCTGTAGGTATAAGGCTGAAATTAACTATTCTGTTGAAATCTTAAAGGGACTGATGGTTAAATAGAACAAAGTGTGAAAAATGGTACCTCATGACTTAACAAAACTGTTCCCTGAGTGTTAGAACTTGATGAAGTAGGGGGCGGAAAAGGGATTGTATCATTGCTTGTCAGTACTCAAACTGTACGGCTTTGGGAAAAAGGACTGGATCATTTTCTGAAATATTAACAGCATATCTTTAATTGGAAGGTCACCTCTGTGTGTCACCATTTTACAATTGATTGGCTTAACTGTTTTCTGATAATGCTATAGAAGCTGATAGGCTTTTTAAGGCAGTATTTGGGCTGCTGAGTTTTCTTGTAGACAACAGTCTTCCTTTTCAGCTTGTTGCATTTTGCTGCTGTTAATCATATGGCAACCAGATCCCAAATGAGTTTAGGGACCATTGAGCACTATGAGATACAGCTCCTGACATAAAGTGTCTCTCATGTGAAGGATGGAAAAACGGGCCTCGAGACCTGGAATGACTCACTTAGTAATTTTGGAGCTTGTAGTACGAGTATGTGAGTTCCTAGATCACTGCTCTGTTTGGTGGGCTTCCGTGAATTTTCAGATTCATAAGGTTGCTTATATGTAGTAATATGTGGTACAGAAAATGGTTGCAATTTCTGGATAGTCAGTTCTTGGAGTAGGACTGCATGAAATGAAATTATTCTTTTCTGGTCTGAGTTATTCTAAAAGACACAAATTCTGATTTTCTGATAGCATCAGAGAAGTGTTGGCAGTAGGGTAGTTCTGATGAATACTGTATATTGCACTTCAAGAAAATTTGGAACTTAACTCTTGAAAGGAGTTAAGATCTATTCCTTACTGCAGACTCCTATTAATGTAAAAATCCCCTAAAAATTATTAAATATAATATTGTGATTCTCATTAAGTGCTTGTTTTCCAAATTATGCCTTTTTTTAGAGGGTATATTCATAATGCATGGATGATGTCTGGGAATGTATTTTGCTGTATTAATATAACTTTCGTAATCCCTTTTAAGATGATGCTGCTTGGTTCTGTTTAATGGTGGTTATGCAGAAGCTCTAGCATACCCAGTTGCGTTACATCAGATAACACTGAGCAATCTCAAGAAAATCCTTTGTTTGACTTTTTTTAATCAAGGAAGGGAGGAAAAAGAGTCAACAAATTAGTCACTCAGTAATTCCATTTCCCAGCACTCCCTTGGCAGGAATTGGCAGTCCCCTCCTCTCAAGGAACCCAGAGAAAACAAAAAGTCTTGCATATCAAAAGCAGCTCCTGACTGTTTGAAATGGACTTCTTTTTAGGTTTTTAGAGCAATCTAATTATTATGCCATATCTATTGTTTAAATCTTAGTGTAGTTTCTTGCTAGGTGGAAATCAGATGGTGCTGTCAGGAAAACGTCTGTTGTAATGAGCAATGTGAAATCTAGGATGCTGCATTGTTTTCACAGATGCAGCATTTCCTATAAGCTGTGTGCTCTCTCCGTGTGCTTGCTAGGTCATTGTGCACGCCTGGAGCTCTTTGGAGCCTGTATGCACCCTTGCCAAAGAAGGTGTGACTGTAAAAGCACAAAGTGCTGTCCCCGTCTACAAGGAGTCCATAAGTGACCTTCTGGAAAGGTGCAGAAATTGTACCAGGAGAAGCTGTGTTATTACTTTCTGTCTCATGGGAGAAGATGGTGGGCTCCGGAGTCCTACGAACCATTACTTCCTTTCATCACTAAAGGATGCTGTAGGATTAGAAAAGACCCATCTTAGTGTAAGCATCAGTCATGCTAAATTACTGTATTTGGTTTTGTTAATCTTACTGTTTTGAGTTGTTTGCCAGCTATGCAGTGTCTGATTCCACTGAATGTTCTTTCTTCTTAGTTGTTGCTGTTCTGGCTTCCATGTTGGGTTCAAAATCAGATTTTTTTCCTGTGTCTTTTTGTTTGTTTGTTTGTGTGTGTTGTTTGTCTGGGCTTTGTTTTGTTTTAAATCATGAAGTCTCCCATTCATTTGTTTAGACTGCCTTTCACCTTGGCAGCCTTGCTCCTTTCTTTCTTTTTATCCCTAGACAGCAAATAGCATCATGGCGAGTGTGTTAGGTGATCCTAGTTCATTTGAGTGTGGAGTGCATTATTGTCAGCAGTATTTTCTCTGGAACCACTCATGCTCTCAGATCAGTGTAACATTGCTAACATGCAGTATTGCATGCTCCTTTCCTCCCTTCAAATCCCTGCCCTCCAGTAAGGGTTCTGATTTGAATAATAGTGATTATTTCTTAATAGCTGGCAAGTGTCAGTCTCCTGGACCGGCACAGAAAGCATCAGTGCTGTATAACACTGTTATTTAGTCAATTTGCTGCTTTTTCCTACATCTCTTCTGCTCCTAACAAGCTTGCTGTATATATATCTAGAAAGAGAGCATGCATACCCTATGTGTGTGTGCACATACATTTTGCTAAGCTTCACTTCTTAGCATGTACATCTTATTGCAAAATTCTTAATCATCAGATGGGCAGGATGGGGACCTCTGCATTCTGACATTTGGCTTTCAAACTGCAGCTTTGGTCTTTAGTGCTAAACTAAATAAGGGGGGGAATAGGGGTCTAATCTCTTTGAGTCTGGACCAGCATAATTACTTTACAAAAAGAAAATGGGCCAGATTTTCCCTTCTTATCTCTTTCATGGCAGCACAGCCTGCCTCCTGAATATACAAAGGAAAGAAATCAGCCTGGTTTTATTTTTTTTTTCATCTGGTGGCACAATCTGGAGTCTGAGTCATGTTGTGAGGGGGTTTTTTGTTTGTTTCACTGTTTTTTTGTTGGTGGGGGGCGGGGTTTTGTTTTGTTTTGGGGTTTTTTTGTTTGGTTTGGTTTTTTTGTTTGTGGGTGATATCATCAATAATAAAACCTCTGCAACTGGAGCATTGTTAAAAAATTTAATTTCTTTATCTTGTAACTGTGTTGTCTTTGCAACACTAACTAATAAGGATAGCTAGGAAGGATAAATGCAAAGCAGTCATTTTAAGAAATGCAGCTGTGATTAAAAAATGACTTTGTTTCGCAAGAGGCTGGTCCTTCTATACTTAGTTACTAATAAACTAACTAGACTTTCAAATACATTGCTAATCCAAGAGCTACTGTTCGTAGCACTGCTTTTAAAAAACATGAAGGCATTAGTATTCCTTCAGGAAACAAAATATGTAGAGGATGTGTGCTTTTTCTCAAGAATGAATAGTGTTGCTTTTCTTCTAACTGGAACATGATGTCTACACTGAATGTAATTTTTTTCTCTTTCTATACATAGTTAATTGGTGTTTGAAAGTTATGTAGCATCATCTTTCATTATGGTAAATGGAGAGTGCTGCATGAAAATGCATCCTGGATGGGATTTGAGATCTCTCTGAGATTAACTACTGATAAAACTTAATATAAAACATTATACCTGGACCTGATATTTTGCAACTTTTTTTTTAATATTTTAGTAAATGTAGTATAAGGCATTCACTGCCATGATGCATTAAGATGAGATGACTTTCTGTCTTAGTGGGATTTTTACCATCTTTTGCTTCTGAGTATTTCTACTATGGATGAAATTGGAAAGGCAGGCTCTTTTAGTAGCTGTGAATTGAAAAATTGAGTGAAGTGTTGGTGAAAAGACAAGTCTCTTTCACTGCAGTAAGTATGGGATACTAGTACAATTCAGTACTATGTAGAAGTCAGATTGCCATTTATTCAGTTATTTTCATGAGAAGATGGCAGAGTGATAATAATTCTTGGCATTTTCCCACAATCTGTAGTATTCTGTAGGAAGTCTCTAGTAACATTTGCAGTTTTTGCGCGATTCTTACATATGAAGAATATTAATTTTGATCAAATGTGGTTGTTCAGTCTGTTCTACTGACATGCAGGTCTTTCCCTGTTTGGGTGTAACTGGGGTCTTCTTTAATACGTATTTTTTTTAAATAATATTTTTTTTTTATTTCTCTTTCAGGCCTCTGTATTCCAACAAGATGACATTTATATATTTGTTCTTCAGACGACTGCAATTGCTCCTTTTGTTTCTCTGGATGTAGGGCATATAAAAGGCAGATTTAGTGATAATGGTTTCCTTATGACTGAAAAGAAGAAAATGGTTGTGTTTCATCCTTGGGAACCTACTAGTGTTGAGGAACTAGAAAGTTCACTAATACTGACCTCTCTGCTGGACGTTGTCTGAGAATACCTCATTTCCTTCTAGATAAAGAGTGAACCAGGAGGAAAAAAAAAAAATTAGAAAAATTTGACTGAAGTTGAAGTGACATACACTTTGAGTTGGCTGAAGAATAGACTGTCTATTCCTGTCGTGTGAATTTTAACTGCTGGTTCAATATAAAGATATCAACAGCAAAGCTTACATATGATGTATGTGGTGTATTGAGAGCACATCCATATTTTTTTCTAGTTTCACTATGCTGTAAGTGGAAATTCATTTTAGGGTAACAGCAAGGCATGCTGGGGGCAAGGGAGAAGGGCAGGGCGTGAAGCTGGGATTACCTTCAGTAGGCCACCAAGCCACTCTGTGGGCAGGTTGCTAAACGTTGGGCTTGTCTGTCAGGTGTGGTTTGAAATATAGCTGGGATCCTGCTGGGGTTCCACAAGGAATATTAATTTTATTAATAATATTAATATATTAATAATATAATTAATTTTCTTGCAAATAATATTAATTTCCTTGCAAAGCAGAATCAGCACCACAATAGGTGGCATTTGAATGAGCTCTACTGGAGATGTCCATCGGTATCGTAAAGCACCACGTGGGTGACACTTGCTGGTGGTGTGGGGGGTCTGGAGCTTGTGTGGGGGGAGCAGCTGTGTGCTCCATTGGAGAACTCAGACTTGGGGCTGACTTCTTGCAGTGATAAGAGTTTTAATGGGCAGAGAGATGAGCATGTTGACTGATACTTTGGTTTTAACCAAAACTGACATACTCCTGAGCAGGAGGAAGAACTTAAAGATGAAAGGGAAATGATAAATGAAGGTTTCTTGCAAATGCGTTATTAGGTCACCAAAACAACTAACTGCAGTTGCATTGGAGAGCTTTTCTGATTCAAAATTTGTCCTAGTTAAAAGAAGACATGAAAACAATCAAAATAAGGCTGTGTATGTGCCAACATCTATAGATTTTGTAAAATAAATAGGGAAAGTGATAGTCATGAGTAAAACAACAGTTAAAAAACACAGGCATTGACAAAGGAAGTTAAAAATTTTTCTGAGAGGTATCATGGGCCAACGATGTCAGAAAAATTCTTCCATTTTTCTGATGTCCTGGAATCAAAGTGGAATCAAAGCAGCAATGGAGTTAATGTAAGGTAAGGATGAAAAAATGTGGAGAAAATATGATTAATATGTACTGCTGCAGTGTATTAGTAAAAGGGCAAGCTTGTTGATGTCTTTCTCTTACATTGATTGAGAAATGTCTCTTCCAGCAACATCTAGATAGAATTTCAAAGTGGCACTTATTAGTGTTAAATAAATAAAACTTTGGAGGAATCCCTTGTTTAAAGACAATCAAGAGGCCTCTCTGGAGGTCAGTGATATTTGTTCATCTCAGTGTATCAGTGAAGTTTGAGATATGTAGAAAAGAGCTTTTGGATTGCTAGAAGCAAAACCCATGAATTGGGATAACTGTGACCTTGTCTAGCCTGTCACAACTTCTAGGCAAAATGGAAGAAATTATGTGGTACTTGGTTAATAAGTGATGAAGTGGCTATGCAACTAATGTCTACCAGCACTACCGTTATATAGAACAGCTTTTTTTTTTTTTTTTAATTTTTTTTCCCCCTGTTGCTTTCTGCAATTACCAGATTGACATAGCAAAGTTTGGTCAATATTTTGAATCATTGCTATTTTTGAAGCTCACAAGCTCCCTAAGGACTCGGTCCATTCTTTCTCACTGGAAAACATTAATTCAGCAATGAGGTGCCATTATGAAAGATTAGCCCTTGCTTAAGCCAAATGCTTGAACTCAAACCAGAATTTAAAGGGGAAGGTCAGTTTCCATTATTGTCTTAATATCCTTAATATGTTCTTTTGGTTTCCTGCTGTTGTAGTAGGTGTGTATTTATAGAAGGTGTTCTCTCCCCATGCAGCAGTGGCTGCAAGGTGTGCTTTGGTTAACCACTTCCACTTGGTATTTTGCAGTTGTGCTGTGCTATACTTGGTAACACTGTTCTGCCTTTGTCTCAGATCAGGGCACAGACAGGAAGGCAGCACTCGTACCCAGCACTGCTATCGACACATCCATCTTGCCAGCCGAGTGTTGTTGCAGCTAGGGCAGCCCTGTATTGCCAGTTCTGTGTGATTAGGAGGAGCATTTGGTAAGTGTCACGGTGCCTGTCCTCAGTGTCCTTACATTATTGGTGGCAGCAGTAGAGGGGACTGGCCTGATCAGAGTTCTTTCAGGATGCTGCCTTGCAATGTCTTGTTCAAGGCCCCGTGAGTTTGCTTGTGCTGATGGCCTTTGTTTGCTCCCAGGCCTCTCTGGGCTGTTCTCCGCTGATGGCAAAAGCAGCAGCCAGAGTGTCTCACAGCCATCCAAATGCCCTTCCAGAACATTAAAAATGGGTTTGGGGAGAACACTGTATGGTGTTGGCTAATCTGTTGTCCTAAAACCATTCTCTGGTTGAGATTTGGCTCTGAACCCATTCTGGGCTTGCAGAGACCATTCTGAACTTTAGAGGGCACCTATTTGTTCATACTTTCTGCCATACAAGGAAGGCTCATTTTGCTCCAGTTTACTGGAGCATGTCCTTGGAAGCTTTTTCAAGTTCTTCTGCATCTTCTCCAGGAAAGAAGCATGCAAATGTATCTAAAGTTTCTCTCTAAGTAAGTGTTCATAGTTCTCTGTCAGTCTTTCTTGTTACCTGCTATTTGCATACCTTGTGGCCTGGACAAATTTTCTGCCTTAGAGGAACATCTTTCTTCATTACTTCTATTAGTTTCCTTTTGGTTTTGGAGATGTGTAGCAGAAACAGTTTCAGTGACCTGTAGCAGTGTCAGGAGCAGGGAAATGGGCCAATGAGTTTGTTATTTTCAGTACAGGAGAGATGTGTTTTGAAGCTTACAAGTCAGCCTTTATATTGTCAGAGTCACTGTTTTCTTTCTTACCCACTTAGGGAACCAGGAGCTCATGGTTTGAAAGTTTTGGACAGGTTGTGTTTACATAACTCTGCTTTCCACTCAGGTGTTACAAGGTCACGAAATGAACCCCCAGTTTAGTTTAATTAGTGTGGAAACCCAAAACTCATACGAAAAAAGGCCATCTCTGTAAGAAGTAGCTCCAGTCAGTAGAGACCTGTAAGTACCTGGTTTGATTGTTAGCGTGATGCTGCTCTGTGCATGTGCATGTGTGTGCTGACTCAACTGGAATGCTGCCAAGTGCCTCAGGTTAACAGGTGTGGAGTCTGTCACAGGTGTTTGTCTTTGCAGTGTGCAATGAAGGCCACTGCTCTGCTAGTGCTCTTCTGCACTGTGCATATGGCAAGGGTGGCTGGATGGCTGAAAAGTGTCGACAGCAGCTAGGTTTAAATGAGGCCATGGGGAAACCTCTGCAGGCTTGGAATAACAGACATACTCCAGCCTGGCTCTAAGTGGGACATCAGGCTGCTTCATAATGCTGAATGGAGAAAATTAACTCCTTGGTAATTAACTTGTGGTGTCTTTTGCTGTAGTTATAGGAATCTTTTGAAGCCACCAAAAGTTTGGACTGTGCCTTTGGCCATTACTCTAGAACTCTATTTCAAGAGATGATCATCCAGTAAAGTCAGAAGCTGTGGATGATGGGTGAGTAAACATGAGCAACACCTTTCCTGTCACTTTACTTGGAGGAAGCAAGGAGAGCGGCTCTTTTTTCTTAAATGCATGAAAAAAGCATTTTACTTTTCCAGACAAGGGAGAAAAGACAGTTCATACACCACTATATCTAGGTAAGATTCTTATCCTTCCTGCAGTCCACAGAATCTTAAGAGTGCTGCTTAGAACTTCCCACTACTACCGTGGTTTCGAAGTTTGTAAATACATCCCAAGATGATGCCAAGAAACAGCTGTGGCAGCCAATCCAAAATCAGGGGCAGTTTAACTTTCTGAATAATTCATTTTACATCAAATGTAGAGAAGATCTGTAGTGATGTGTTGTCACAACTTTTGCTGCATTCCAGAAGGTTCTGATGTTTATTACTGCAGTACAGTAGCAAAATAACAGAGCACGCTCTATTCCACTGCAAGTGCAGATTAAGTTTAGAGGTTTCTTTCTGCAAGCCAGCTGTAGACAGAAGCTCTCAGGCTGATCTAGCCAATTCCTGGATTCTCGCAGGACTGTTCGTTACCTTATTCCATCACACTTGTGAAATAGGAATGGCACTTCCTGTCTTGGCAAGGAGGTGTAAGGATAAGTCTGTGTTTGAGGTGAGTAGATCTGAGAATGAGGTCCATGAACATACCTTGATAGTTATGTGACACAAACACATTTGCTTTAAATGTTAAGACTTGTCATTCCTTGCACTTTCTCTTGCTAAGCCTCCTTCCTCTATGTGTTATCTTCATCCTCATCCCTGCAAGGAGCCTGACCTTCTCCCAGGTGCCATCAATGCAAGAACCAGTGTCCTGTAATAGGATGACCACCACTAATAAGAAAAAGGTCAAGCAAAAAGAGCAAAGTTGTGTATTTTAGCATTTTCTTCTAACCGAGCTGCTTGCAGTAAACAGGTTTGCTCTGCCAAATGGAACTACATGAGACACATACGTCTCCTAGAAGATGTCTTGCCATTTTCTGTAGTGTGTCCCACACTTGGTGGTGTGTTCTGACTCCTACTCTTGCCTAGTCTAACACACTGTGTGGCTTGCCTGCAACATAAGATGCAGAAGGTTAATGTAGGTAGGAAAAGTTGTCCTGTTATGTGACTCAACTGTAAGAATTCAGTGTTCCATTTTGAATGACTGAGAATACTTTTAAAATTAGTATTTTTCTATCTCTAAACAGAGGGAAAAAACCAAAAAGGACTAAAGTCTCTTTTATTAAATATACTGAAATGGAGAAGCTGCCAGACTGCCATTTAAAGCACTTCAATACACAGGGCCTAGGGGACCTGCTGTGCATGATCACTAACCTGATGAACAGCTATTATGCAACATTTGGTCATGAAGTGCTTTAAGGAAATACAGATCCAGGTGTCTTCAGGTGGTTTAAAAGCAGAGCTGATCAGAACTAAAGCTAAAAGGTGTGAATAAACAGCCAGGGTGCCCCAGTGACCTGCAGGATTGTAGAAACCTCAGTAAAAACCTCTGCCAGCCCGCTGAGCTGTGCTGGAAATCCTGCAGAAGCAGGTGTGTTTTACTTGGAGAGCAGCTCTGCTAAGGCTCAAAAAGGCCTCCACCTCTAGCATATGAGAACCTTTGCCTGTTTCTACTACAGCTGGAATACAAAGAGAACATTGGACAAGTACATTAATTGAACAAAAATCTGTATGCCTTAGACACTGCCTATAAGTGAATTATACATACAAGAACTGAAAGAATGGCATTTTTACTCTTACTCTTCTCTTGAAGTAATTAACATTCTCAGTAAAGCACCTGGATATAAAATTAGTTACAAGATTTTTTCATTACTCATAGTTTAATTCATTACAGCAACTGCTGCTCTAAACATAACCATCCTCAGGATTTATCTTGATTCATTTTCTCAGGAGTGACACCCGGGTTACTGAAGGCTGAGCTGAGCCAAGACCCCCATTAAGATGGAGATCTTTGTGCCACAAAAACTGGCTACAAGTGAGTGACAATGGTACAGTGCCGCTCTTTGCTTTTTCATCATGAAATCCAATGCCTGTCCTGTTTAGTTGGGCCGACATCAGTAAGTTTCACTTAGCATCTCAGAATTGATGGCAGACAAGAAGAAACACTGCTCATGAGCACAGTTACTGCAGGGGTTTCTAGATAGCCCAGAGGAGAACTGTCTCATCAGAGATTTGCTGAGATGAGCTAAACCAACACTAAATAGTTTGTTTCAGTGTAAATGATTCTCTGCTGCCATAATGATGAGAACTAAAACAAGGCAGAGGCTTTAATCCCGGGGCACAAAGCATGGCTGCTCAGCAGTAGCTGATGGTCCTGCTCTCCCACCATAAAAGATATTTAGCTTTAAGACAGGTGGCTTGCAACCCTTCATTTATTTTAGTGCTTGGAAATCAGCATGATCTTGTATCAATGCCTAAAACTGAGATGCTAAATCTTCAATAACTCTACTTGAAAGGTAGTATAAAAATCACAGCAAGCACAGACAGGAGAATTAATTTTGGGGTTTTATTATAAAAGTAAAATAAAAATAAGCATTTAAAAAGCACGCTTTTTCAAAAAGGAACAGATATAAAAAAACTATTTACAAGTAGGAAAATGCCAAACTTGAGAAAATTTTGAATAAGAGGCACCAAAGTTAAGTTTAAATACATTATTTGAAATATACAAGATTCTTTCAGGATTCTTTTTTCTCTGAGTTGTCACTGTTGTGGTTAAAGTAATGATTTTTCTTTGCCAGCTATTTTATGAGCTGTTTTCATGCAACTGTGCTGCAAAAATTATGAAGAGAGCAGCTAAAAACTGTATCCTCTTATCGCTCTGTGTGCCTAACCTCTTTATTAAGTAAGTTCATGTTACGCATTAACAATCTCTTTTTCACCTGTAAAAGAAAATCCTCAGAGACCAGGAAAGCTCAGTCAGTCTTTCACAGCGTCCAGTCCCATGTATTAATGCAGCAGTGGAGCCCTGGTTATTGTAAATGAATAAAATTAAATGTATTTGAGGAAGGAAGCAATGGCTAGGAGCCACGTGCTGGAGTTGCCATTGGTTCAGGTTCAGGTGGGATTCTTCCAGTGCACTTTTGGTTGCGAGTTCACTTCTGTCTGGCCAGGATGACACTGATGTAATCTGAAATGTCCCATTTGTTCCTGCAACTGCATATTGCTAACTGAGCATTACTAGTCAGCTATATAAGTGCTTTGTGCTGAACTTTCATGTCCATAGCCCAGGGCCATTTTACCAAGCGTTAGTGAGGGCTTGCTGTTCAGAGAGTCTGAGTAAGTGAAGCTCAGCTTGCGGAAGGAGGTCTCCACGCCACTGTCACATGTACTTTCTGTGTCTTGAAATCTGCTATTATAGGGCTCACCTGAGGGACGGAGAAAAGGGAAACATTATCATTTGTGTGGTTTGAGCAAGGTTGCGTTAAGAAAAACCTAAGGAATACAAACCAACAGGGTTAAAGCTCTTCTATAGGAAAATAATTCTAATATGAGGTATTATAATAGGAAAAGCTGTGCTGAATGTTTCCAGGCCATCAAATCATGTGATCTGATGTACTTCTGGCAGAGATCGATGTGCAGTTGGAGCTTGGATGGGATGAGAAGCCCTGGTGCTCTGCTGACACTAATGCTGTCACTGCACTGCAGTCAGGACTCTGCCTGCCTGTGGCAGTCACAGAGCAAAAGGTTCTCTGGGTCTCAGATTCATACTCTGCAAGTGTACAGCTCCAGGATGAGGGTCCTGAAAATTTAACTCATGTTATTTCAACTTACAGATTTCTTTTTGAGCCAAGTACTTGAACAGCTTTAATCTAGAAAGTGAACCCAAAATAGGAACAAGTCAGCAGCATCTGTCACCTGTGCAGGATCCACAGGAGTGCCTGACTGCAAGAGGTCGGTATCTGAGCTGAAGGTATGATGTGGGACGAGTGTGACTAAAGCAGTGGTGACATGTTAGAGTTCAGCCTTGTTTTTCTAAACATCTTAAAATAAACAATGCAATGCACTCCATTCATGTTGCCAAGGAGCAGAACCTCTCTTACCCTTCAAGACTGATCTAGAGCAGCCATATGTGCACAAGCACATTTTTGGGTGGGTGTGAAAATTCATTCCGTGACTGACAAATCAGTTTTCTGTAGAGAATAAACTGGCAACATTAGACCAGAATGGAGTGACTGTGGTGTTTCTTTTTTCTTTCCAGAAATACCTACAACAGTATTTTTACAAAGGCTTAAGTAAGTTCCCACATTAGGGTACAGGCAGCGCTACCAGTGTTTGAACAGGAAAAAACAAAGGTTTTTGTTATTAAACATGGCCAGGCAATGACTGAACATCCCTGATGACAAACTTCTCACAAACTCTCTTCTTCTGTTAGTAGAGTTCCCTGCCCAGAGACACTGTAGGACTCCATCATTGAAGATGCTCAGAACTCAACTGGATGTAACATGGGCATCCTCATGTAATGTTACACTGGCCCTGCTCAGAGCAGACAGTTGGCCAGCAGGTCTGCCTGAGGTCCTGTGTAACCTAAGCCATCCCCAGTTTCTCTGCCTACAGAACACTGGGCTGTTTTTGGAGTGCTACACATTGTGGAAAGAGAAATTCAATACCAAAGTCTTACTGAGAAATTTAGGAGCCCAAAACAATTTTGTTTATCCAGCTGTGATGGGGGAAAAAGTCAAAAGCTAATGGCACTTGTACATGCCTATGAGATAATTAACTATATTCCCACTACATCCAAAACAGTACCATTCTCAAATGGCAGGTGTCTGGTTTTAGCAAAGGGAGGCAGTATAATCAATATTGTGATGCAGGCATGCTGATTCAAATGATCCATTTTTCCTCTCTCTTCTAGGCCTAGCAAATATCTATGACAAGAAGGTCATGCTGCAGCAAAATATTTCTGAAACCAGTAAGCAGCTGAAACTGTGTGTGCAAGGTGTGCAATCTATCAGCAGTCCTAGATGGGCTAGGGAGGGAGAATTGAAAAGAATGTCATAAATAAAGCTCTTCATATTTTGCTGTCAATTTTACCTGTTGTTTCATTTGCAAAGGTGAGTGGTGATGATGACGGAAGAACTTTTGCTGTACTGTCCTCCAGGTGAGACTGTCTGCGTGAGATAGACAGTGCTGCCTGAATTATTTCTATGGCTTCTGTATGATCCATCTGTCTCAAAGCAGTGATCAGCTCTTGAACTGTACCACCAGAAACCTGAAAGAAGACATCAGATGCTCAGCATCATCCAGGCTGGCTAAAACTGCAGGGCTGCACTGTCTCACTGTGCAGGAGAACAAGGTTCTCCACATGTCTGAATGTTCTTTGTAACTTGTTACAGCCACATTACCTCATAGTTATCCAGCAGAGTTTTCGATGGCGAAGGGCTCAACCTGAAGGCGTTATTAAGTATGCCAAGACCCAGTTTTTGTGCTAGGGTAGACCAGTTTTTGGCTGGGTTGGGCAATTCCAATAGTTTGTAAAGCTGCATTTTGGAACTCTCATTCAGCTCTCTCAAATGTCCTGGAAAACAAAGAAATATGTTAGTTTCTTATTTATACAAATCATGGACCAGTTACTTTTTAAGCAGAAACAAAGTTAAATTGGAGACTATTTGAGAGTCCAATCCCAACATTTACAAATGTATTGCTGTAATACTGAAAATGTTCTCCTTGTCTTTGTGACTTGTTAAGGGAATCATGCTCATTCTGTGAGTGAGGAGGTGGGACAACACCTCTCCTCCCTCACCAGCTCAGTTACAAGCTATTGCCACTGAAGTTTCAGTACTCAGTTACTAGAGGGATATTGTCAAGTCTTTATAGGTGTTACCTTGTGTCAGTAAGTCCTCCAAAACCTCTTCTGACTGGTAGGGTTTGCCATTTAATATGTCATACACCTAAGGGAATACATTAAAGTCAGTATTTAGCAGAAACCTCGTCTGTGTCCATTAAGTCTCAGCAGTGTTGATAAAGCCCTAATTCTATCTGTAAACATTTTTTTCCTCTCCCAGCCTCAGTATGACTACAGATACCATAGAAAACCTGTGCTAAACTTGAGGTAGAAATCTTGAGAAGTTAATCTCCCTTTACTTTCAGCTGTCTCATCTGGCAACTATTTTCAAGACACAGAGGAAGTCTTGGCAGTAAATAAATGGCAGCAGCAGCGGCTGAGCAAGGAGTTGCTGCCTGTCTGCAGCTAGTCATTTTAAACAAAGCCTGGGTTAGATTTTTACCTAAGGCTGGTACCACTCCCCAGCTCCAGATGATTAGAGGCACTGACTGCTTGTCCTTTACACTCACACCAAACCAAATGCACAATCATCAGCTTAATCACTGTTTGGGTAGAACACAGGAGTGCATTCTCCCATCACACATAGGCTGCAATTCTGAAGAACACTGAGCAAAGGAACCCACTGGAGAGTGGCCTTCAAACACAAGTTGCATGCCCAGCTGAATATTTTTCCACACTGAAGACTGTAGTGCAACTACTTAAGAACTGCCTGGTCATTTCTGCTCAGCAGCATTTGTCTGTTCAGTGGAGCTGTCTTCCAAAGCTGTTTCATCAGGGGAGTTTCATGGCTGAATTAGCTTAATTTTTGATGCCAAATTAGTTGAATTAATTGAAATAATTGTGGATGCAGTGAAAGGAGCTGGCTGAGAGAGCTGAACTATTCTTTATAATCAGAAAAAAAACAAGAAGAAACTGAAAAAAAAACCAGACCACATACCTCAGAGTTGGCTGCCATATCCAGTGGTGTTGTTCCAGGCACAATCCCTTCATCATCATCTTCATCATCTTTCACATCATCTAGATCAAACAATGGCTCAAAGTTCTCAATGTGAGGATTTGCACCTGAAAAGCAAGTGGTGGGGGGAGGGGGGGAATAAAAGAAAGGGCTTCAAGTTGCTTTTCAACAATATTTAAAACGTGCATTCTATGTACCAAATGGCAAATCAGCTAATGTAGCTACTCCAGGTAAATTACATTAAGCCAGCAAGTAGCTCTTTTTATCAATTACATTTAAATGCTGTCACATCTCTGCATAATGCTACTCTCCATCATAAAGACGGGGAAGAAATGAGAGGCAGAGTGTTAGGGCCCAAAGAGAGCTCTGGTTGTATCAACAGACTTCAGTCCCATCTTGGCTCACCCAGCCACAGCCTGTATGGGATGAAGTGGTGTGCTGCTTGTTAAGAGTGTCAGAGAAAGTGGGTGTATTTAAAAAAAACCAAGCAGACAGCCTCAGCAATGGGAGGCTTGGATTTCTGTTTCAAAGGAGAAAAATAAGGTTTAAATACAATTGACAAAATGTTTCAATAAATACTCAAGCCTAATTCTTCCAAAGTGACAGGAAATAGGACACACTAACAAGCTCATGCTTGAGTGATGGGAATTTTTTTGTTTCTAAAGCAGTCCAACACTTATCCCAGATACATAAAAAGGTCTCCACTTTTTCAGCAAAAAAAAGCTACAAAAGATACTCAAAAAACTTCCCAGAGTGCTGAAGAGATTTTTTTTTTTTTTAACCAACATAATTTGCCTTTCTAGCCATTAGATGGTGCTGAAGATTGGTTAGTGTAGCACCTCAGAGCAGGACTTCATGAAGAAATTCAGACCTTCATGCTTTTTACATCTGACTTCCTCCACCCATTAAACAAGTTCACTGGCACATTCTTTTCTGCTTGCAGCCTTCTACCTTGAATTGTCACCATGAAAGAAAAGTCTCCAGCAAAGATCTATTTCCATACCTGCAGCTTTGAGAACTGCTGCCAATTTTGTCGAGCCCCTTCCAGCTGCTATGTGAAGTGGAGTTGTCCCATCATATGTAGTGCTGTCCACATCTGCATCTCCCTGTTTTTATTGAATGGCAAAAAGAAAAGAAATCTGTACAATGCAGCTGCAGAGGCTCATGTCAGCATAAACACTGCTACTGTGCAACTAAGCACCATTTCATGCCTGGTTGCATAAAAACTGTAATTGTTGCCTGAAAAGAATGAATTAGAAAGTTATTACAACTGTCTGCATGCAGACGGTGGTTGTGTGCTCTAGTGTTAGAGCAGGAGGCAGAGTGTATATATCCAAATAGGTCACGTAAATAGAAGCCACTTTGCCTCCCCTGTAAAAGTTCTGACTTCTGATTAGCCGTGGCCTTTGGAGTCTGAGTGGTGTGCACAGAACTCTGCCTTCCTGCTGCTCTTCAGAAGAGCATCCATGCCTGAGCACCAAGGAAAGCTACTGCAGCCAGCTGGGGTATGTAGAATTAAGGATACCAGGATCCAGATGTTAGAGATGAGATAAATATTTAGAGATGACACAACTACGTATCTATGCATGTCTCCATACATGTTTTGCTTCACGCAGAAGAAGGGGTGAACTCGTTCTTTAGTAACTTAAATGCCTGCCAGGATTACTCAGTGCAAATTAAACATGGCAGATGCAGTCAGGTCAGGGTCATTAACTCTAAATTCTTAAACTTGGGCAAAACTTTCATCAGCAGTGCTGAACAAAACAGTGAGTAACATTACCAATAATTTTGCCGTTACACCAGTTCCAGTAATCTAGTCAATAAACTGGAACCTCCCCCCTTCTGTTTTTCTGAAGGACTGGCAACAGCTTTTAAATATACAATTGAGAAGACCTGGGAGAAAGAAATTCTGCCCTTACCTCAAGCAAAAGGCAGCCTGCCAAAGGGATGTTCTCTTGTTCAACAGCCAAATGCAATGCAGTTCGTCCAGATTTTTGTTCCTGAGCATTGACATTGACTCCAGCAGCAATCAGCTGTTTGAGGCAGGACATGCTATTTGCTGTCACCACCATGTGAATTGCACTGAGACCTACACAAAACAAAACCCATCCATCATCCATCACCTGCATTAATACTTGAAAAATTCAGAAATGTTCTGAGTAACGAGTTTTGAAGTGAGAGAATTGTAAAATGAGTTAGTTACTGTAGTTACCTGAGCAGAAGGAACATATTTTGCCTACTTTTATAATAAAAGATGATAGAATCTGAATTGTTTGGGCTGGAAAGGACCTCAAAGATCATCTAGTTCCACCCACTCCTGCTGTGGGCAGGAACACCTTCCACTAGACCAACCTGCTCAAAGTTCCATTCTACCTGGCCTTGAACCTACTTTCAGGAATGGGCATCCACAACTTCTCTGGGCAACCTCTTCCTGTGTCTCATCATCCTCACAGTTCCATCCTCACCGTGAGGCATTTCTTCCTTTTATCTGTTCTAAACCCACCCTCTGCCAGTTTAAAGCCATTCTCCCATGTCCTATCCCCACATGTCCTCATAAAACACCTCTCTCCAGCTTTCCTGTAGGCCCCCTTTAGGTACTGGAAGGTGCTGTAAGGTCTCCCTGGAGCCTTTTCTTCTCCTGTTTGCAGAACACAGGAAAAAAGAGACCTGTGAGCATCTTCACAGCCTCCTCTGGTCCTGCTCCAATAAGCCCAGTTCTTTCTTATTTATGTTGGGGGCCCCAGACCCTAATGGAGTACCTCCAGGTGGAGGCTCAGGATGAAGATAATGGTGTTAATAAATATATTCTTTGTGCCTAAATTGGAACTTGGTGAGTCAAAATCATGCAAGGAAAAAAAAATCAGGTTACAAGGTGGAACACAGAAGGCAGGAACTACAGCGCTCACCTAGAGCATCTCTTTGCCTCAAGAGAGTAGCCTTAAAAAGAAAATCTGCATCTTGGTACTAAACACTGGCCCACACTGGTACCCGCCTGCTACCGAACATCTCTTCTACAAAATGGTCTGGGGAATAACTGTATATTTTAGTATCATCGTCCTCTAAGGTCACAGTGACATGACACCTCAAGAATATCTGCACCAGAAAGATAATAATAAAGCCTTTTATTTAAAAGCCAATCAACCAAAACCCTAACACACAGAAAATCATCTCTGAGAAACCAAACACGGTTTTTTGAATCCATAATGTCAATTTTAGGTCAGCATTTTACAATCTATTAAAGCAGGTGCACTAAATTGAAGTCCCTGTGCAGTGAAAAATGGGGGAACTGTCTCTCTCTGGTTATTTTACAGGCTCTAATTCTTTATGGTCACCAAGTACCAGATATGAAAGTCAATACTAGTCCAGAAACTATTTTTAAGGGGATTTCATTCACTAGACAGGAGGAAACATTTTCTTCTGGGGGGATTTATTTTTAAAACCAGTGGTGACATAAGGAACAAGATGAACACAGTGCTTGAGGTTCTTTCAAATCTGTACTGTGTCACATGGCCACTGCCAATCTTTCTTTTCTGAATAACCAGAAAACTGACATGTCTCTGCTCTCTCATCTGTGCCAGCAGGCATATAAAAACCAAGGACAGCATAGGCAAAATGGGGCAAGATGTTCTTTTCAAGGTCTTTATCTACCTGTGTAGAAACATGGTGTTGGCAGGAATTGAGGTGTATTTAATAAGTGAAAAGTACAGTCATTATCTTTTCATACCTTCACCATTGGGGAGGTTGACCATTGGAGATACCTTCTCATGCTTGAGGAGTAGACTCATAATCTTGTCATCTCCTTCAGTAGCAGCTAAATGTAAGACAGAATTGCCATGGCGATCCAGAAGGCTGACATCTGCTCCAGCCTTGAGCAAGTCTTCTACCACCTTTGCCTGTTTTGTGATGACTGCCAGGTGCAGGGGGGTCTGCAAGTGACAGAAGCAAGCCATGAGAAGATGAGCAAGAGCTACAGAAATCTCTGAAATGCATAAAATCTCCTGGGTGACAAGATGTTACACCACTCCAAAGCTAGCAGAAACTAAAAGCTTGCATATGTGTACATTCTTTTCTACTGAATACTACAAATAGGGTTTCCACTTACTGGAAATAAAAGCTGCCTTGCCAATATCAGCAGTTGAACTCTAGGAGGAACAAAGATGTTGCCTACTCTATAAACCAGGGCACTGACCTGGCTATTTGAGCATTGCAATGCAAGGGACTCAGGAAATGAGATAATCCCTGCATCCCCCACACTGTAACCCTGCTTCCAGCTGCTCCAGCACCAAGTTCATGCCATGGCAGCACAAATGCTTTCCAGGCCCTGCTCAGATCTGCCTTTAGTGCTTAACCATGCTCTCATTTTGCTCCTGAATGAGAGGTTTGCAGCCATGGGCACAGGAGTTCCTTATCCCTCAAAATGACTGCACAGAAAAGCAGAAAATCCTGCAGTTCTGTGCACTTGTCAAACTGCAGAACAACCGTGCATTTATGTAGCGTGTGTTGAGCTAGCTGATCCCATTTGCACATTCCCCATTTTTTGTGCACCTGCAGCACTCAGCAGCTCTCAGGCCAAGCGGTTTTGGGACCTTCCAAAGGTTGGTTGCATACTTCATTCTTGTCAGTCTTGCTTCTGAGCAGCATCACACTGAACATACTCAGAAATTAATGTATTTAAACAGTAAGCATTCTAGGGAGGTCTGGGGAATAATATTTCCAATAAAATAATATAATGATTATAAATAAAATAAAATAATGAAAATATATAAAAAGATATTGAAATATAAATATAAAAAAAAATAATAT
>VZRL01002890.1:16149-62384 GCA_013397895.1 Origma solitaria | reverse complement strand
ATCTCTTGATCATTATATTAACTAAGGACTTAAAAAAAAAAAGACTAATGTCAGCTCTGCACAGTAAGTTTGTGTTTGTCAGTAGATCTGTCAACACATTTGCAATTAATTACTGCGTCTATAATGTGTATGCCGGCTTTCAGAATATCAGAATATTTTTCAGAATATCTGTAGAGAAGGAAAATTCCAGCCCAAGTCTGCATTATCTCCCATCACTGGCTTAAGGTTTAAGCTGAACGTAGGAAGGGCTGTAGAGGTTCTGGTAGTCAGGAATTTATTTCTTGTATGGAGCACAGCTTTGCTTCCTGCTTCTGTTAAACACAGGGCACAGAATTCAATTCAGAATCTTCTGCTTACTTTCAGCAGCCTCCACATTTCAAACTTGCTTTATATGAACATAAAAATGAAATGTGAAGGAGAACAAGTCAAAATAAACCTTCTGGGACTACCTGTACAGAATTAAAACCTGCCTTTACTGACCACAGCACAACAAATGACACAAGTGTCAGAGTGCTGTCGAATGGTGTGCACAATCTCTTTAAAAGAGGTTCTTTTCCAGGCAGGTTCCCACAGCTCTTTTTAAAACCTGAGTTGCAATACAAACAGGCCAGAATGAACTTGAGACCCAGTTGTGCCTGGCAGTTCTTTTCCTCCTAGTTAAAAGACAAGGGGATGGGCTTGTCTTAATTACTGTAGAAATGAAAGGGCAATCTCGGTGCTCATGTGATGGGCACAAATACAATCTGGGCTGCAGGAAGGGGACAGGTTATTATGGCTTCCACATGTGCCTATAGGTATGTGCCTACTGATAACTGATGATGCAGAACTGACTCATGGTCCCAACTTAGCCAGTGTCAGAAAGCTGAGAAGAGCCCAGAGTTGGCACACTGGAATCCATACCTGCCAAATACTAAAGACATGAACTGAAGAATTTACTCTTGTTGGCCTGTTCCACAGTTAACCCATGGAGACACTTCTGTTAACATCAGGGAGAGTTATGGACTAAATAAGTAAAAACGTGCTCTCTTTCCCCCACCACCTTCCAATATATCCTTGTTTTTAACTTGTGATCTCTTCCCACAGATAGCAAACTGTGCAATTTCTTTTTTATTGGCTGAACAATCAGCAACACACCCCCAGAACTGCGCACCTGATAGAGGTCATTTCTCATGTTAATGATGTTGCTGTAATTCAAATCGGGCATCACTTCCAAGAGGTTTTTCACCAGCTCACTATGAAGGTGGATAATTGCTAAATGAAGGACACTGAAACAAACAAAAAACAGATTAACACAATAACACTGTTTTCAAATTGATTACAAAAATTTCAAGGCTTTGCTGTAGATCTGACTGCATTCTGATATAAACACTTCACTATTAGAGGTAATGATTCCAGCACTATGTACCAACACCTAAAATGAACCCCAACGTTAAAAAAGCAGGTCAGGAGGTAACTGTTCAACCCTTCAATCACAAAAGCAAACTTAGGATGGCTTTTGCTGGCCCTCAGCATAACTAGTACTAGGCTAATGTACAAAATGTGTAGCACAAAACAATTGTTTCAGAAATCCTCAGATTCTCTGCTGGTTTGGGTTTTCTTCATATTTTGAATTATGCAGCAGATAAACACTCCTTACTGTTAAAACCTTTCTGCAGAATTTCCACAGGCCTCTCAGCCACCAAAGCAGACTTTCCCTAGGCGGTTTCCCCAGATATGTGGGTTTTCCTTTATTTAATTTTCAAACAGAAAAATGACTAAGGACTCAGGCCCGGTGACTAAGAACCACAGGATTTACAGCAGTGACCAGAGGCCAAAAAAACACCTGTTTTGAGACATGAGCGACTGCAAGATATTTCCCTTCTAATGGGTTAATGCAATGGCCCTTCCTGTGCTCTTCTCCAGAGGTAGGTCCCTCACCACCAGCCTGAGTGTGGCTGGATGTGCAACATGGCACGAGGAAAAAAGCAGATTGTGAATCCCATCACCCCTGTCCCACAGAGCTCCATTTGCTCTGTTCCCTTGAGACTTCATTTGAAAACCATGCCCTTTGTTTTGAAACATATTCTACCAAGCTCTTCCTTAGCAGATGCTGGCCAACTTCTAGACTCATATTTTTAGCAAGTTGCTGCTGACACACAAAACGGGATGTGTGGTGTGTCTGTTACGGCACCCCAGAAATACCTGAATAGTCTCAGATTCACACTTTTGTCAGAAAAATAAACAGAAGTTCTGTGCCATTGAGGGCAAGGAGTCATCTTGAAATTGAGACTGAAAGCACTCAAAACCAGATGATAGTTTAAAAAAGGAAAGAATATAATTTACAAACCAAACTCATCCTCGAAGGTTATTTTTTATTGATTCTATACACTGACACTGGCAGTACCATGGCACCTTCCCTCTTTCAACTCTCCTGTGCAGTTCAAACAATCCCACCATTACTGGAAAAGAGCTGTTCATCTGCTCTCTGATAGATGCTTCTTATTATGCTCTGTATCATGCTGACATTTTACTTCCAAATCTCATTTCAGAAACACATTTGTTCTTCTACTGCTCTTAGTTCCCTTTTCAGCAGCAAATATTTTAATTTTACCCCACCATTATATGCGATGCTGCTGAGTAGACCATGAAAGGTCAGTCAGCTCAATTTCTTAAACATTCCTACATGAAAAAATTCATTTAAGCACCACTGTAGTGCCATCAGATATCTACAGAGCAGTAGCACTAGTATAAATGCAGTCCCACTCAGTGTTTCTGAGTGTCCACTGTAAATATACACTCACCACAGATCGTTGCGCTCTGTCTCAAAGCCATAAATTGTTCATAGGAATGTTTTTTTAAAGGCTTAGGGAAAAACTTTCTAGTTGCTATATAATTTTAATGATTAAAGTGAAAATCAATTAATTTTGACCTTTTTCTTCTCCCCCAAGAGAGAGCTGGAAGACAATCACCAAAGCTTCTCTTTGTTAAAAAGTTGTGAAGTAATACAGATGCATGACATGCTCACAGACTAAATCCATCTCAGGAGAAAGGCGATGTGAACTTGAGCCTCACATATTTGCAGGTACTTGATGCAGCAAAAAAACAACTATTTATCATCATTCTAAAAAGTATTTTAACTTAGTTAAAATGCCCTGCAAGTCTAAATCTGAGGAGCATCTTACTGATATTTAAATGCAGGTCCCATTTGCTCAATACTCCTCTAACCCCCCCCCCCCCTTTTTTTTAAACACACAAGCTGCACTGTCCATAGTGCTTGCAGATTTTGCTGCTAGCTCCCACCTCGTTCATATTCCTGCTTATCTCAAAGCAGACTTTAGGTTTCCAGTTGGAAAGCAAAGCTAATAAAGTAGCTCTCTGTGATTGTGCAGTCCTCTATGTGTAATCTGAGGCCTATTTTCACTGAAAATGGAGTGAAAGCAGTAACCTCTCACAGAGTAATTGAACAGTGCGATACAGGTCTCAGTCACTCAAAATTTTCCTTCTACCTGGACACTTCGAGGCTTATATGGCTTCTACTTTTCAAAACACTACAGTTTAACAAAATGTAGGTGATTGCGCAGGGCCTGCCAGATAAAAAGTGAGGGTGTGATAGTGTCACTTGCTTATTGAAGAGATTATCTTTGCATATGTTTAGAGCTGCTTCTGCTGAATTTAATTTTAAGTAACTACTGATCATTAGTTCCTCACACTACTTTACTCTGATTTCCAGAGAGTCTGCATGGCTGTAGAGGAACGAAATGGATTTCCACTCCAGCTCACATTACTGAAGGACTGATAAGCAAATATTAGCAGCCAAGTCTGCCATGAACACCTGTGCAAGCCCTTGGAAGACAACAGTACAGTACAGACATAAGCAAGAGCGAAATAATGTCCTTTGCGAAGAACTTGGTGTCAGTGGGGGAAATGCAGTATGGACCTTCCAGCTGTTGTTTTCATATCTCCTGCTGAATCTCTCACTTGAAGCATCCCAAGACGACTTTAAGGACTTGCATGGAATAAAAAGCAGGGCAGTCTCCTTCAACACCACGCTGAGGATCCCCACCCACTCTGTACCATGATGCAAGCATAGCAATCACGCTTAGCCAAGATTTTTAGTAAAAATGGGAAAAGAAACTCACACAACATGCTCAACGTACCCTCAGTGACCAGATTACTTTCTGACAGGTACTGGATCAATGAACTTTATGGTGTACATGACTTCTTTGCAAATGAAAGAAAGTCTAAATTGCAGCTATACCTCTCCCAAACAGCACAAAGGAGAATGATGTTTATTTGATTAGAGCAGTGGTTCCACTGGTGATTGGCACTCGCGAGGGACAGAACAAATTGACTACACCGTTCTGCCCTCAAACCCATGAGTTTCAACCCAGTAAGAGCAGTGGTGTCAACTCACTTGTCTCCATTATCATCCTGGACAGCGGTGAGATGGCGCTGAGCTGCCAACAGCATCTTCACGTCTCCGGTTACAGCATAATCGAAGAGAGCGTTGCAGTGACGCTTGGCAAGCTGCAAGGCCTTCTCCAGGAACAGAGCATCTGCAACACAAAGTTTTGTCTTCATCAGCTCAGTTGTCTTCCTTGGAACACCACCTCCTTTTGACAGGCATTTGTGCTGTCACAGAAATACAAAGTGCAGACCACCAAGCATTATTCACTGCTTCACTGAGATGGTTGCTAATTACTTCTGAGAGATAAGGACACAGGGAATGAATCCCTTGAAAGAGAAACTAGGTGCACACTGAGCATTCAGGCAGCAGGAACCTTGAGAACAGTCAAATCTGGAAGCTCCTTATGGTTTGACTGGCACTGAATTAACAGCGTTGATGTGCAGTTGTGTGTAATGAGACAAAAGGAGCAGAACCTGGATCTGGAACTTGGAGTTGCAAGCAGTTTCACCTTGAGGAAGCTGAGGCACAGGAAGCCTAAGTGACCCATCAAATATTGCAGAGAAGCTCATAGAAAAGCTATGGAATAAATGCAGGGCTTTGCAGTCCTTCTCCGATGGAAATCATGCAGTCTAGCCTGCTTTATAGCAGCAGCACAGAATCTTTTCTGTTTAAAACATTTCACTTTTTACCATGCTTAGTATTGGTACCCTGATTTTAGAATTATAAAATGTACAGCCACTGAGATTTCAAAAAGCAGAAGTTGCCATGGTGGGGAGGCAAAAGGGAGAAAGGGAAAAAAAGAACTCATTTGCAGAAAAAAGTGACTCTAGCTGCTCTGTCAATACTTTTGTGGTTCTGTATTAGCAAGAAACTAGTGAAAATGAAACAGATGAACTCCGAAACTACAGCATCTTTCTGTGAAGCAGTATCATCTGAAACCAGCCTGTGTTTCAAACAGTTTCATGTTTCTATAAAATCTTGTAAGATTAGGAATTACTAAAAGCAAACAAGAAGTACAACAGACTGTGTCATTTAAAGCACACATGGGGAGACAATACCCACGATTTCCAGCTACACAGAACCAGGCATTTAGACTGGGTCAGAAGTGTATCCCTGATGAACATGAACACATCATTTCTGTAAGGCAAAAACTCACTCAGCTATCCACGAAGCTTATTCTTCTGGCCAATATATTCCTGTGGCTGCTGTACTATATGCCTGGGCTGATAGATTTATATTTGCTCTTTACCTCTTAACACTAAATACGTCACATTCAGGATACATATTCAGGATAATGAATATGTATCTCTAAATACATTTACTTGTTCACTTACCCTGCCACCTGCAATCTGCTTCGCTTACTTCAGTTTTACAGGAAAAAGCAGAATCCTTCTCCTCATTAACAGCAGACGTTCTGCACTCAGTTCTCTCCACAATTTCCACCTTCACGTCATGTTTCATGTCCCATTTGTCATTTTGTGTATCAGAGCTCTTCCTGTCTTGTTCAGCTGTGCTATTTGATAGACTCTCTAATAAAAATTAGAATCATTAGTGTCCAGTACTGTTGCTTTTTTTAATGCAAGTGATAAAACACAACTAGACAAAACCAAACCCTGAAAAGCAAATACAAAAATTTACTTCAACATAAAATTTATCACTAATGAATCATAATATTCCAGATGCCAACACACATGGACAGACATAGTGATGTAATTTGTTCTAAAGTAGTACGTTTGTGACAGCCTCTACTTTAAAAATTAACTTTTATATATTACAACAGATTTACCTCTCTTTTTATGGTACAAGAACGTAAGTCTGAAGTATTCACACAAAATCTATCAGAATTACTCAGATACATTTTTTTTCCTAACAGCAAATTCATCCCTGAGACTCTGGAAATATCTACAGAGTATTCAACATGTACATATGAAATTATTTCTATTTTAGGAACCCAAGAGTGTCCTTATTATTAACTTAATCTTTTCCATTGATTTTTCTGGGCTACTGGGTAGTACCAGACTGTGGCAACAAGGGAAGATATATTTTCTGTGTCTAGTCCTTGGGTCATCTGTAATCAGCACATTCAAGCAAGCAAAAGGGCTGTTGCTTGAAACAATACACTGAATACAGAAGCCTATGGACAGGTTTTGGTGTCTGCTTCTCAGGACTGCACAGTAAAAAGGAGCAACACTCAGAGAGGAAAAAAGATAAGCAGGGCAGTATAATCTATACAAACCCCTCTGCTGCCAGAGGTTTGAGAAGAGGCTAATTCTAGAGGACAAAAAATAGCCCTCCCCAGCATGCTTAGCTAGACCTGCCTGACTTTGGCTCGTACTGTAGAAGAAAATACAGGTCAAATTTAATTCAGCTGTTGGAAGAAAGACACTTCTGCTGTTACCATGTTTCATGCCAGAATTGGACTTTGTTGTACCAGGGTGGAAATGCATCCCTCCAAACGCAGAGTATCCATATGAAGGAAAACTGAACCCTAAAGAAAGGAAAAAAAATTAAAATTAATAGAATTACCTACTAAAGGAACGAGAATACCGTAACACTGAACCTAAAGAAGTGAGTGTTTGTTTTCTGCATATCTTCTACTTCATTATTGTATTCTATTATATTGTAATGCTTCCCATTACAATAAAATTTCCAGGCTAAAAGTGAACTCTCTCCTACCTCTTCAAAAACCCAAAAAAATTCTACGTGGTTGGCCAGTGACACTCTCTATCCCAACATCCATAAGACCACCCAAATGTAGCATCACTATGTCTTTCCTCTAAAAGTCAACCGAGACATCACAAGCTGCCTCTGTCCTTTTGAATCTTTGTGATTACAACAGATTTGTATTCTAGTGTTATGCTATAGATATGCTGCCAGCAACACATGTAGCAATTTGAAAACTGCTGCTCTAAAAATAAGGCTCTGGTTCAGGTGACATTTGCTGACCTATAGGTTTTTAATGCTCTGCTGCAAGAACCAAAGCAATGCTCTTATGATCCTGAATATCAGATATACTCTGACTTCAACAGATAAGAGCACAGTAGAAATTTTACTAAATAGCATCTCCAATTTTTTAATAGTTCTTTGCACTAACGGTTAATTTGCCAAATTCCACTCCTGGTCCAAGAAATAATTCAGAACCTGTTTAATTTTAGGCATCCAAAATGGTAGTTAACTGAATTGTCTCATAAAATTCAGTGCCTCCAAGGCCCTAGGAAGTCACAAAGCTTCCAAAGTGGGAAGGCAAAGGGGATGATGAAGTATTTAGAATAAGGAGATGCTTGACTGAATTGAGTAACACTAGAATAAAGGCAACAAAGTCAGCTCTTATCTGCCCAGGAGGAGACAATATTCTCTTTACATTTTAAAAATCAGAATAAACATCTGTCCTACTCTCAAAGTAGAACCCTCTTCCCCCTTTGGCCAAAACTGCTGCCTTACCAGAGCCAGCACCGCCACCTGCGCCTCCATACATGCCACCACCTCCGGCGCCACTGCCTCCGCCATAGCCATCGGAGAAGTTTGGCATGAGCTTCTGTCGTTTCCTTTGCACTTCTTCTTTATCTGGGATAGAAGGAACAGAGAGAATAGGGAGTCAGTTCTGCTGGTGGCCAGGCACAGCACAGGATGTGCATACAGAGAGCATTACTACAATTACTAGTAAAGGAAAATGCAAAGCTTGGTAGAAGAGTCAATTTTCCTCAAGCTCCAAATGTCAGAAAATCTTTGTATGTACTGCAGCAGTGAGAATTCCTCTGAGAAACAAGCTAGTGCCAAGTCCCCAGTCAGAGCAGCAACATCGCTTGGGCACACAGGGTCTCCTCAGTCGTGTCAGTGCTTTGTGCTCAGGCTCAGTGCGGACACATGCAGAGATGGCTTTTGGGGCTCAGAGCTTCCTTCAGAAGTGTCTCGTGTACTCAGAGCCCTGGAGATCAGTAGTTCCAAAATTGTTCAATGTCTAAGCCAAGTTATAAATCAGCACAATTGTTCCAAACCACAAATTTGTTCCAAGAAAATTTGCCTTTGCAGAATATAGGCACAGGCTCTTCTTCCAAGCAAATCTACTTCGGAAATGGAGCTGCATCAGAGGATCACAAGGCATTTTGAGTTTCAACAGCGCAGACTACCTGCAGTGCCCTTTGAACTTTTGTTTAAGGGATGGCAAGAAATGGTGAAAACCATGCTTGCTTGAAATGATTTACTTAAAATATTGTAACATCCACAAGAACAAAGACAATTTATTTTCAGGCAAGGACATATTACTGTCAAACCATGCTGAGTAGCAGTAGAAAAAAGAAGCCTAAATGTATTTTATAGTGTAAGTACAAAATAAGACTTAGCCTCC
The DNA here is from genome assembly GCA_013397895.1 of Origma solitaria. Taxonomy (NCBI): domain Eukaryota; kingdom Metazoa; phylum Chordata; class Aves; order Passeriformes; family Acanthizidae; genus Origma; species Origma solitaria. The sequence goes on along the minus strand of VZRL01002890.1, from coordinate 53,652 downwards.
CTGGAAAGCAAAACATGACTATCTCAGTGACCAGGGAGAGTGAGAATGTCAGGATGAGAGCTACAAAAATAGGGATACAAACATTGCATGGTTTAAAATCCAGTGGAACTGTTGAGGAAAGAACAAAATACCATTTGTTTACTAAACCATCTAGTAATTTTTCAACAGCCATATCACAAAAGGAAATTTCATGCACAGGCACATCAGTCAGTGCATCAGATGAGACAGCTGAATACATGAGACAGTACACTGACAAATCCACGTGCATTGTTTCCAGGTACACATGATCTGTAAGTATGTACGCATGCACGCATCAGGCATACTCACACTGACGAGGAGAGAAAACTCCAGAGAGCAATCTAGTCAGAGAAACACAAAAAAAATCCACATACATGTGTCTAAGTTTGTGGGAAGATTTGCAACAAGGGAAAAATATAGTTCCTAAAGACCTGTGTCATGATTAGGCTGTATAGAGAATCTGAAAATGCACATAACAATGTTGAATTAATTTTACTTGACTAAGAGGCACATAGGAGAGGTTGGCTTCAATGTGGCAACTTTGCTCTGCAGTTGTACACTTCACTTCCCTTCACACTTGTTCAAGAGGTTCTTGAAATCATTACCAAAAAGAAATCCTCTGGTAGCTCTGGAAGCTTTTGTGAATTCATGCTTTCTGCTCTTTTATTCTAACAGTTGTAAAGTAATCTCACTTGGACCACCACCACTCCCTCCTCAGCTGTCCTGAGTCTTTCACCACTGATGCACATGTATTTTAGAGATTTTGACAGGGAATTGATTTCAACATGGCTCTACCTTAGGCACAGAAAATATTCAAGATTAGAACCCAGCAGGGTAACCTGCAGGCAGGTAAACTGCTAAGCAGAAAGATAACACAATGAAACACCAATTATGACTTGGGCCTCAAGGCATTTCCATATCATCAAGATTATTGTGTTTAAAATTATGACTGCCAATGCCATTCCCGTCAAACATTTCAAATGTAGACTTCAAAGGGCACAGATCTGCTGGTTAAATTTCTTTTCACTAATAATCAGGAAGCAGGTCCATCCAGTACTGACTATTCTACTTCTGCTAAACAACTAAAAATTTAAACACAAGGGATTGAAACAGCACTTTCTCTGTTCTCACAAGAAATGTCTTGGGCTTACTTAACTAGTACAGGCAGTCAGAAAATTCAGAAACATCAATGATATTGGCATGACAGTAAAAGGTGAAAACTGCAAAATATGTACCTTTTCCACCAGGCACCAAACAGGCTTTGGTTTAGGGCTTCATCTGAAAGTATTGGCAGTAAAATCTCAGGTATTATTTGGCAGAAACTCAGAGGAAGAGAGTGCCATCTACTGTATGGACAGGCATGTGTGCCTATAGGGAACCGCAAGGAACAAGCCTCACTGGGAAAATATGCATGGATTTACTGCCTACCAGTCATACAAAAACACCTACAAAGCCATTACAAAGGTACCACGCTACCCAAAACAAGGAGGAAAATATATTTTCTAAAAATAACAGCTAAAACTAAAAATTCCTCATCCAACAATTCCTATCTTATTTAAAACATTCCTAGGGACCCTACAGTTTCTCCTTCCAATCTGTAAAATGGGTTTAATGAATTACCTTTGATTTCCGGATAGTAGAGAAAAGGCTTTGGTTCGCTTGTTTCTAGATCAGATTTCCTCCGCAGTTGTACAAATACAGATGCTGGCTTTGTGATATTGACATCTCGGTACTTGGGGGTTTTGAACACAATTGCAAACTGCGAAGGAAAGAAAAATAAGCATATCTATCACAGAGCATAGGTTTTGACAACTTGGGTTTTACATCTGTGCTATTTTGTAGGCATTGTTTTACAGCTTGGGAGGCAAAAGTTCATAGCAAAGGGCTGTTACAACAATAAACTTCCATTTTAGTTTTCAGTTTCACTTCTGAGGTTGACTCCTAAAGCCTTTTGGGAAAGACAGAACTGCCATGCAAAGTGTTAAGCAGTAACACTGCACTGTTACTGCACTGTTTGTCCCCTCATCCTTTAGCATCTCTTCTGTGGCTTTCCCAGTGTGCTCACAGGAGCTCTAAGAGCTGTTTATAAATCCTGTCCCAATTTATAGTGGTGCATGATAAAGCAATGGGGCTTTCTCCCAATATCCTTGCACTGTAGTCCTAATTACCCAACTCATGTGTTTAAAGAACTGTTAAGTTTTTATTATTATTACGAAGTAACCAACCAAAGAAGAGGTCAGAATGGGATATGGATACTTTTACCTAATTTACTAACTATAATAAAATCCTAGCTTACAGAGATGGGAGAACCATTAACAAATGACAAATGCTATTACTTACCTGTCTATGTACATCCGTAGGAGAAAAATCTCCAAAACCTTCCCATATACCACCATTCTCATCCTCTTCATAGAAACGTATTTGAATATCATCTGCAAAGAATGAAAGAAACACTCTGGGATGCTCGCACATTTGTTTTAACCTTTGGCTATGGTTATTTCAGATAAAAACCAACATGGCTGGTTACTTTATGGCTGGATGACAGTATTACACTGTTATCTGGCAGAGAACAGCAGAAAAAACCCATTTTCGACATCAAGTTTATATCATCCTGATCCTAATGACTTCACTGAAGTTTCTATTTACTGAGCTGTAAAAAGAGAACTAGGTTCACATCCTCTTCCTATTCTAGGGTTATAAAACATTCCAGAGGAGCCTCATTTGGAACAAACATGTAAGGAGGGGAGAACTTGAAGCGTGAAATGTAGAAACCACCCTCTCTCCTCCAACAGTTTCAGTTCAAAAAACTGTAGCAAAACCTGAAGTGCCACAGTTCAAGTTCCGCTTGCTGCTGGCAGAGTGCCACGGTGGAGCTGCAGCTCAGAGAGAACATGGGTGTGAGCAAGTGGTGTGTCAGTGGTGATCCATCACCGCCAAACAGCACAGGCCAGAAACATGGCATTTCGCTTCTGCTCCTCTAAACCAATTGCCTTTCATTCTCTTTGCATTTATCCGTTTATATTTTTAGGAAGAGCATCACACTGGTAAATTCCTTCCACAGCACTCCCAGTGAGAAGAAGCTAGAAAAAGCCCATTCTCTCTCAGGTGAGTGATGCAGAGCAGGCTTCTGTAGCAGACAGACTGCTTCCCCTGATGCACCACCTGCTAGTCTCAAGACTGTGAACCACCACTTCCAGTCCTGCTGTCCTGCATGCTCAAGTTCCTTCAAGCAGGAGGCTTCTGAAGGCAGTGAGGTCAGGGGAAACCCCGATCTGGCTGAGGGGAAACCCCACCTCAGGGCTTCCACTGAGTCAGCCAATTATTTATTTATTTTGCGCGTAAGAGTTGTGCTTTATCTCAGTCCTTCTGATGGCAGAGGGTAGATGCACTATTGAAGGAAAATAGTTCTTTCAAAGTCCCTAAAATCCCCCAAAGTTTTCTCTCTTCCCTAAGTGGTAAAAGGGCATTTACAAGAAAGAGAGATGGAAAAGGACAGCCTGCATCAACAGAAAATGTCACTGTGGTTTTAACAACATGTGCAGGGACAAATTCCAAACAAATCAGAACAAGGCACCCACTCTACCATGTAACCTACACCAGGGTGTCTCAAATACTACCTATAGCTGAAAAGTACAAAGGATCTCCCTCACTGCCATCTTTTAAATTTTTAGCTTAGCCCAAATGTAACCAACCACATTTAACTATTATCTTCCAATACAAAAACAAGGCATCCTAATTCACACACTGCTGAATTCTGACACATTCAAAGCCATGAGGAGGGATTAAAAATGAACCTGTGAGAAGTCTGCACTGAATAACCTCTACCATTAGCACATACAGAAAAATGAAGTTACTAGCAGCAGCACTGAACACATTAAGTTCCCATCCATGGTTACCAGAGAATGCTCATAGTTACTCTTTACAATCAGGAATTTGATAATAAATCAGAAAGTTTAGAATAATTCAGAGCAGATGTTAGTTAATGGAATCATACATCACCCAGTACTCACTNCCAAAATTCCAGAACATGGGCAAGAGCAGAAACTTGAGAACAACAAAGATGATCACACGGTCTCTGTGGAGGCAAAACAAGCTGAATTTGCTTTGCAATAGACCATTTTGATTTATTAATTCTCTGGACTGCTGGCTTGACTTCCAGAAAGGCTGAGTGCTTACAAATCCTGCTGCATTAGCAGAGTGGGGGAACACTAAAGCCAGCACAGCAGGCTTCTTGTGTACTCCAGATGAACACCCTGGTGTGCCTTACTCATGACTTGTGATTCTTACCTTTCTGAACCTTGTCACAGAGCAGGTAAATCTCTTCCCCTCCTGTCACACACCCTGCTGTTCTGTCCATTCTTACAATTTTTAGGTTGGAGGCATTGGGAGCTTCTGTTGAAAGGGAGGATTTAAAAAAATCGCTTTACCTTTATAACAGCTTTAGATTTTAAAAGAAACAACCAAGCACAACACACAGAAATGCAATAGAAAGACAAGTCTCCAATACAACCCACCTGAATTTGTCTGTGTTTTTTTAAACATGACTAAAACAAGGGCTTTTCATATGAAAGACAATCTTGTATCTTCTAAGCTTTGACTGAACTGTGAATGACAAAATAAGGCCATGGCCATCCCAGCACAATTACTGCACTAGCAAAGTAACCTAGCAGTGGACTGCATCCAGCACCCTGCACTAATATTCATTTCATGACAACAGGGCCATCCAAGAGAATCTAATTTTTTCTTTCCTGGTTTCTGACAGAGTGACACTCTTGAGAGTTGTTTCCTGTTGCTCACTATCTACAGTGCTTTGCTTTACACTGAGGCTTATTTGAAAGCATGTCAGTTTTTGGCCACCGGATAGTGATTAAAAAGCCCACCTCCATTGATCCTAGTAGAGGCATCAACAGAAAACTATTGGTCCTCAAGACAGAACTATCCTCTGATAAGTAAAAGCAGCTGTGACAGGCAAGCTATGCTACCACAAGTTATGTCTGTTCTGCAAAAGAGGCTTGAATGGTGCCCATGAAGAGTATTTGAAAAAACCCCCAAACAAAACCCCAAAAAAATCTTCTGAAATTAGCAATCAAGAATTCACCTTGGGAGATCAGAAACTAGTAACTGACATCTGTGTAGCAACAGCAGAAACATACATACAAAATATCTCCTTAGTTTAGGACAAAATTTTTGACATCACTACATTTCCCAATTAACAGCAAGGAGCAGGCTACAGTAGAATAGTTGCATTTAATACCTTTTGATCTAGACTTTGTCCTTAAAAAGCAATGATATAGACATGACTGGTGCCCAAAGGAAAAAAAAGGTACTTTTTCTGAGTCATTACAGAATGACTATCAAGAGCATGGGAATCCACAGCCTCTGGAAGGAAAACTCAGGCAGCAGAAAGGGTTCAAGTAAGATGAGTCAGGGGAAAACATGAAGTGAAAAAATTCACTTAAAAAAAGACAAACAGAGGGACATTCTAAAAACTACTGACAGATGTAAGGGAAATGGATTGAGACCTCTGCTTTTGTTATCTTTTAAAATACGGACAAAGCAGATGGTCTGTGAAACTGAACGGTGTCAAATTCTCAGCAAAGATAGAAGCAGAGTAAGTTTTTTCCTCACATCTTGTGTGACAACGCTTTGTCACAGAAAGCAATTAAAACTGCAAAATTCAAGCCTTTCTTATGGATGTAATAAGAATTTACAAAATCCTCATAATAAAAGTAGCAGGATTAAACATGCTAACAGCAAAATAAAATCTTCCTCTATGGGTTAGATCACCATCTATTAAACCCTGGAATGACACTGTATGTACTTGGACAGACATGGGGCTAATTATCCATGGGCTACTCACTTGTTATTCATCAAATAAGGCTAGATGAGTCTATGTACAGCAATATCTATCTGTCATTTCTGTGTGTACAAAAGCTTGCCCCTTATTAAAAAAATAATTAAAGCCAAATACACTTACTGCTGTCATAGATTGCATCTGATATAACAGGATCAAGTTTCCGTGTGAAGCTGCCATTGCTGTCAGGAAGAAAGGCTGTGAACATGAGACGCACCACGCTGAGATCCATCTCCTTGGTCTGCTGTATGGCTGCCTGGCGGATGATTTCTCTTTCCCGTTCTGGAATTCACAGACAGAGGAATTAATACAAGGGGTAGGGCATCCCTAACAGAACAGAGAGAACAAACAAACATCCAAAGGCATGGACACTGAGGAAATGCCTTCTTTTACATTTGGCATCCATCAGGTTTTCCCCTTCTAAGCAGAGAGGAGCAGCTATTCAAATTATACTGCATTGATCCTGCTGTTTGTGCACCAGATTTTACTTAAGGTAAGTTATATAATTAAAAGACAGACAGAAGAATACTATTTTCCGCTCTCAATTTATAAAGGTTGTGAAAAGGACAAAGATCACCACTAAGGACACTGGAATTCCTGGTGTAAAGAGTGATAAAAAGAAAGCTGGCCCCTCTATACAGTATCTGAAAGCAATGCAGACCACAGGTTTTACAGTGAGATGGGTGAAATGCACCTGAATGAAACAGTGTTCTCAAAAGGAGGTTCCTAAGTTAATTAAGGATATCATGTCTTGCTGCAATAATGCAAAACAATTCTATTTAACAGCTCATTAAACAGCATAAGAGCAATGGACTATAGATGCAGAGGTGGGTACAAGCAGCCGTGGAAGAAAATTGTTTCATTCTCATGTATGTGTTGACAGCAGACTCTTTCTTTCAGATTCCCTAAAACACGGCAATACACCACCATTTAAAAGCACATAGACATTGGCTGTTGACCTACACAAGGTCTTTTTCTGGCCAGGAACCTGTGTTTTCAGAAGCTCAACCTGTTTTTAACAAAAGACCAATTAAAACCAGGCCATCATTTCTACATACCAGTCAGCTGCCTGTCTCCGCATTCTTCTGCCTGCAGGTAGCTGAGTTCAGGATGCACCAGGAGTCCTGGGTTGTATCCCTTCTTGCAAGCATCTATCATGCGTGTTTCCAGAGTTTCAAACACTTTCTTCTTCGTGACATGAAGTATCCCAAGATTTGCAAACCTGCCAAATTTTAACTGAGTGAAGTATTTTCTTTATGCTTTAGGCCAAACCTGCAGCAGGCAGCCCTTCTCTTACTAGAGACAGCTACACAACGGAAGTCTACAGAAGGACTCTATAGGCTTACATAGGCACTATTACTGCTTGAGGGAAAATTTTCCATCATAAAAAATTCAGCCAAGATCACAAAATGTGCAAAATGTTCAGCATTACATGGCAGCAATCATACGGGTGCACAGCATTAACCTATGGCATAAGTAGTAATCTGTCAGGTTTCAGACTTCCCCTGTGAAAGCAACTTCCAAACGATTGGAATATCGGGTAGTCAAACTTCTCCCTGTCGTGACAATGACATTAATATGTCATTCTCTACGTCTGTTAAGCAGAGCAACTGCTCAGAGAAAGCTCCATCTGTTCAAAATGGATTGGAGAGTAAGCTAAGAAGCTGAAATTAGTGCAATATTTTCCACTGAAAATGTTTTAAGCAAGGCTCTGGTCATTTTGCAAGACACTTTGGGTATGTATTTGAATGAAAAATTCCACAATAAAAGGTGTGTTTTTGTAAAAATCTCCTGGCACATTTAAAAATCAATTAGATCTGGAAGTACGAAAACAAGACAATAACTCAATTATCATGTGGGTCAAGTGAGGACAGGAAAGCTGTTTCTAAACATCTGATGAAAAACAAGACAGGTTAGAAAATGAGCCAAACTTTTCAAGATGAAAAGGAGCATTTGAAATAAAGCTATTTAAATTGTTGTGCGCGGTAAAGTCAGTGCACTGGGCTTGGACATCAAAAGTCTAAAAGAATCTTTCTCTTCCAACCTTCTCAGCTTTTTAAACTTCATCATCATTCACCAACAAAGACATTCTTTAGATCACAGAACTGAAACTCACAGCCAGCATGAAATCTGATCTAAGCCTGGAAACATAGTTGGGAGCTTCAGCTCCATTTACCGATATAAACAATTATTCTTTCAAATTAAACGAGAATAGGCCAACTACAATTTCACTACAATCTTACTGCTTTAAACTTTAGAAGTATGAATCATGTAGTATTTTCATGTTTACACGTCTTGTATTAATTTCAAATTTACTAATCCTGTTTTCTTAATGCTTTTCATTACATTTCTATTGACAGAATTCAATAAAAGTAAAATATTGATCAATATAGTAACACTAATTGTAGTTCCTTCTCTGATCAAAACTACTTATATTTTAAAAAATGGACTTACAATACAAATTTGGACTGCACACCAAGAGATTAAAACCCTACTAATTCTAAGTAAAAATTATTTACTTAAACTTATTGAGCTTGCTTAGGACAGATTTACAAAGGTGAGCAAAAACCCCATTTTGTTTGTATTTATGATACAAACAAAACAGAGATCAGAGCGTGAACACAGCTGCTTCCTAGAAGTATTTCTGCACTGCTTCTTGCAGTGTTGTTTGCTCTCCCCCACGGCTCAGGTTTCCAGAGGAGTCCCCAGACTTACCCTACAACCATGTCCTTCGGTCCTGCGTTAACCGTGCACACTCCGTCTTCGCAGCATTTACCCACCAAGCTGTGAGCGTGTAAGTGGACGTATTTCCCATTAGTTACTAACTGGACAATTACTTTTGCAGGTCCAACATAATTGCAGATCTGTAAATAAATATTTAAAAAGTAGGATAGTTTTCTTACTATTTTTTAAAAATGGAACATGTAATGATTCCAGCTGAGTATTTTCTGTCAGCTAAGCACAATCAAACTTACATAGGAGAAATGTGTATGCATTTCTTAATGAAATACAAATGACAAACTAACTGTACTAGATCATCACTTCCTTTTGCAATTAAACTTGACATACAAATGGCAGAAGTACTGACCAAAAAAGCTAAAGGAACGCCTAATCAGCCTCCTAAAACATGACTCTCAGTTTTACATTTTGGCCATTTACTCCACATTGCTCCCCTTAAGTTTCAATCAGTACACTGAATTCATAATAAACATTGTTGCCCATTAAGAAGCATAGAGAAAATCTACGTATTAAACTAAAAGCCCTGCACTGTTTTGCCCAATTAAAAAAGACTTTAAAAATTATTTGTAAACATTATGATTGTTTTTAAACATTTTGGCCTAGTTACAATGACTCTTCAGGTAGAGATTTTACAGTGAATAAATTCTATATTAATAGGCATTTTGTTAGTTCAATATGCCTCATCAACACATACTCCCCAGTCCAGTAACTATCTCCCTTAAGAGCACACAAGGATATGTAATAAATTCCCACCTAGGATTTTGCTGGACTAGAACTATGAAGAATTGTGTGCTTTCTTTCATATACCCAACTCTGAAAGCCTACAAAGCTTTTTGTCCCCTTGCCATGGCTTCTAATCACCATACATTTTTAACAGCTTTTAATAAAAACATCATGTCTAACAATGCCTCAAAAACCCATCTAAAATTACTAATAACATACCATACTGGTAAGTTATTTGCTTTACATATATTATTTAGAACTTTATTTTCTTCCCTCACAATTAATACTCCAAGGCAGTTATGGGTTATGCACCACTTTCAAATTACGCCGAATATAAAAATTACCCCACTTTTCAAAAAGCAAACATTACCTTCCTTTCCAATTCACTTAATTAACCCTTTTATCAATGTTGGGCTTTTCCCCCTCCTACTCTAATTTTTCTTCTAATTTGCCTTGGGCAAAGTTCTTTGTATTACAGCAGCTTATAGATCTAATCAACCATGGTATTAAAGGATCACGATAAACATTAAAGTGATGAATCAGTGATGAACTGAATATTTAAGGTTATATTGTTGATAAAATGCTGATAGCGAGGGATTGCCTCGATTTCGCCACATTACTGAGTCCTGCTAGCTTCCTTCACTCCAGTTAACCCCTCTCTTGAACCCATTCCATCACAGCTGAAACACTTTGCATACGTACAACGTGTGCCCTCCCTGCCTTCCTATTCACTGCTGAAAGCAAAAAAAATGCTATCTATGAAAAAGTTGTTCCAGGAGGAGCAGGTGTGCAAAAGCCGCCTCATTATGCACTGCCTGCTAGTTAACTATGTAACACTGCAGCAATGTGTATTTTACAAGCGGCAGTTTCTAAAATACAAGACATAGGGTACTCATGCTCCCCTCCTGTTTCCAAACTGAAATCTCTTCTGGACTGAAACAATACAGAGTTGCAGAATAATCACTGCTGGACTATTTCTGTCATTTACCAGCAGGGAGAAAATTCCTATGTACTTTTCACAAAGTCATCTGAAAATAAAAATGACTTTGGTGCTACAGTATGTCACCACTGCTGCTACGATTAACTTTTCAAAAAGGAGGCTTTAAAAAAAATTCTTTCCATTTTACCCCTCACTAAACAAGCCTTTCCCTACTATAAAGCTCCTGGCACATGTGTAGCACTATATTCACTATGAGTAACGTCGATGTTCCAGTATCACACCAGAAAAGTTCAAGACAATCCTTCATCAGCTGTAGAAACCACAGTGACACTGGAGGTGGGACTGCTGCACGTCAAGGACTTTCCAGCCTCTGAAAGCAGAACACAGAACTGCAGGGCTAACCAGATTGCAATCTCCCCTTGTTACTCAGCTCGGCATGATCTTTGCAGTCTCTGTCTCTCAGGGGAAAACAAAAGGGCTCTTCAAACATAGTACCTTATGTAGGTCATAAGGCAAGAAAGGACTATTTTTGCCATCCAGTCTGATGCCCCATGCTGCAAACGGGACAGAATGTCTCTGAACCATCTTCTACCTTTATTTCTTATAGACAGACTTTCCTACTTGATTTTGAGTCATTCAGGGTAACTTGGTGCCCAGCAAAACAGTCTGAGTGGTTAAATATCCTTAGGTACCATAAATTAAGTCTGAAATAACTTTTCAAAGTCCTTGAATCATGGCATAATTTCAGAGTAAATTTAAATTTGTTCTGGCACTAAGGCACACAAGTAACTATCACCTTTTGTGTAGGAACTTAAGAAACACTGTCAGAGGCCTGAAAAGGTAGAAGGTATGTTACTGAGTGAGTATTTACAGAAACCTAGGGGATTACAGTTTTGACACAGAAACATAGACTCAGCATGAGGGGGGCATAGCACGTGGGTGCTGTACAGCTCAAAATCAGAGTTGTGATCCAAAAAACAGCTACTGAACTTCAAATTAATTGTGAGGGGAAAAAAGAAAATAAGGAGCTCCTGGGCAGAGTATAGGTGTAATACTTGATTATATCCTGTACTGAAGCAGCACTCAATTGATCTGATAAAGTTAAAAGGTTACAGGCTTACATTTATCTGCTGTTTCTGTTTGAGAGGTTTGTCTGAAAGATTAAAAGGACCCTGTGAACTCGAAATTGAGTCAATTTCAAAACAAGAGTAGAAAGTTTTTTCAGTTATTCATGTCCTCAAGCAATCCAGACCCCGGCTGATTTTTATAGCTTCCGCAACTTTACAAAAACTTCATAAAAACATTTTCATACTTCAAAGATGTTTTTTTCCAGTTACTCTCACAAGCAAGAAATGAAACCAACTGGTCAACAACAGGAGCAAATAATGGAAAAGACCGTGTAAAACCTACAAAGCCAGCAGTTACAAAAGCACCGATTTCTTTCCAATCCCTTTGTTATAGCAGCTACAGCCTAACCTTCTGAGCGTGACTACTGCTGTCCTCAACACACATGTACAAGAAGTGTTCCACAGATGGGGCATCACTCACTCTTTATAAATAGCCTGTCTTTACACAGCAGTATCACTCTTTTTTTTGGTTGCTAATTAAAGACAAAATATTTCAGATGTGGTATGAATTGTGCAGGCAACTGAATACTTACTTAACAGACTTCAAAAAAAGCAATGTAAAGTAATTTAAACCAATGGGAGCTGAAGACCTTCTGATCCTCTGTGAGGTCAGTCTAATGATGAAAATATGGAGCTAGGTGCTCTGCTTTACAAGCCAAATTAAAGAGACTCAGTGCCTGCTATTCAGCCAAATCAACCATACCAGTAAAAAGCTCAAATCTCATTGAATTTAGCTTTGGCTGAATTTGGTTCAGTACAGATTTTTAAGAAGGTAAAGATTTATAACAAGAAGTCTCCTTATTCTTGTCTCATTTATTCCTTAGTTCAGCTGTTAAGTGATTCTTTAACTTGTAATCAGCAATCTATATGACTCTACAATTAAATTCCTCTGGGGGGGGGGAAGCAAATAAATATGCTCCTTTTGTCATCAAAATTCATCAACAAAGTAACTTGACTAATTTTCCATGATTTCTCCTCCTGAACTCAAAGTCAGTGTGCTGAAATCCCTGATTTCAGTAAGAACTCTTATCTCCAAACTGAGGTATAATTTGGGATAGCCCCAGGACATGACTGGGTGGGTAGCTCTGTCAATGTGCCTGGGTTCAGGGCTGCCTAACTGGTGTGCAGCTCAGATTCACAAGTCAAATTGCACCATGGCCAAACTCTTCTGCAGAGAGATGGTGCTCTTTAGCTCGGGCACACCTCTGAGCTCAGGGCTGGAGCTCATTTACATCCAGCTCACGGAGAACATTCCACTAGAGACTGCAGCCACCCACGTAGATTTGCCCCCAGGGAGATGAAAATTCAGGACATTTCCTTCACTCCACTATTTTCTTCAAATTTTGTCACACCTAAAACTGGATCAAGCACTTCAGTGTAAAACATGGGTCTGCCCACACTAACAGAAGTATGCAAGATCAGGACACACATTGTAAATGCATAAAGCCAGGGGAAATTTTCTATGCAAGTTTTCTCACATTTTTTCAAATATATAGAAACCAAGAAAACTATAAATAAAAAAATTTAGATTTTTAACTATGCTGGTGAAAATATTAGACTGTCTTGTTTTGTCCTGTCTTTTTATACTACTGGTTGCTTTTTACTGACAAAAAGGTAATGATGAATGCGCCGTTCAGCAGCTTTGATTTCAACTATTCTAGACAGTAAAATTTTCCAGCCTTGTGTTATTTAGACTATGTGGATGAAAATTAAATTTAAATGAAGAATTTTAGGTTGCAGTCATGAAATGTAACTTCACTGTAGCATATTCAGTATCTACAACTTCTCTGCTCTCCACAATGACATGCAAAGTTACATAGAATCCTCTGAATATGCAAGATGTTTTCTACATTTTAGGATTACTATTAGCAAAGACATTCTATTCCTAAACAAAGGAATATAAATCTATAAATCATTACAATAAATTAATCCCATTTTTGATATTATAGAAAAATATACACTGTTATCTGGACTCCATTTGTGAGGACTTCCATTAAACAAGAGGTTTGACATCAGTTCCATCTTGCTGGCCACTGCAGATTTGTTCCAAGTGCAAAGACTGGCGTTGCAGAACTAACTCCTGACCTACACCACCTACTAATATACTATACAGGAAGAGGTTAAACATGTAATTAAATACCAAAATATCTTGCTTAGTGACATAGCAAAACCTTCAACACTCCAGCCTTTACATGAGAGATATGCCTTGATGTGTTCCAGTTTAGTTACATGTTAGTGATGCTGCCTCAAGACTAAAAAAAAGGGTAAAATTGGACAGCTGACATTATGCAAGAGGTCACATTACATAAATGTGTTTTCTTTTGGCCCCCAATCCATAATCCTATGAAAACAGAGTAGGGAGACTGGAAAGATTTTTTGTGCATTGAAGATGTCTACTTTCAGGGCATCCCATGGCAGGCACTGGTAAATTTTGAGAGAGTTGGCCAAGCAGAAAGCAGATCCCAATGTGAGCTGCACTGACCACACCACAGCCAAGGTTTAAAGATCTGTCACAAAACTTCCTTTTTTACAGTACAGCCAAAGCTCAAGCTACTGTCCTTTCACTGCACTGCAATCAACTCATGTAGGTTTTATGGTGAAAACACTAGCACAAGAGTAAAAAAAACCAAAAAACAAACAACAAAAAAATCAAATCAAAACAAAAAAAAGACCCCAACACAACAAAAAATTGCATTGCTCAATTGTGCTCCCTTCAGTTATGACAAGGTGAGCACATTCTGACAAAACACAGAAGAGACTTACAGGAAAAGGTGTGAAACACTTACTGGCACCACTTGAATCAAGAACAGGTACTAACAAGCAATGGCCTTGAGGAATTTACTTGTGTTCCCTTGCCAGCCTCTCCCAGCAGGTGTTGCCATGTGGGGATTTGTACTAGAAAAAACCCCAGATGCACTCAGTAGGATGGGAGTGGGGGGAAGGGTTGTGTGTGTGTGTAAGCTCTAGATGAAATTAAAAAGTGATGATCAATGAAATTAGAAGGTTTGATGGAAAGCCAAAGAACATTCTCCTTTCTAGTTTACTCAAGGAGAAATTCCATTTCCTGTATAGTTCCTTGTCATGCTATTGTGTGACCTATCACACCTTTACACAGTCAGACCTTTACGTTTGCCTGGGAAACAAGTTCTTAACGTGAAAAGGCTTTAGAGAAAAGGCTATTATTAGATAATAATACACTATCACTTCTATTATTATCATTACAGATTGGATTGGAATCCAAAGATCTGGGTTAATACGAGTAGATGATTTTACATCTGAAGATAACAGTGAAATTTCATTCACTGGTTCATCATTACTGTCAAAATAGGAAAGAGAAAAGCAAGTAGATCGTTTGCCTGGGCCAGTAAGTTTTGCAAGGCTATATGAAATAAGCTTTCCCAGCTTTTTTTCAATTCACAAGACTAACAGCCTAGGCTACCTCAGCCAATGCTGATTGCTTTCCATTACGTTATGCTTGCACTTATTCATTAGGAGATGCAACCGTTCCAAACTCCAGCCTTTCCCAAGAACTGCAGACAAGACACACACACGCTGAGGAGAATGACAAGGAGTGGCACACACCAAAGCAGCGGTTTATTGCTTGCCACTCTTCCCTCCCCTTCTTTCCCCATAAAGGAGTAGGAGAACACCACAATTAGAATACATTACAAAATAAGACCAGAATTAGAAACATTAACCCTGCTCCTCATGAGAATCTGTAGTGCAACAGTTCAAAGATGTAATGCAATAACAAGACCAAGGTTTGCATTTCAGTTAAAAAAATACTGAAAAGACACAGTGTAGTTTTTCCAGACTTCCACAAAAAAAAAAAAGCTGCAAGAACCATAGGCAAAGACAGTTCTCCAATCCCAGAATGAATAATCACTTTTAAAATATTCATACTGTGCCTCCATAGAACATTTCTTTGATTAACATATTTGAATTTTTTTCCAGGGGGAAAAAAACCCCACTAAAAAGTTCAGTGAACACCTGAACGTAACATTATTCCTACTAAAATGAGAATTTCTACATTGAGTTTAAAGGAATTAAGTTCTTAAGAATGGAGTACCCTAGAGATACTGAATATGGAGTAACACAAATGGGAAAAAAAGGAAAACATGGTAAATAACATCCTAGAGTGAAGGGGAATAACTAAGCAGACTCATGCTTTGCAATAGAAATGGAGCAATTGAGCAGCTCAGGCCTTGCTAAAATTGCACCTTAAGGAAGAGCTCCACTAGTCTGCATAACAGTAGTGAGGAGGCAGGTGCAAATAAGTTACCGCTCAACTGCTGGCAGATAAAAATTGTGCCAAAATAAACCCACACATCTGAAGACAATTTTATTTTCAAAATCAATTATGCTTTGAAAGTTGGGAGTGAAATGCAGTCTGTCTCGAGCAACTACATACAGATTTATGTTGCTATGCAGTAAGGTCCTAAACACATACATATGATGACACTTGTACTGACTTCACAAAATTAATGCTTTATGTCCTTACTTTGACCTGAGGGTATGACTTTTTGTTCTTCTCACTAGATGCACCAGGAAGTCCACCATGTGAAGGC
This sequence comes from Origma solitaria, assembly GCA_013397895.1. Lineage (NCBI taxonomy): Eukaryota > Metazoa > Chordata > Aves > Passeriformes > Acanthizidae > Origma > Origma solitaria. The sequence continues at coordinate 37,683 of VZRL01002890.1, read as the reverse complement.
CCTTCGCATACGTATCGGAAACGAAATCCCCTCTGTGGACATAAAGGAAATGAAACTTGAAAGCTGTTCAGAAACAAAATCAAATGAGAAATAGCACACATAAACATGAACATACAAACGAGATTTGCTCAAATGGAAATGTTAGGATTGTTCATCCCTGAAATGTTGAGTGCTGGTTAACAAAGCATCACTGAACTGTACCCCTGGAGAAACTGTTCTATTCTCACTTTGACTCACAGCAACAACTTCGTTTTTTTCTTTCAGTTAAGTGAAGATATTTTGAAACAGAGATCTATTTATACTCTTAAAACAGGAAAAAAAATTAACATGTAAAGAATGCAAGAGCAGATAATCTCTCCCAAGACTGCTGGTAGGTAGACAAAATTGAAGCAAATAATAAGGAAGTTCAAAGCATCATAAAGGAAAGAACTGGGGTGAAACAGAAATAGTCCTTCCTTCTGGAAAAACATCATGAAAGCTGTATCTCCAAGTGAAATCCAGAAACAGCACAAAAGCTTCAGAGGACTCTGGCTGATTTTCATCTCAGCCACATAAATAGACATCTGAATATATTTTAGAGAACTATAGGACATTGACAACCAGTCCAGAGCACAGCTCTCCATTGATTCCATTGATGAGCATCCCCTTTATTTTACACAGTGATCTATAAGGCACGAAAAATACAACACTTAAGCAAAGGTATCTGGTAACTCTAACTCTACTTAGCAATATATTTCATGTGGTCCCTAATTCTGCTTTCATATCTACTTTCCAGTCCTGCAATTTCTGGCAAAATCCCCATCTTATATAGGGCTCTCAGTGTCTGCCCAAATAGCACTAGTTAGTGTTGTAGCCTTTTTTCAAGAATCATTCTGGTTCTTTCGAGTGCAGACAACTCTGAATTAGAAGTCTGTATTAGCTGAAAGTGAACAACATGCCTTAAAATTACTCTGTAAGCAGTACCTTCAATACCTATCTCACTAAAACCTTTTCATGCCAAGAACTTGTATCCCAGGCAAATGTAAAGGTCTGACTTTTATTCAGACACTGCCCAATTGCCTTCCTAAGGTGAACTGAGTGACCTGACCCGGAGTACTGTGCATGAAGTTCCCTGCTATGACGAGCTTGAACTCAAGCTGTCCAAAAAGCACAGCAATCTCTGCAGTCAGGAGACATCACTCTGCTGATGGATCACCCTCAGCACCCTGTTGTGAACCACTGCTACGTGGGTGCTCCACAAGAGGAGCCATTTGCTGAGAAGTCACACATGGGAACAGCGGTTTCTCCTTACAGACTGTGTGCACTGCAGGCCCCACCATGCAAAGACATAGCCTGATTTGGGATGAACTAGAACAATGAGGAAGAGGCAGCATATTCTTCCAGGAGCTCACAGTACACTGCTGTTTCACTTAGGAGTGTGATGAAGAGTCTTATTCCAGGAGGGATGCTCAAGCACAAAAATGGTTTTGGTGTGTGATTGAAACCAATGCTCTCCACTGTCTCCCTCCAGGAAGACTGAGCTGCAGTATGCTTCTGCAGAAGACCAAGAGCAGGATGGGACAGCTTTTAGCCACTGTCTACTGAACAGCTCTATAAGGTAGGATTTTATGCAGTTCATTGGGACAGACAGGAAAGGCACCTCCATACTGAAACACCTTCAGGAGAAATCCCTGTAGTTGCCGGAGCCACCAGCTAAAGTGGAAGACCCAGGCACACTCCAGGGCAATCTTTATCCAGCAATTACTTTGTACATCAGCTGCATGAAAACGAAGCAGTGCATTGCAATGACTTCTCCCCCGTCAGAGAAGCATAGGTCAGTGTTTGCTACATAGCAGAACATTCAAATACTTATCTTCATTTTTCTTGGATTATTCAAAACAGACAACCATAACGAAAGGAATCTCAAGGGAGAACTGCATTTCTTTACAACAAAACACAAGACAAAAGTTCCTGTAACTTGGGAATTAAGTGTTTTTATTTTTAACTTCTTGTGTTTCAAAAGCCATGAAACAAATCCTAAAAATCTTCCATGTTTTATCTACTAGTTTGTATTTCCAAATACTGGGGTCCTGTAACAGTCACTTCTAAGATGAAGAGTCTATACTTAACAAGATATATTTTTAAAACCTTTAGAGTTTTTTGCATTATGACACTTCCAGAGAAAGACAAAGATGAAAACAGAACAAAACACGAGAGTTAAAACTGCTCATGTTCAAGTGCCACATTTGTTCTGAGAGCTCAGCCTTTTCTATACTCCTTTTTATTTAAGTCATAAGTTTATTCAAATCTGAATGTAGTAATATAGCTATCTGAGACATTTTCCAAATGTAGTCTTGTTCTTACCTGTTTTGGCTGTTCTATGATTTGAAGATATGGTCCATCTGCTAACATAAAAGAAAGAAAGAAAAGTATTAATAGAAATTATATTTCTATTACTATAACATATAAGTTTCAGGGGTAAGATAATGTCCTTGAATGACTTGAGATAAAATTTTTGAAAGCATCTAAGTCTCTTCAGAACTTAAATTTCAATAAATTATTTAATCACTTGACAGTCTGTCATTTCCAACTAAAGACCAGTGGAGTAAGAAAAGGAGGATTAACTCAGAAAAGTTAATTTTAGCTCGGAGGGCCTAAACAGGCAACTGATCACTCAGTTAAAACGTGCAATGGTGAGTAAGAACAGGATCCTTCCCTTGCCACTGACAAGCAGTGTGGCTTCTTGAGCTAAGGTTACCTCTTGTATTTAAAGCCCTGGGGCTCTACAGACTATACTCAGGAGCTTTTGGCCCTAGGGCTTCCTACAGAATGGGCCCTTTTGAAAGTCAAGAGACAGCCAATGGGAAGCTCTGAGGCATGGGAATACAGGAGGAATTCAAGCTGTCTCAACATGCCCCAACAGTCAGAACTGCTTTAAAAAAATCCCGGCATTGAGAAGACTAAACAATTTACATTCTTTTAATAATTTCAGATACACTTTTAAATATAGTATTCTGCTAGGCCTCTAAAAACACTGAATATGATCACTTTGACAACAAATACAGATGCTATGTCGAGATCCGTCTTGAGCATGGTGCCAATACATAGGATTACGTTCTACTAAAATTCTGCTTGCGTCTTTTAAAGAAGGTTTGATTAAACAACTTTCAGTCTCGTACAGTGGCTAACTTCATACTACATACCTCATGCAAAACTCACCAGTTTAAATAGCTTTTGAGCAGGCCCTAAATCCAATGAGAACTCAATGCCACTAGAGTTAAGAATTCATCACCTCTGATCCAACTCTGATCCAAAGCTTGGATCCAACTCTGATCATTTAGATAATTTACATCAGAAGGAAAGCTCACTGGGTAGATGCCTGTAAAATGTATCTTAAAACGCAAGCCACTCCTGAGTATCAAAACAATAGTTCCAAGAGCTATGATTTCTTCCCTGTCTCTTGCCAAGATGATTTGTATTTCAGTGCTAAAAGTTTTAATAAATGCACAATAGATAAAATTAGTATTAGTATTCTGCTGCTGCAGTTAGCTGACTCAGCAACTGAACTAACTTCATGACGAAGTTATATTGCGAATGTCACAACAATTTCACTTTTAAAGGGAATTTATTTCCCAAGTCCATCAATTGTATTTTCCTTTGAAAAAGTAAACAGTGCTACTTGAAGTAACGAAAAACAATTGCCTCAAGAACATAACACACATCATCTTACATTACAAAGCATGAAGAACAGTTTGGACTTCAGAAATGTTAGAAGATGTAGAGTAATACTTAGCTTTGGCTTATGTTTCAATTTCTGTCTGTGACATACAGAGTCAAGATGCGCTGAGTTGGGTTAAAGTAATATATCAGCACTTAAATTTAGGACCTCTTCACAGACCTTTAACCCTCCTCACGATTTAGGCACCTGAATATTTTATATTTTAACAATCCAGAAGCCATGTATTTTCTGGGCATTGGCAGAAATAACGCACCGAAAATACAACTGTGTGTAGTTCAACTTTCAACCAAGCCTCCAGGGCATGATCTGCCACGTAATTGTTCTTTGGCTGTTCTCCTCTTAGGAATTCATTTTCAAGGCATACGTGTTGGGTTAGCACAAAATACTATTGCCTTCTCTCAAATATTAGCTAGAAGTGTTCTTATCCAATGGCTAAGCAGCTGCAGAAGACCCCCAGAACACAGCAGAGCCAAGTTCCAACTTTTCCTCAGCATAAAGAAATTCAGACTCCTAAGGAGAGGGATATATATTGTCTTGGCACTTTGGAAAACTAGGGGAAAATGCTTCATATCACTGAAATGCTTTGGCCTTGCATGGCACTTGTGAAAACTTGGGAAAATTGAAAACTTAGGAATGAGGTTATTCTGCCCCTTGGGAAAAAAGCTTATAAAAAGCATACAAATATGCTGATAAAAAATCCAAATATCTTACATACTAACACTAGTAAAATGCAAAAAAGATACAGTGTAAATGTACAAAGCCAAATTAGATGTCTATTATCATTAACCCCCCTAACAAATACATATAATACATAACAAATGTATTTAAAACATAATTTTTTCTGGTCTTACTTTAACCTTTGGGTTCTATGACTAAAGATTTATTTCTTTTTAAACAGGGACTAAGTAATTGTCTGGTATAGCAAACTTCCAGACATAAATGGCTTCTTATTATGCTTATAAAAAGGATTTTACTTTGTGAAAGGTCTCATATAGCTGTTTTCACTAAACACTGAATACTTCCCAGAGGCACGTTACACAGTCTAACATTGGCTATGTGTGGCTCCTTCTTTCTCTCATCCTTTCCCACGGGGAAAAGAAAATACCTTTAGAATTTAGCACACGGAAGTTTTTAATATTTTGTTTCTATTAGTAGGCATGTCTGGTCTAAGCAGACAAAGAGCAGGAACCTGAAGATGAACACCTTGCAAGAGGAACTAATAATGATGAGATCTGTGATGATCCTTTGTTCCAGCCTGGAAGGCTCTTGCTTCAAGTTCTTGTTTAATGAGCAAACCCTTTAAAATGTTAAACAGCCACAAGAAGGAACACTGCTTAATGCACAGCTCATGTTCTACTTTTGCCCTATGGAGAGGCTGAAGGGCACAGTCATGGAGCTGCCTCTGCACAGGGATGGCTCTCAGGGCTGCCAAGAGCAAAGTTTTGACAGGAGCGCTCCTCGCGCTCTGCCTGGCACTGCTACAGCTGGGAGGGCAAGAACTGCGACTGCAACATGCCATCCTCCAGCCTGGAGGGGCTTTGGGGCAGACTGCCACATCCTGGCCATGCTTCAGGGCTTCTTCTTCTGTCTTCTCGCCTTGGTTGCCACAGACCAACTCGCTCCAGTCTGAGTCACAGTCCCACTTCCCCACATCTTCTTCAACTGCCAAGTTTCTTCACTTTCCTTCCTGCCTGAGTCAGAGGCCCTCCTGCCTCTTGACTCCCACCACTTACATTCTTTCTTCCTCTTGACAGGCCTCACCCTACACACACACACTTCCAAAGGAGCACCCATCTTAAGCTCCCTCTTGATTCCTTCTTCCCACTACAGCAAAGTCAAGGAAAAATGGGTCTCTGAAGTTAGTGGGATATCCCTGCAAGCCTGGTAACTCTGTATCTAACAGCTTTCCCAGCACCTAAAACTATTCATTTAACCTGCAAGGACCTGTGGACAAGTCTCCTCCCTGATATCCTCTCTGCTGTTGGGTCCCCCTGAAGAGGCATCTCACCCTTGGGATTGCTGTTTTGCTCTGTGGACATGGGTGGGAACGCTCATAGCCTCTAGGTTTTGATTGTTAAATCCCACATCAACTCTCTTGTGTCCATCCTGGCGGTGGTACCTTGGTGCTAAAAGCTCAGACTGTAGTTCTAGTGCCTTAACCTCCCTAAAGTCCTGCTGCAGCATTTGCATGTCTTCCCCCTCAGGGAGTCACCTGCACAGGAATACTCTCCTGAACCCCAGCTCTTCAGTGTTCAAAGCACGATGTTTTAAAGCAAACAGCACATGAGGCTTTGCTAAACTTCTTCCCCCAGTTCACTCTTCAAAACACAAGCACAGATCCAGAAGGAATACCAGAAACAGTATCCAAGTCTGCCTAAGCCTGTCTGAGGATTAGGGCCACTGCTATGGAACTGGGAAAATGAACACTCATTTTTGATGATGGTCTGGCTTCCTTCAATCTCTAACATTACCTCTTTCTGAAAAAATGTAAAATAAAACTTCTTAAAGTGCCTTCTCTTTCCCTCTATGCCCTTCCCATTTCTTCATAGCAAATGTCACACAGGGCTGGAGAGAGGAAGAAATAACAGAAAATTAATTTTAGCAGCCTTCAGGCAACACTGTTCAGCTCCTGATGGCCCTGCTTCAAGTTCAAAGTTTTAAAATCACGAGCCCTTAATGCCAGGATCTAGTTAGACCAAAGCCTCTAGAAGCCAAAACAGCTACGCAGCTCCCAAACCCAGCTCTGACTGGCAGACATTACATGGCTGTAGATGGCTTTGTATCATCAGGAGGGGTAAGAAACACCCAAAATGATAAACTGCTTTGCTCAGAGCTCTGCCTATTTCCTCTCCAACATAAGGCATCACTTTGTTTCTCCACTACACAGCGGACATCCCACTGATGTGCACCTGCTTTTACTCTGCCTGAATACATGCTGTGGATAATGTTTCCTCCATCCCCAGTGCCACGGAGGACCAGAACCTAACCTGCATAGTCAAAGGCAGGATACTTCCCAGAAAGCTACAGAAGAGGCTGACTTTCTAAGGTACTGCTTTGGCTGCTGGTAGAACTTGAACCACATAACTATCTATTAAAGCTTTAGAGCCAAAATAATAAAAAAAGCCTGATTTTTATTTAAAACTGACATACGTGAGAGAGAAAAAGAAGCAAACTAAGACACTTGAGCGCTGACAATGATGTTGAGAAAATCCATGTCCCAACATCTCAAAGGTTTTCTGCTATTACTGTAAATATTAACATAACAGCAGAACAGCTATCACCAGAAAGTCCCCAAATTCCCAAACTATTTGTTGAATCAGCCATGCTGGCACGACATGGCAATCCATGGTTATATATTAAACCTGTCTGACAGTGTAATAGGTCTGACATTGGGCATTTATGAATGCATAGACAGAAAGCTATATGCACCACAACCAAATCATGGGGAACAATTAATGTCTTTGGGTCTTTCTGTTTAAATCATCCAACTTCCCTAGAAAAAAATCCTTTTTAGAACATTTATTTCACTCTCTCCATATCTCAGCTGGAAGTACTTTTGGAAAAACCCACAAGAATTTTTTAGCTGACCTTGCTGTGTAGAAAGAAATCATTTGTCCCTGCTTGAAAACCATTAAAGTAGAATTTAAAAATTATTACATTACCTTATAACTGAAGAGCTATTCCATAGTAACAATGCAGTATAGTTTCAGGCAGGGGAGGTTGTAAGCATTATTGGGATGCTGTTCAAGAAACAAACCCACTGCAGCACTATCAGATGCTGTTGTCACGTTTTTCTAAATCTTATGATTAACTTTTGTTTGCGATAACCTGAAATCCAGGATCCTTTATTGAATCCCATTTTGTGCACAAGGAACTTGTCACCTATAGGGCAGCAGGAGACAAGAGTAGCGGCACTTATTTAAAAAAAGGCCTTTTTCTAAGCAATTTTGCAAATCAAGGACAGAGCCAGACTTAGCCCAGTAAGTTTTCTGTGGCGGCAGAACTCAGTGAATCCATGACCCCTTAACATGGTTTCGAAAACAGTTGTTTTCTACTTTAAACAGGACACAGTTATCTGAAAATTAGTTTTATAAATCTGGATAATTTGTATGGAATGAGTCTGGCATGAAGAGTACAGGGTAAGCTCAAAAGGTACATGCAAAAGAGCTCATTACAGGGAAATTTCAATAACTTTGTTCATTGAACAGAAACTGGGAGAAAAAACCCCTTGGTATACAATGCACAAGCCCTTTAATCCTACACTGATGAATCTTACTTATCTGCCTTAACAAAGATATACTGTAAACAAATGATTGCAACATTAACTTGCTGGATGCTTTTCCATATTTGTCAAGAGCTTCGCTCATCAGAGTATTTTATCTTGAAACAAAATAATCCGTACCATGTGTTTTTTGATCCTTTCTTGCTATTACCCTTTCAAGAAAACAAGAGTGGTTTAAACAAGGAAACACTAAAACAGCAAGCATACTTTAATTTTTATTATAAAACCAGCATTTATTGTTCCTTTAGGGTGGAATTTTACCTACGAAGGGAAATGCTAAATGTTTACTTCATTTTACCCTTTACACCTTCACTGCTGTGAAGTGAACCAAACATTGCAATCAGAAGTGGTTTGTATTTTCAACCAAAGAAAGCAGTTTGCAATATATAAAATACCAGCTACATCCTGGCACAACAAACAGATAACAAGAGAAAGCTGCCATGGTAAAAAGACATGAATAGCTATATTGGAGCTATATATTGAGAAAAACCTCCTAAATTTAAGTGAAATTTTATTTCCTTCTTCCTTTTGTGTCAGCTATTCTAATAGATTAAGTAGGAGAAAAGAGTTTTCCAAGTTCATGCAAGAAATAATATTTATAAAGAACTTTAATAAGCAAACCAGATCAAGGCTGATCAAGCAGCTAATAGTGACTGAGCTCTTACAGACTCGTAATTGCTCTTACTGTTCTGGAAGCATACTCTATGAAATGTTTATCAGACCTTTTCAGAATACTACTTGCTTATTTTCAGTGGTTTGTTGCAAAATTTGTCTGAATTTTCAAACTAGTGTTATTATTCAGGAAATTGTCAGGTGCTTCTAATACCACACTGCCACTTCACAGGAAACAGAGAAGACATCGAGAAGGAAAAACAGATTCGAATTGTACAGGAAGTTAATATTCTCTACATTTTATTAGTGAAAAACAAGCATCTTAAGAACTACTACAACAAATGAAACAGCATTCAAAAGGGAAAAAAGTACACATTACAGTCTGCAACTGGTAATACAAACATGTAACTCACTGAAGGTGTAAATTTAGAAGAAGGCCCCAACAAAATAATTTATAAAATCGGGTCACTCGAAGATCTTTGGTCACTGCCCTGGTTTCACCTGGGAAACAGTTGAAACTTTCAGTTTCTGTACAAGCCACATGAAAATCAGGTTTGTCTCACTGCTGAAAGTTTCATGAGGGTAAGAAGAAAGATATGCAAAAAGATATAATAAAAAAATCTAGCTGACAACTTTGCAATCTAGTATTACAAAATACATGTCAGAAAACAAAAAAAGCCTCTGCCAAGAACTTTTCAAAAGAAAACAAACAGGAAGAATCAGCAGGACAATAGTACAATGAAATAGTAAGGGTTCCTACCTGTTCGTAGTGGTAAGTCTGAAGTGATGTAATTTGTACTATTAAATAATGCATTCATTCCCATGAACTGATCCACCGCAAACATCTACCATTGAAAGAAACGACACTCTTCATTATTACATATATACATAGTTGCATAAAACATCTATCAGCAAAGAACTTCAAAGTTTTCTGCAAATATTGTGACTGCAAACACCTTGCTGAATTACACGAACATGCTATAGCTATTTTATTTTTGCTGGCAACAGCAGTGCAAGCAGAGCTGACAGCACTTAACCAGGTTTCACCAGAATCATGAGACCGCACCAACCTCAGCACAGTACTAAACACCCATTTTGCTTACATGCACTAACAACTATGAATTCTAAAGAGCTTCTACAGTAAATTCTGAAAATCTGACCTGAGATGTCTTGCCCAAGGCTTTGCCACAAACCTGTGAGTTTTCATTTCCACTTCTCTGATTGAACCCCACCAGACTACATTCCTTATGTAAATATATTTACAAGCTCTAATGCAAGAAAACAGTACATCGAGGTTAAAGTTTAATTTTTAGGTTTTTTTTAAACACTGACATGTCTTAACTTACTGTAATTGTTGTCAGGTATAAATCTATCTTCTTCCAAGGTGGAGCAAGCATAAAGGAGAAAATAGTTGCTTTTTGAAAATTGAGGTGAGTAGAAATGACCTGTTCTTCACTTAAAACTTTTCACCCAAGCACCATTCTCACAGTTCAAATAATTTGTGAAATGATCTAAGAAAATCAGGAAGAGCTCCTGAAGAGCTAGGCCTATGGATCTATGTGAGTGAAGGGACATTTTAGTCTTCAATGTCAATGCAAGCATCACCAAAAATTACACAAAAGGGCCTTTTAGGGCATAAGGCACTTTATTTTCAGAAAGAGTCCAATGTCCGCCACAGAAGAAATTTCAGAGCAAGTGTTACAGGCATGCAGGGCATAAAGTAAGTATTTTTTCAGCTGCTTAATTCAGCAGGCCTAGCTTTCCTTCTCATTTCAGCCATCTAACCAGGTGTAAGGCACTTTACAGGTCACATAAAAACCACCTTAGGGAAAAAAAAGCCCTGATTTCTGCCAATGCAGAATGCTTTTCTATGTCCAGGTTAAGCCTAGGAAATGACAGGACAATGAGAGAGAAAGCCTAAACAGAGAGCTAGGAGAGGATACAGTGATACTAAAAACCCAGAATTCACTTACTTGGGGATCAGATACTCCCATAATATAGGAATCTTCTCCCGCCATTTTAAGTCCTGAAATACAAAAACATGATTAGAACTCCCATTTTTTCCCAACGTACAGCAATAGAGCAGCATGGAAAATGTTCAGAGTTAAAAGCCCCATCTCTGACACTTTTTGTTTTCCTTTACAACATTAATGATTTCTAAAATACTTCAAAAATTCCTCAGTGTTTGGAAGGGACAATGTAACGACAAGGACAGGCTACAGTAAGGATTTTCCATTGCCTACTGCCAAGAAATTAAAAATTACAGTCGAAGTATGGAAGTCAAAATTTCTTAAAATCAGGAACTGTTTCTGTCTTTACTCTGACTATTCTGCCATTAGATTTTAGGCAAAATCATTATCATAGAAATAGCAGGACTCTTCATTTTTATACAATAAAAAGAACATTATGAGCATTCATGAAGGAAAGCTCCTAAGAGTTTTCTTGTGAAGTATTACAAAATGCAAATAAAGATGCCCAAGAAAGAACAGACAGCATTTAAAAAATTTTTCAAATAAAACCATGAGTCAATTACTGACTAATTTTGGACACCTTTATTTCCAGGGGTTCAGAAGTGCTTAGCACCCACAACAACTCTGTGCTGACAATGATAATTATGGATGCACAGCATATGTAACTCTTTCCCACAGGTCTACATGTAAATGTTGGACACTAGAAATTTTAGCTTGGCTCAGTTTTACAGGGACCAGTATCGAGCCAGTAGGAGACCCTGTGAATTTTCTTAGGAATGCATTAGGTCTATTAGAAAACAATAGTGTTATTTCCTTTCATGTAGATGTTACTGAAAGAACTCCAATTTCACCTATGCAGATCTCACTAAAATAGGCTCCCCAAGGGAATATCTGAAAATAACAGTATGACTATTTCAAGAGACTCATGTCTGCGTGCAACAGACACGAAATAAGGTTAATAACTACTAGAAGACAGAAACATGTAACTGGCCCTGATATTCCACCACAATGAACATGAGCCATGTTTTCCAGCAAAGCAGAGGGAACTGTGCAAACCTACTGCACTATCAAAGAGAGGTGCAAGAGATCAGTAAAGCATTAAAGAAAAACTGAGTCACCGCGTACCTTCTATAGGAACTAGAAAGGCATATATCAAAAGGAAAATTGAAATATTTGGGTACTTCACTCAGATGGAGGCCAAACACTGCTTGTTAACAAGTTCTAAAGACACACATAGTCATCCATCCCCCACAACGCAGCAAATATAAAAAAAATTGAGAAATTGGAAACGCTTAATATACAGATGACTTCAACAAAAAAAAAGTTCATGTGGATACAACTGGTTTTTAACCTAGAAAAAGAAGTACACACCTCACTGTAAATCGGTTTTGGAAATATTTACTGGGCAATGTTTATTTGCAATATTTGTGTAAATATCAAATAACTAGTCATAAGACTTCAGCCAAAAATTTGTAACAGATAAAACAAGCAGCCAACGTCGTTTTGTACTTCACCTAATAAAACCAGATTTCAGCAAGATAAAAAATACCAGTCAACCACACTATCTCACAGACACATTCTGCAAAGAATTATTTTCATCAACCATTTGCCATTGTTATTATTTATCTTTATGGAAAAGTCAACATACAAGGCAGGATAAAACCTTCAGGATACAACAAACTTTACTAAGATGTTTTTATTTGACTTCTGTTCCACAGAAAGAAAATAAAAAACATCACCAACTGACAAGTTACTTAAATCACTGAAATAACTTGTAACATTTTTGTCAAACACTTCTTCCTGAAAGGCACAGATATCAAAGAAAACAATATGAAAACATCAATAGCCAACTTTTTTTACAAAGTGTCAGAAAATACCCACCCTCTTGTTACACCCTGATTAGGTAACTGTGAGTGCAAATGCCAGGTTTCTTCTGCACAAACAGAATAAAAACTGGTCCTAAAAGTCTTGTTTTGTGATCCCTCGTATTTAAACACTTACTACTCCATGAGTCACAATGCAAAGTTGTGTTCCAAAATCCTGATGCTTCTGGATGACATGGTAAACATGCTTGTTCAGAAACATAGAATATTCTGAGGAGCTAATATGAATGGCATCTGCCCACTTGCCTGTTTGCTAAATGTGTATTTTGCCAAACTTTCAAACAAAACACCTCACAGCTTTTTCTGTAACCCCACAGAATAAATGTAATAGTACGTTCTACAGCCTCTGCCCTGTTCCAGCTCCTCAGACTGCACCCCTCTCTCTCCAGCAGAACTCTGCAGAAGAAAAGTCGTGTTCTCACACCTGCTGCTCTTCCTGGTCACATCTACACTTCTACAATACGTGACTTTCCAACCAAGTGGTAAAACAGAGCAGAGGCATTACTTCTGGAAACTTTTCACTTAAGATACTTTGATGTAAAACTTAGATCGCATACAGAAAAAAAACCCCCATGTGGATCTGAATCAGTCCTTCAGTTTCACATTTTCAAAACAGTAATTTCTGGCTTTTTGGCTGATGCAGTGAACAGTGTCATGACAGCAGAACAGCAGCCCTTCAAGATGTTCCCCCTGCAGTACTCTGTTCAGCTCTGAGCTCCTCAGCACATGCAGCACATGGACCTGCAGGAGTAGGTCCAGAGGAGATCATGAAGATGCCCATAGGGTTGGGATACCTCTCCCCTGCAGACAGGTTGGGAGAGCTGGGACTGCTCAGCCTAGAGAAGAAAAGACTCCAGGGAGATTTACAGCACCTTCTAGTACTTGAAGGGGGCCTATAGGAAGGCTGGAGAGAGACTTCTCACAAGAACGTGTAGCGATAGGACAAGGGGGAATGGCTTTAAACTGACAGACAGTGGGTTTAGATCAGATATAAGGAAGAAATCCCTCACTGTGAGGGTGATGAGACACTGGAACAGGCTGCCCAGAGCAGCTGTGGGCGCCCCATCCCTGGAAGTGCTCAAGGCCAGGCTGGATGGGGCTTTGAGCAATTTGGAAAACTTATGGTAGTGGAAGGTATCTCCACCCAGGGTACCTGGTGGAGCTGGGACTAGATGATCTTTGAGATCCCTTCCAAACCAAACTATTCCATTATTCCGTGAACATCACACTTGGAAGCAGCAAGGTAACTACCCACATAGTACCCGGCTGGCCGTAGGTAGGTACTAATGAATGTCTAACCAGGTATTAAACACAATCTCTCTTGCACCAGAAGTACAGACGCCTCTTACTCGAGATCTTTTGTGTTGAAGTCAGCTGCAGTGCTTGGGGGAGAGGTTAAAGACATTCTCTCTGGCCTGAATGCTAAAACAGTTTATTATAAACAGATTCTAATTAAGATGTGCAAACATACACCTTTGAGTATATAAACTCACACTTGATTGCTTTATCAGGGCTAGACAAAGATTAACCCAGCTGTTTAAAATTACCCTTCTGAATGACTGAAAACACTCTCAGTTTCACTACGTTTTGTCGTCTTCAAATCCAAACAAATAACAAAAATACAGTTTCCTTAGGATTTATTAAGTTAACCAATCCCTACACTTCCTCTTACATGAAAATTGGTGCAAATCCATAGAATTCCTAGCAAGATTAAAACCCCAAAAAGACAATTACAGAAAAAGAGACCCTAGCACTAACTGTGTGACCTTTAATTGGCCTCTTCCCTTACTGATCAAGTTTCTAAGTACCTTTCCCATATGCATCAAGTGGTAAGATTAGCATCTACCCTGAGTAGCTTTGTTCATTCTCTCATTACATGAGCTGTATTACAGATCAGAGATGGCCACCTCTCTCATTTGAAGACAATCATATTAAAATTGTTTTGTGGGAGTTCATGTTATTATATATGCCTGCTTTCTGCATAACCTCCAATTCCCACAAATTGTACTGCAAGCTAAAATCTACAATAAAAAAATACCCCAACACCTGCAGACCACAATCAACCACAGTAGTCTCCACCCTGGAGATCATCTGAAGTCTTTCAGATAATGGGGCACAGGAAACTAGACATTTCAATTCACAGTATTTATAAGTGTGAAAATTCAAAGATGGGTGAAGAAACTTCAACAGGAAAACATAAAATCCAGCTAAACTTGCCCAAAATCACACAACTGTACCTTCTGAGGGTACGTGTGTATGCCTGTGCATATGAATACATATTCCTTTCTCCTCGCAGCAGGTCAAACGCCATTGTGAAAAAGGTTTTAAAAGGGAGAAAAAGTTGAAAAAAACTAGGAGGACATACATACATATACAGGACATTACTGAGTTCCACCGAACAACTGAGCAAACCTAATGGCAGGTCTTTTGCACCACTGCTCCCCCTTAATAACCAAATGATACAAGGTGTAAGTAGGCACAGCTGGAAGAACATGACTTGATTTACTATATTCTGAATATTTGTTTTAAAGCTTCAAAAGGAGCAGCCCTTTAAAATGGAAACAACGTAATTATCGTAGGAATGCTGTAATCCATGAACAAGAATTCTCATTTCTCTTTATTTCAATCATTTGATTTCAGAGCTCTTCCCTGTTTTTCTTCAACATTTGCTGGGTCTATTTACCCTTTAAAAAGCAAGATAAATTTCCTTACCCAACCTTTTTCAGCCCCCTGATTTTTCACAGGTACAGATCCTTCCCTTTACTTCTTTCAACTTTCCAGCCTTAATTTTAAGCATGAAGTAAACCCTTGCTGTCTTTGACACAAGTATCCAAACCAATCCCTAAAAACTCGGATTGGGACTTCTTCCTACTACCTTTCTACAATTATGATCTTCATTATCCAGTTCACTGCACTTGTAAACTGAAATTAGTCTGATGGATGTACTTCCATGAGGAAATTTATTCAAACCATCTCTTACTTTATGAGATGTTTTCCATCAACCTGTTCTTACCTTTCAAGGCTGGGATTCAGAAAGCAAGCCTCACAATGGGATACTCAACTACTACACTTTAACTGACTTGATACACTGAAAGAACAATTTTTCCTGAAATTTTGCTAGCAGAGTCCTTTTTGTCTTTAACTTGGGTTTTGCTGGAATTTACCTGTTAAAAACAAACTTCTTTAACAAGACACTGAATGGAAGTAATTAAATTCAGTGTGGTTATGCTCTTAGCTTGTTTATTTTGCTTACTAAAAATAGAGAGGAATAAGGATGAAAATGAAGCAAAGACCATATTCTAAGTGTCTTTTTGCAACATCAGGGCTATAAAGCACGGCAGACGATCTCATTACAGAGAACTATGGTTTTAGGAACAACACTGAATTCTCCAAATTCCTGTAGCAGCCATGAAATACTGAGGTAGAAACAGTAACTGCTGTACTGTACAGACACTTCCATGTGTTTTACCTGCTGTTGCTTTCTTAAGTTTAAGTGGCAGCTATCCATCCTTGAGCCTCAGTCTTCCACCCTTTGCAAAACATACTGGGTATCTGTATAGGGATAATTGTTTCAGAGACCAGCATTTCCCAAGCAGAGATGCTGGGAAAAGGTCTTGTGCAATAGACACTTTGGGCTGCTGGGCCAGGCAGGGCTGGAAGCAGGACTAGAGCTGCTGGGATGATTGTGGCTGGAGGCCAGAGCAGAGATACCGATCCAAGCTGCTCAGTCTCAACCCTTCACCACTGCAGGCCCTTCAAAGTCAGGATGCTGCCCACTCCTTTCAATGCACAGCATTTTCACCTTACTTCTGGCTACCTCTCCACTTCATTTCCCTTGCAACTCAGTTATTCTTCCCAGAATGCCAGAAGTACAGCTCCAGAGTACAAAACTTTAAATTAAAAGCAAGAGATGATAAACAGCTAAAGTAAATACAACTAAAATAATAAGGGAACATCATGCATACTTTCACCCACAATATTGGCATAGATGTCTTTAGCACAAATAGGAAAGAAAAACATGTTAAAAAATACAAGAAGTGATTGCTAAATCACTGATGGGGCTGAAAAGAAACCCCATCAACTATGTTATTTTGAAGGGATTTTAACTCAGTAATGAAATAGATTTGAAATTTGCCTTTAAATGTTGAAATGTTTACTACTATTTCTTCTCCCAACTATGACATCAATACCTGGGGGTGTACAGAGCTGTTTGAAGGAAACAACACTCAATTTCCACAAAAGCTGCATAAAGAAGTTGTATTTTTCACATTCCTTCAGGTACTACCAAGACATGTAATCCCTCAATAAAGAGTTTAGGGTAATTTCTGAGTATAGAAGTGCGAAAAAGTTTGTGGAGAATGACCATTTTGATCGATCAAAGATTCTAATTTCCTCTGCAGACTTTTTGTCATCCACTGTGCAGCTGCAATAACTCTACGTTACCCTAAATGACGCTGTTTGTTTTTCTAATGTAACAACACAATTTGCCTCCTCTTGTGACTAATTAAACTTGCTTATTATTTCCTGGTGGGTGGGACTTGGCAGTTGCACCCGTGAATTTTTAAAATTTTTTAATTGCCACAGTTAAAATTTGCAAGTATTTTCAGTCATGACCAGATACATTACTTGACAACAGTATAAAAACTATGGAATATTTCGGAAATTAAATCAATCTCAAGTATTAGATATTTCACTAGCGTGGTGCTCTACATCAGAATTGTTGGGTGCAGAACTATTTTGCAAAATCTAGAATCAAATTTATTATAGCAGGTAACTACTAGATCTGAAGAAAAAAAATCATAGCATAAGAAAATTCCCTTGGCAAAGAGTAACTGGACCACCTAAAAGATGTTCTATAACTATGTTTGCAAACAGAGTTTTTGTTGTATTCCCTTCCCAAGTATCAAAGTAGTGAACTAATATGTCAAGAGGAAATACTAAAATGCCATAAACATAAACTGTTTTTCCATGATATTGTTGGAATAAAGTTAGAATGTTTTTGCTAAAACACATTCAAAGCAACTTAAACCAAAGGAACAAACAGTATTCAAAAATATGGCAAACATATTCTGGTACATGTATAATGCTAAGTAGATGTAAAAATACTGAGGTTCAACACAGAAAAACAGCTCTAGTAACTACACTGTATTTTAGCCATGTGGGATGCCAATGTTACTTGAACTAATGCGAATATAACATTAAATTGCTGTTACTTTCTCCTTCAAATTAACAAGAATCATTGAATGTTCTTTAAAAACATCTCTAGTTCATATAAAAGCTGTCCATCAAAGTCAAATTCTAACTGAACAAGCCACACCCCCCCATTTAATAAGCTTTAAATGAAATGAATCATTAGTAAAACTCCTTCAGTCTCAATGTTCTACAGTAACCTATGATACAACAAAACCCACTTGGACTAAACTAATAAGACCAAAAAACCCACCTGCTTCCTTTGTTTGTACTTCATTTGTGTGTTAAAATCCATCCGAGTTTAAGTGGATGGAAATAGGATCTTTAGAAGAAACAAAAGAACAAAGCCAAACCCAAGCAAAAAAACCCCAAACAAACCCAAACCACACAACTCAGACTTTGCTCTTGACCTGTCAACAGTTTGCTTGGAGGACACCATGAAACACAGGGATATTTCAGCTTAGCATTTTAAATGAAGGAGGAAAAAAAAAGTGTGTATCTATCTGTCACCACTTTTCAAATGAACATAGAATTTGAAAGGGGGAAATAATGCTAGGAGCAGCAATAGTAGCTTCCTCCCCACACATGATCTGCCAGCTCCACCTAAATGCTAAACAAAAGGTTTTACCTTGAGACTATAATAGCTTGAAACATCTTTTAAGGTCTTACCTTTGAAACTGTCAACAATGCTCCAGCAAAATACATGTTTAAAAGAAAGCACTGAAGAAGACTCACTGAATTATTTCTATGCTCAAAGTTAGATGAAAACTTAGTGCCTGACTGACCTAAGGGCACAGTTAATGACAGCCGTAATTATGATCTTATCAACACAGAACTTCATATAAGGTTCACAGCTTATTTAAAGGACATCAAATTACAACTTCCACTTCTAAAATGCCTATGTCAGAGCTGAAAGTGACCAAAACTGGGAATTGCTTTTCATTACCTGCCTGAAACATTCATTATCTTCTCTTTGTTTTACAGTAGCTGTGTTATTTTGTCAGAGAACCAAAGGAAAGCTATCAGCACGTTGAAAAAAAGGATTTTTAACTAACCATAGACTTCAGAGTAGCTGCTTACATATAATATGAGCAACAATTTTCTTTAAGATTGATTGATACTTTTGAATTTAGAGTTGGCAAACACAGCACTGAAAGGTGAAAAAATTTCAGCAAGTACAGTTTGAAGCAATCTATAAAAACACAGGAGAATTAACCAGAACCTCTGAAAACCACAGGTTAATTTTCTCAACACCAGCTAAATCAGAAAGCCAACTATAAGTTAGATATATTGTCTTTCACTGTATTTTTGCAACCTCAAAAACAACATCTACTTTGCATTACAAGCACCTCCGATAGTGAAGACTCACAGGCCTTCAAACTTAGTTCCTATCCTTCCAGAGTCAGCAATATGCACAATAATATGAATTCCTAACTGAATGTATTTCCGGAGTTTGCATGTATTCACAAAGAAGTGGCACGGGAAAATTTTAGAAAAGGTAATGATGAAAAGTCAAAAATCTATTAATTAGCAAATATGCGCCACTGATAATTATTTGTAGGTATCTATTACTGAATTCATGTAATGCCAACTCAAGGAAAAAAGTAAATTTAAATTTAATATTGAGTTTCTCCAAGAAAAAAATTAAAGTATTACTAAAATTAATTTTAAAAAAAATACATAGTAACAGAGAAACAATCAGAACTGCTACTTTTCAACAAGTAGGAAATTTTCAAATGTGCACATAAATAAAACACCACTGTCTGCTTTCCACCCTCTTTCCTTCTTCCAGGATACTCTTGTTCTCTCTCCCAGCACGCTTTTTATCCAGCAAACCTTTCTGATTTGGAAATAAATAATACAAAAACATTACCAAGGTGTTGCCGGAACAGACCGAGTACAGGTATGAAGTTTATCTGCTACAACACTGTTTTTTAAAAACACACAACACGATGCGAAGTGATATAAAGCCGTTCTGTTTTACAAGTTTAACTCAAAATGTATTCATTTCTTGTGCAAGAAAATAACTACATTTTTTGATGACTCTACTGACTGACATTTCTTTCTTTACAAAGGGGACAAAGGGTGGAAAGAAAAAAGCTTTTTCCCTTCCGTTTAGTATTTAAAATTAAGTTATTGAACAGATCTTGCACAGATTTCAGCACTGAGATTTCTTGAAATCTCCACACTCTGTGGCAGATCCTGACAATAATATTTCGGCATAACTGTTAGTTAAATCCTTGGGCCAGGGAAGATTACAGAACAGAGTATCTACTTCTGGATGGTTACAGGCTGCTTTTTTCTCTTTCATTTTCTTATAAACTGTAGTCATTTCTGTAGATTACAAAACATTGCAGACAGGATGCTATCTTAGAATGATGTCCTGGTTAACGCTTTCCTAGAATGGGCAGCTACTTTCTTTTATGAAAGAATAAAAATGATTTGACTGAAACACTATTTCAAAAGTTGATACGACATAGCACATAGCACAGAGACTCCGGATGTCAATAAAATCGAAGTACTCTATTTTCAACCCTGTTCTGTAAACTTGACAGTGGGGGTGTAGCACCTTACAGCACGCAAGGCACAAGGCAATAAAGCAAAGAATTCATCCACTTTTCTCTGTGGACAGAGGAAGAGAAAAGAGGACTTCTGAAGCACAAAATATGTCAAATATAATCAGCACTTTAAAAGCATTAAAATAATAATAATAACAATAATAATCTGTATTTCCTTTAAAATGTTATTCTTAAGAAAAATTTTGAGCATTTTAAGACAGGAAGTTGAAATGCAGGAGATGATCCCTTGCCTCCAAAGTCTTACTCCCCCAAAAGCTTACAGGCACTCACATTTACCTATTTGAATGAAATTATGCAGCAGTACACACATTATGATAATGGACCAACAGCACACAGCTCATGTCACAGAAACAATACTCCGTTTTACACTCACATAAAATAAGTCAAGAGCACTTCTTCGCCAAAGTCACCATCAAAGCAGAAAGCATCAATAGATTTTAAAAAATAAATAAATTGTGATGATAAGAAGTTCGATATTCTTGGGTTTCAAGGTCATATGTAACCGAGCAACCAGCGCAGTAATACTCCTCGTCCCGACGAGATCATTTCGGTTTCATCACTTACTACTAAATCACCTTCAAAACCCTCACAACTTGGTACCTTTCAATACCGTCCGACGCACTCTCGGGCTGATCCTGACACCAGGACACCCAGAGGAGTCAGTGCCAGCCCCACGCTGTCACAGTGATCACCTGCATTCCCGAGCCGGGCCGGCCACTGTGCCCCGGCCGTGCCTCAGGTTCAGCCCGTGCGAGTGTCACCTCCGAAACCAAAAGCGCGAAAGGCAGCAAGCACCTCCTTTGCCTACGAGCGCCCGCTGTGCGAGCGGCACAAGCTGGGCTTGCAAATGGACTGTTCAGCCTGTCACGGGCACCCCTTCCCTCGCTAGGAAGACCCCCGAAACACAGCAGCAGCGAAGCCGTGCCCGGCATCCCGCCCGCTCCCCGGGCTGGCTGCAGGCCAATCCCGCGGCAATCCCTCCCGGCGCTCCAGCGGCAGCTCCGCGCCCGGGCCGAGGGCAGCGGCGGCGGGCACAACTTCCCGCGGCAAACCTGCGCTCCGGGAGCTGCCGAGCCCCGGGGGCTTCCGGCTGCCCCAGCCCGGCGAAATGCCGCTCCCGCTGCTGCGGGACAGAGGCAGCGCAGCCCGGCGGGCACCGCGCTGGGGACAGGGGAGAAAGGAGGCGGCGAGCGGCGGGTCGGGGGCCGCCTGGGGCTCACCGGGGCAGGGCTGGCGGCGCTTCCTCCTCGTCGTGCTGTGCCGCCGGCGGTCGCTCAGCGCCGCGCCATGTAACCCGGCG
>VZRL01002890.1:0-16041 GCA_013397895.1 Origma solitaria | reverse complement strand
AGGAGGCGCGGCCGCGGCGCCCCGGGCGGGCTCCGGCGGAGGCGGCGGGGAAGGAGCCGGGCAGCGCCCGCCACCAGCCCTCCCGCTGGCCACGAAATCCCGGTGCCAGGGACGGGCCCTCCCGCCCGGGCCAAACCGCGTAAACACGCGATCCCTTTCATCCCAGAGGAGTTGCCACCGCCGCGGGAATAGCCCTGTCCTTGTCCGCGCTCCTTGGCCCACGGCGGCATCGCGACACCTCTGCGGGGACCGGCCCGGCCCGGCCCGGTGGCTGCCAGTGTTTTCTTGGTGGTTGACCTCTAAACAGTTTGGAAGGGAAAGATGAATTCACTCTATGCATAGAGTTAATTTAACCTTCCTTAGCCCGTGCCTGGCTGCTGGCTGGCTTTCCCAGGCACTTAATAAAGGAAATTTACCCATTGCTTACCACCCAGTGCCTGCAAACATCACTGAGCAGGTCGCGCACCATTTTTCTGTCGATTTCCACAGCTTCTGACAGAGCAGGCTCCCGTGTAGCTTGGGTTCTCTTGGACAGTGCCAGCCATCAATAATACACTTCTTAATAGCGAATTCCAGGTTTGCAGCACAGTAACCCGAATCTCCCAGATATTTAACCAAAGCTGAAGCGTGTCAGCTAGCACCGCGTTTAATTGGCACAAGTGCTATGTAAAACAATTAAGTTCAGATATCTTTATGCTGAATCTTAAATGTCTGGTTTGCTAAGGGTGAAGAGTCCCTCAAATGAGCAGCCAGCGTAGCTCACCAAATGTGTGTTAGCCCAAAAATCAGCAGCGCACCTCTGGAGCATTTTGTTATGCTAAGGCAAAATGACATGGGGATTCATGAATGAGACTAACAAAAATCATAATTTATAAGAAGGATTTAAAAAACCCAAACATATAAAGGAAACAAGGTATATATGACTCTTGCTTTTTTTGTGTTGAAGCAAGGAAATGTAACCTAGAGCAAAAATACATGCAGAAGAAATAAGGTCAAATCACAAGCCACCTGTTGTTTTCAACAAAATGGAATTGGTATTTTTACCCCAAAGGGAGTAGATTCAGATGCTAGATTTTGTGCCCCATCTCTGGGTTGGAGCAGAGATACACTAATTTAAAATTAGTGCTGAGACTGCAAACGAGAGCTTGGAAATGCAAAGGATTTCCTCTCCTTTTTTGACAAGAACTGAAATTTCCTACAGGTTGTGCATACATATGTATGAAGAGAGAGTAATTTCCTTTTTTTCTTAGATGGCTACTCATGCTACTCTGTGATGCAATTCTAAAACTTCGCTCCCCCATTCTCTTCCCAGTACAAACTTGAGAATTGAGAATGACTCAGCATTTCCTAGTAAAACATGTTTTCCTTATTAAATGGAGTATTCCCGGACATACAATGCCCAATATTAATCTTTTCTGTGAAAGCAAATACACTGAACTGAGTAGAACAAGTGGGGAAAGAATTGCATCCTAGAGCCCAAGAAGAAGGAAGTCTAAATGGATTTTAAATAGAAGAAGTTTCAAAATTCATTTGAAAGGAAAGGTGCCATGTCACAGCTAATCAAAGGTTTGCTCACAGGGCAAAACCTGTATGAACAAGTACCAGGAAATCAGACAAGGTGGAAAAGTTCCAAAACTTAAGGAGACTTACCTGTTAGATTTATTTTAAAAGGACACATTGTCAAGTACTCAGGCTCAGCTTTCCCTGTGAAATCTTAATCAGCTTCCAAAAACATCAGGTTTTAAAATAAAATCCTCTTCTCAATTATATTTAAAGCATAAATTTGCCTTTTTTAGAGATTAATACCATAACAGAAGTGTTATTTCTACTGAAACCCACAGTAGTGCCAGGCTGTAAGCCCACACGTTGGTAAAATTATTTTCACAGGACACTGTAGATAAATGAACTGCTTTATAGCACAGGATTCCCACTTAAAGAGCCAAATAAT
Organism: Origma solitaria; assembly: GCA_013397895.1. Taxonomy (NCBI): domain Eukaryota; kingdom Metazoa; phylum Chordata; class Aves; order Passeriformes; family Acanthizidae; genus Origma; species Origma solitaria. The sequence continues at coordinate 14,093 of VZRL01002890.1, read as the reverse complement.
CCTGTTCCAGCCGCTGAGGAAATCAGGCAGATAATGTAGACTCAGTGGTTTGCAGTGATGGAGTGCTGCCTATTTCCTGAATAACACTGGTTTCCACTGTTATCATCAAGATACTTCTGTACCTGGACAATACAGCTCACACATGAAGAGGAGGTGATTAGAGCTGAACCCAAAGGAGGAAATGCCTGTTGCTGAGCTGAGGGGAGCATTGTGAAATGGTTGGAGCCGTGTCTCTGATAGCTGGGCAGGTGCACTGAAGGAAAGGCTTTCTAGTTGTACTCTTAATCAGGCTGTTTCCCCTTACTCAGGTGGGCTACATTTAAGTTTCCTGATATGCAGATGCAGTTTAGAAGCTGAGTCTGTTCTATGCTAGGTTTGCTCTGGGCATACAGATCCCTTTCCAAGGTCAGAAATCAGTACTTTTAAATCCTGTAACTAATGATAGATAAACATGTAAGACTAGCAAAGATTTTGTAAATAATAACTCTACTTTAATTGATATGCCTGTATTGGAAAAACTCATGAAAGTTTCCTACATTATTTTCCTTTTGTTTCTGAGGTATTTATTGGAATCAGGATGGCCTCTTTTCATTCCCTTTGACGTAGTAGGTTTGATGCTAAAACAGGAAAAGATAAGGGAAAGTCTAAAATAGCTACTGAGACACTTCCTTTTAAAGCTTTCAGCTGCCCATCTTAATTTAACTGCTATGCCATGCTATCCAAATCTATTTCTGGTCAATCCATTATTTCTTTTTCATCCAGATAATCCAGAGGTTCTAACTTAAAAACTGATTTGCCTCAGATGGCGTCCAGTGATCATCTCACCACACTCCAGTCTCATAGAGATTGTCAGTGTTTAGCTGACATTTGCTGTTGGCATTGCCATTGTCTCCTGTCAATTGAATCCACCACTAACATGGGAAGACAATATGATAAAAAACCCAGTTGTATTTTTAAGATGGTGTCATCATCCTGAGGAAGAATATATATCGAGCTGTAGTGAAATTGACAATAGAAACTATATTTAAAAACCCTTTCTAAATAGCCAAAATACATGTGCAAAGCCAACCATTTGAACTGAAGCTAGCAGGGTGTAGAGTTCAGTGATGCTTCCTAATCCCCATATTGCAGCATTCATAAGTACTTTCTGTCATCTCTGCCACTGCTGGTGAATGATGAACTGGCCTCAATTCATCCCATATTTCATCAGACTTAGATGGACGCAGCAACACCTTGCAAAGCTCAGAACAGCATGGCATCTCCTGTGGTTGCACAGGCTGCATCCCAAAAGTACTTCTCACTTGCTTCCTCCAGAGCCACAAATCAGACACGGGATCTCATGTTACCTCCACTGTGGTTCAGACCTGTAGCTTTGCTGATAGACTAAATTTCTGATGTTTTGGGTAAGAGTGCCAGAGCTGAAGCAGGAAATTTCAGTAGTGAAAAGCTGTTGGGGAGCAGGTGCAGGGGAGTTAATTTTGTGGACTTAAATGAGAGAACCATGAAGCTGTAGACATGGCTGGTGTGTAAAATTAATAGAGAAAGGGGAACCTTTGGAGAGAGCTAGAAGTAAATAAGAAAGGGAGCACTGCTCAACATTTACCCAAAGCTGTGGTGCAGCATAGGGTATCACTTCCTAAAAGACGTGGAAAGAACCAAGCAGAGAAGGCAATTTTACATATATGAATTTTGGAATTGTTAGCTTGGCTGTGTGGTGCCAGGCCTTCCTTCCTTTCTTTTACACAGGCAGATAGTAAGGAGAGTTACACAGCAAACTTCTCTGTTACACCAAAAATGGTGCTTGTAGATTCTCTGTGAACTTGCTGCAAGGTAGCTGCTCTCAGTGGAGCTTCCCAGACCACAACTGTGAGAAGCTGTGAGCTGACCAGCCTTGAAGCTGCTTCATGCAGAGCATACAGGCTGTTCCAAAAGTGTTTCCCAGGCTGGTCCTACTTAGCAGTCCAGGTTTAGTGGCTGAGCAGTGTAATACTGCACATGTATTGACAGAATAGAAATGGTTCTGTTTATAGAAGCGATTTATAGAACCATTAGTGCCATGCAGCACTGCAGCAATGTGAAGGACATGCAGCTTAGAGCCAAAACCAAATTGCTCCAGTAAGAGGTGTTACAGTTACGAGTTGTGCTGTCTGGTAATAAATCTAATATACTACCAGTCAGTTCTTCAGCATCTGGGCCTCATTCAGATTGTGAGTGATTCAGTCATCTGTCACTCAGCTGTATAACACCGTGACCAGCCACTGAAGGTAGAGGGATGGTATTTTGCCATTTGAGTTCAGTGGCAGCAGGTTCTTACCAGTCCACTGCATTCACTCCCTTATCTTCCCACTTCCCTGTGTTATGATTAATATCCTGTGCTATAGTCAGTATTTAATATATGAGTGGATTGGGTTCTTTTCATAGTATTCTGAATGATACATACTTCAACTTCTATCTGATTACATCCATCAGAACTCAGTTCAGGGGCCCAGTTGTTCTCCCAAGGGATGTAAGTTCTTCCCATTACATGACAGTGGCTTTGGAGCCTCAGCAATGTTTCACCCAGTTAGCTAATGCAAACAAAAGCAGCTGTTTGATTCTTGTTGTCTTTGTCACTTTCTTTTGTCACTTTCATTAAGTACGTACTCATTTCAACTTACGAGGTCATTTTGGGTCAGGTGTGCTGAGTAGGACCAAGGTTAGCACGGTATAGACAGTAGAATTTAGCTACTTTGATTTATATTGCTGCTATTTTATTGCTGCAGCTCAAGGAAAATTCCAGACAGCTAAGTACAGTACAAAAATATAGTGAAGAGATTTCTTCTGCCACAGAAATTTCAACATCTAAATATATAATGGAAAAGAGATTATGAAAGCTGAAAGTGACATTCACTGCTGTTTGAACTCATGCAGTGATTAAAGTCTTCTGCTCAACTGTTGGTAGAAGTAAGTTCTGATTTCCTGAACTGTTTCTATTTCAAGTTTTAAGCTTTTACCACAACTAATGAAATCCTTCTTAAAAGTCCAGCCCTGGAATATCTGGATATATGGCTATTTTTTTTCTCAGGTTTTGATGAAAACTTAAACCTTATGTTTAAAAAAGCTGAAAGTGTCAACGTTCAAAAGGTATTTTTTAAACTGATGTGATTCTCTTTAGGCAAATCCTGTGGGTTTAGAGGACTTTAATCTTGTGTTGATGGGGGATTAAAAACAGTGAGTGGAGAACTGAGACAAATTACTAGTGTAATGGATCAAGCTTTCAAAAAATTACAAGATTGCAAAAGAATATTTGCAGGGCACTAAAAAAAGACAGATTGTCTCCTAGATTTGGTTTCTCAAAAACTTGTGTTTTCAACCTTTGTTCCAAAAGTATGAGGGCTTGAAATGTTTTCTGGGAAAGTATTCTAGACTGTATTGTTTCTGGAACACCAGAAACAGTACAGGCACTACCTCAGATTAGACACAAGAGCACAAGAGGCTGATGAAAAGCAGGACAGTATGCTGTGTAATGACAAAAAGAGCCCTGTGCTAGAGCAGGGTCTCAGGAGCTGAGAGAGACCTCAATCTGTTTTTTACTATACACAAGAAGTAGGTGGAGGAAGCAGAGTGTTCTCCTTATTCTAGTTTCTTTCTCAGTTCCCCTCGTGATTTACTGGTTGGAAGCGGAAGCCTGGCTGATAACGGACAGTCTTTGATTCTTTTTCTCCCTGGTGAAAGAGGTTGGTACAGAAACTTTTAAGCTATAAATAAAGATCCTGGCACCACAGCCATGTGGTGACCATGCCATTCTGCTGTTGTTCCTTCATTGTCTCAGATGTTGTCATGCTTACGTTGTCTGCCTGGCTTTCAAGGCTAAGGAGCCCCACACAGTGCTTCCAAAATTCAGTCTGTGAACTTGTATGGGCTCAGGGTCTCTGCCCTGCTGAGACCTGACCTGAAAGTGCATGTGACTTTTCTCACCTGAGGGCAAGGAAATGGAATTGCAAAGTCTTCAAATGTTGCTGTTTACCTAGACATCCAAATAAGAATATGAGACTACGGTTTAAGCCCTTGGGTGTATTTACAACAGCTCTTCCCAGCTTTGAGCATTGTGCTGCCAACAATTGGCTGCACCCAAGACACTCCCTTTGATAGCATAGTGAGAACTGTGCTGCTTGTGTTCAGATCAACAGCAAACTCTTGTTGACCTACCTGGGTGTAGGGCTGGCAGCTGAGGGAGGATCCCTGCCTTCTCTACAGACTTGGAAAGCGTTCTGACAGTGGGCTCATCTGGTTGCAAATAGAAAGGCATCTGCAAAACCGTAGTATTTTCCTGCAGCAGCATTTAGCTTTGCAAGGTGTGTGTCGGTCTCCAAGAAAGTAACATGGGTGTCATGGTGACTTTATGAGTGCTTCTGGGTAGGTCCAGCTGGGTCTGCTGGAGTTCTGATAATTGTCTAGACAGGTTAGAATGATGTTCTTGTGACAAAGATGCTATTCTTGTTCTAAGGTTAGGGAACAAAAGCCCAAAGAAATGAAGATTGAAAACATGAATATTAGGGTGAATTTGAAACACAGAGAGACTCATTTTCCTCACAGGTTTTGTCACTACATAGATTAATATGTCCACCCTGTCTCGATTTCTGTGTGCCCCACTCAGACAATTCACTTGGCTCTGAGACTCACTGTGTCTTGTCCCATCCCATGAGAATACTTGGAGGAGGTGGTTGTGCCATTAGAAGAAAGTAATTTGTCATTGGATGATACTACAGGACCTGCCTGACTAGAAAAGTTGGACACGCTGGTATACTACTTGCTATTTTCAAAACAACTGTCTCTGCTGACTTCATTTGCAGATGTGAGTGATTTTAGTACTTCTGTGATCAGATTTCAGTGTCTAAGTCAAGCACCTAGAAAATGAGGAGTACTGACTACCTGTAAAAAAGTTGGAATTAAGTGATGTGACTAGCATCACCCAGGAGCTCTAGCACAGAAGAGGAGACATTAAAGCTGTCTCTTCCAGCAGTTACCTGCTTGGTATAATCCTCCCAGCTTTTGCCAGGAAATTAATGGAGGCCCGTTAGAAAGCAGTCTCTTTAATGTGCAGTTCTTCTCTAGAGCAGCCCTATCCTAACAATTCAGCTTGATACAGGTGCCCTGGAGCAGCAACTTTCACACAGAGGAAAGAAATTCTTCTAAAGTTGTAACTGGAAAATAATCTGCTCTTAATAAGAAGTTCCCATTGATGGTTTAGTGGTACTAGAAGAATAATCACCCCCATTCGTAAAATGAAGACAAACTTGTGGTTAGAGCAAAAGTCTCAGAATGTGTGTTCTCTGTGTTATCTTCAAGTGTAACTTCAGAGAAGAGAAATGAGACCACTTACATTAAAGGCTAGAGAGAGAGAGAAGAGCTGAAATAAAGGTAATTAGCCAGTGACCAATTCTTATTTAGTATTGCATGTAACCCTTAAGTTATTTCCATTTTGCAACAAATCTCTAGATCCTGATTTTGCTGACTTGGATAGCAAAAGCTTATTTTGATTTTCCACTGACATGCAGTAGTGTGGTTTTTCTGGTTGCATGAAACACCTGTAGTGTGAAGCATTAAAACTGAGTAGCTGCCACAAGTCAGTCCCCTGATCTGCCAATAGTTTCACTGAGCTATGCCTTTTAGAAGAGCAGCTCTAAAGCCTTGAAACAAGTCTTACATAAATGTGAAAGTGGAAGAGACAGGGCCAGATTTAATCAAAGTATGTATGACTCATCTTTCAAATTTTATCAGTATTTTGTGTGACAAAGTCACATAAACAGCATCTCTAGCTGAAAAAAGCTGTCTCCCTGAAAATGGAGCTATTGATTTCCTCTCTAGAACAGGCTCTGCTTAAGAACAGCACAAGTTGAAACAAAAATGCTGAGCAGATAGGAAAATATGAAAACTGGATTACCAAACAGTGAACTCTTGACGCCTTTTATCACAACAACCTATATAAAAAGTCTACCCCCACTAACTTTCATCCAACACGACCTGAAACTGTCAGGCACCATTGCATTTCAGGCATTTGTTAGGTCTTTGATGCTACCGAAATTGAAGAATTCTCCTCCTCACCCTTTTTAGAACAGAAATATTTCTGAAGTCAGTGATGATCTTTCCCCACAATATGAGGTATATCCATGTTTCCTTACTTGCCATAAAATATTGTAAAGTCATGAGATAGTCAAGCAGCGCTGCAAATGAGGACGCTGTCGTCTCAAGCTGTCAGGAGCCCCGTGGTTTTCTGAGGATTCCTGCAGTGTTTCTCAGACTGTGATTCATGTCTTTAACTGAACAGGTCAGAGATTCCAGCAGAGAAGCCTGATCACATGCAGTACATGCCCAAACCTGTTACAGTTCTTTAACCAGGGGCCAAAACCAACCACAAGTGTTTCTGTTTCGTCACCTGACCCCTTAACAGAAAAAAACAGCTATTGTATTTTATTATGTTTGTTGTTAAGTTCTTCTAATAGCTATGCGAAGTGCCTCTCTTTCCATGCGTATATCAAAGCCATATCAACATGAAAAAAATTTTAAAAATCAGTTCTGACTGCTTTTAACTTCTGTGCCAGAACTGCTGTAAGGGCCTCAACCAGACTCTGTGTAGAAAGTGCGCAACCAACACAATACTTTGCCAAATTATCACTGGCTATTTCTAAAAAGGAAGGTTCCCACTGATTTTGAGTTTTAATCTTTTTCACTTTAATTTGCATGGAAACACTTGAAAGATGCATTAGAGAACTGACTCAATGGAAATAAAATGAGTGGCACATACATAAAAGTAACATCTCATTAACAGAGACCACCCAAAACTTATTCCTGCCCTGTAATCTGCAGAAGAAATAGACATACTATGCTTTTAATATCTGCCTTAAAAGGCATTTGACAATCTGAACAATCTCCAAAATTTCCAAATTTGGCAATATTCACATCAGACATTTGTTAGGTGAGTACTTCTGAGCTGTGAACAGCAGCTCTGGAATCTCCAGACTTGCTGAAGTAGATCTGAACAAAACTGGGCAGCATGTCAGACTTCCTGCATCTAAACTTGTTTAACAGAGACCAGAGGGAAAAAATAGAGAGGAAAATTCTGAGTAGGTGGAGTCATTATTTATCAGTGTCTGTCTTGGCCACACAAGAAAGGAGACAAACTTGACAGAGAACAAACAAACAAAAAAAATTCCCCAGTGGATTTCCACCTCATCCATGGCATAAAACTAACCTGCACAGACACCTGGGTACAGTACACTGCCTGTCACAGCATGAAAGTTTTCCATGGAAGAACTAAATGTCAAAGAATTGTAGTACAAGCAGAAGGTCATAGAGCTAAGGAAGTTGCTGTTAAAATAATAGCTTTCTAAAAATTAAGTAGATTAGCGCAGAGAAGAAAGAGTGTGTTTGGGAATATCGGAAAAGGCATATTGGCACTCAAATCAGCTAATGAAGATCTCATCACCTGGTAGGAGGCTACTTCAATCATATGACAGAAAGCTCGAAGAGATCTAACAGGACTTGAAAATTCAGTGTTCTCTAGCAGTTACAGTGTATGGTATATCAGGGGGACAGTTAATAGCAGAAAATATCTGGGTTTTTCTCTTCATTATATGTGGAAAGTGTGAGAGTTAACAACAGGGTGAGTCTGAATGAAGGTGCTTGGTTTTATGGACTGTGATCCTTTTTTTTCCCTTCCTTTCTTTTTTTTTTCTTTCCTTTCTTTTTTTTTTTCCCTGGAGAATTGTAAATGCCTTTTTCATCTCAGAGAAAATGTGCACTGTGATGAGAAATTGTTTGCAGAGCCATTCTGTTTCTGAAGAACTCTTGTACTTTGTGATTCTGTGGGAAGGAATATATGTAAGCTCCTGAGGGATTTGGGGCTATGCACTGTGGAGAGAACATTAAATTGTGAGCCTGGCTCCTAGAAGACAACATCTGTACCCTGTGAGTGGTTTTAGGCTGTGTCTCAACCGGATTCACTGGAAGTGAAGAACGGATGGCAAGCACAGCCAGCTTCTGTCCAAGAAAAGCCTCTGCACAGAAAATGAGCAGAGCAGTGGAACTAAGTGAGCCTAAAGGATATTTAGTGATAGTAGGAGCAGTGTGAAGCAGACTGAAGTGATAGTCTGCTTGTCAGGGCAAACAGACTGAGTGTCTGGCAAAGTATTGTGAATTGTCTGCAGGATCAAAGGCAGCGGTCTTGTTTCCAGCTGTATGGGCAGGCTTTTGAGAAACGCTAGAGAGGAACTGACTCTTGTGGTAAAATGGGTCCCAGTGACACAGGGAGGTTATGGCATCAAATTTAGACTCTGATGTAGAAAACCAGAAAGCAGACCTTCCATAGGTGATTTTCTGAGATGTGCGTGGTGCTAAATGTAGTGCATTCACTACTTCAATATCCAGCTGAGAAAATTATGTCAGAAGGAAAGTTTGAAAGTCTTTGGGAAGTGGCCATGTGGGAATGTGAGAGGTTATAGCAAGTGCAAGCCCCACAATGCATAAGGATCGTTGTCCTCCAGTTGCTTTAACAGATGACCTGCTCTTCTTTGCCACAGAAACAACTATGCCAGAAGCTGACAGATTTTGATCCTTCAAGTGGTGTGGGGTCAGGACACTATAGGATGTGATTCACCATCCACAAATTGGACAGTGATTCACAGCCATACCATTATGTTTCTTTATAAAGCTTATACTCTTAGAGCCTTACTTGAAGAAGATAAAGGCAACAGTGATATTCCTTTAAAACTCTTACAATTAAGTTCTCATTTTTTCACTGATTTGTAAAAAATTAGTATTTTTTTTTTAAATTGACATAATACTGTTAAGACACCTAAAATTACTGCATAACTTCAGTAACTTTTTACAGACCATGAAATGCCGTAGGCTTATGAGAGCTGCAATTCACTGGTTTGACTCGTGTAATTTGTTGTGTAGTTTCTACAGTGGACAGTAACCCATATAGATAAAACAGGTTCTAAGGCTGCAGGGAATCAGAGGTTGCTTTCTTTACTGTGTACATTGCAATGTTGTTTACAGGTGTGAGTGTTAGATTCAGGGCTGAACGCAGCAGTGGACTCATTACAGTTTCATGCAAACCATTTCATTTCTGCCAGTACAGGTACACCATTGGCAACTGTTGTTTTTTTTATGGCAAGGGTAGGTTAGTTTTATTTGCTGCATTGCTTTTTCTTCTGCTTAAATGTAAAACCAGTTTTAACAGAAAAATGGTCCCCAAAACCCTGCCCTCAAGATTAGTTCCAATTCTTCATAAATCAATGGTGTCTTCATAACAGATGCTTACACCAAGCCTAACTAACACTTAAAAAGTATCTTCAAATATTTAGTCAAGAGCATAGTGTAAATATGTGGGAGAAAGGGAAGCAGTTCACTGGTGAAGTATTAGGGGTTCATATAGCTGGGCTGCTGCTTTCAACCTTTCTGTGCCTTGACTTCTTACTCTGTTTGGCAGGGGAGCACCAGCTCAGAAGGTGATTGTGAGGCTGTATCTAATAATGTTGGTATTTGGGTGTTTTATTTTTTGTAGAGTTGAGGAACATAAAAGAGGAAAAAAAAAAATCTGTGAACAGATCAACTCTGTCTCCAGCCCAAATTATAACACTTCACTGAAAAAGGTATGGGAATGCATAGAGGTAGAGCAAGGAAAACAGAGCAAAGTATCATTGCTCAGTTAGTGAACAGTGGCTTGGAGTGGGAGCAAGAAAAAAGATGGTACCATACAGATAAAGGGAATTATGGTGTATTTGGATAAGGTTCAGGTGTTGGTGCATGAAATAAGGAGATACAGACTACCTGAATGCTGACATCCTTGTGGCTGTCCCTGATGTCACAACCATAATGTTCTTTATAGAACTGCATGTAATTAAAAAAAAGCACCTTAACTGTATTAAACTCATTAAGTAAATTATAAAGGATTTAATGTATGTTCAGTTGGGTCTTATTAGCTCCAGCCTTGTGACAACCAGGGTAGCTCAGCAGAGAATCAACCTGCTGTTTCTAGTGTCCTTACCACTAATCTGGGTTTCTCACTGTCTTTAGCCTGAACATGGAATCACAGTCCATTAAAGTGACTTCAACGGTTTTAAGTCATTTTTTTGGGGTAAAAAAATGACTAATTTAGCCCTTGTTACTTGGTAAATATTAAAAAATACAAAGTCAGATGATTTAGTTCTAAGGAAAAACTGTAAAATATGGCTTTTAGACATCAAAATAAGCTTCTATAACTATTAAAAATCCAACCATAAGTTATGTCCTGAGAAGATTATAACACATCTCCCTTATTTCCCTCCAAAATGCCCTGAAGAGCATTAACTTTACCCTCTTAGACCAGGAACCTGATCTAATTTTGGGGGCGAAGAGGAATTTTTGGAAATAAGCACATTTTGCATCCTAGAATTTTGACAACCAGAGGGGGAGTGCTTCATTTTTGTCTTGATTCTCACTGTCCTCCCACGACCTGTTTCACAAAAAAGGAAGAAAGATTTTTTTTTTTTTTAGCAGTCAGAAGTATTTGAAAGAGGGAACCAGGAAAATAAATAACTGTAGAGTTACTGCCACCTACAGTCTTACTGAAAAATGGCTTTGGGAAAAATAGCAGCATAGCGATAATTGAATCTTAAATGTCCACCCAGAGGACACGACAATATAATGCAAGGGATTTAAAGTAGATTTAGGATTCACCTATTATCCTGAAATGTCTTTCTGAAGGAGATCTTAATCAGGTCCTGTTTGCCTAGCCTTCATTATGTGATAGCTGATTTTTCTTGCAAATACTAATCATGGAATGATAGAATAGTTTGGGTTGGAAGGGGCCTTTAAGCATCATCTAGTCCAAACCTCCTGCAATAAATGGGGGCATCTGCAACTGGATCAGGTTGCTCAAAAGCCCATCCAGCCTGGCCTTGAATGCTGCCAGGGATGGGGCATCCACAGCTTCTCTGAGCAGTCTGTTCAGGGTCTCATCACACTCACTTTAATGATTTTCTTCCTATTATCCCATCTAAACCCATTCTCTGTCAGTTAAAAGCCATTCCCCCTTGTCCTATCCGTACATGTCCTTGTGAGAAGTCCCTCTCCAGCCTTCCTGTAGGCCCCCTTGAGGTTCTGGAAGGTGCTGTAAGGTCTCCCTTTTCTTCTCCAGGCTGAACAGCCCCAGTTCCCACACCTCTTCACAGGAGAGGTGCTCCAGCCTTCTGATTATCTTCACTGCCCTCCTCTGGACTCACTCTTTCTTTTACTGAGACCTCCAGAGCTGAGTGCAGTGCTCCAGGGAGGGTCTTAGGAGAGAGGAGTAGAGCAGCAGAATCTCCTTCCTTGCCCTGCTGGCCACGCTGCTGTGGATACAGCCCAGGACACAATTGCCTTTCTGGGCTACAAGTGCACATGGCTGGGTCGTGTCCAGCCTCTCATCCACCAGCAAGTCCTTCTACTCAGAGCTGTTCTTAGTCCCTTCATTCCCTAGACTATTTTGATACCAGGATTGTCCTGATCCAGGTGCAGGGTCTTGCTCTTGGCCTTGCTGAACCTCCTGAAGTTCCCATGGGCCCACTTCTCCAGCTTGTCCAGATCCCTCCAGATGGCTAAAGCATCCTCCCTTTCTTTCCCCCACATTATGAGGTCAAGGAACCACTTTAATAGACACCAGGGATAAAGAGGAATGAGTTACTGCTGATACCACGGAGATGAATGCTGTTGTACCAGGTGAGCAGATGTGAGGCGTCCCAAGAAGTGTGAGGGTTCCAAAAAGCTTGAAAGAGATCATGATCTGCAGTAGCTGTCGCTGATCTTCCTGACATTGAGGGAGCAAAAAGTTGAAGCAAGACATGAACCAGAACTAGTCCTAATAGACCATGCAAAAAACCTGGCAAAGAGTGGGAATTTAAAGCTGTACTCTTTGTTCAAGTGCCCTGTTACTGACAGTAAAAGACTGAGGTTTTCCTTCTCCCCCTGCTCCATTATTTTCCAGAGGAGGACAGCTAGATTTCAAAGGATTTGTTCTAAAATCTTTTTAGCATATATTTTGGGAAACTCACTCACCCTTATGGAGATAATATCTATTTTCTCCCTCACCCTCATCTTTAACCAGCCAACGTGGTGCAAGTGTGTTCAGTGGTGATGTTTGTATCATCCTGTGCTGGAAGTAACACATGCACTTGGACGTAAGTTTCATTGGTAATCTAACACCAAATGCAACTTTTTGCAAAGCTTTTTTATTAAACATGTATTTAACAGTCTGGGGCTTTTTTCCAGGCTTTAGGCTACAGCAGTAGGATGCATAGTTCCATCTGATAGCAATATATAAAAGTATGGGCTGGTTTTCTATTCATTATAGGAGCTCTAGCTTCAGCTGTTTTAAAAGTTTATTGTCACACTATAGCTTTCTTTTCAGTGGCTTAAAGATAGTAATCAATAAAATCCAACTCACGTGGTAATAATTAGTCATTTAGGCTTGAATTTGTTACTGGGTTTGGACAATGATTACTTGTATACCTGTGTTCTTTGCAAAATGAAGAAGGCTTTACACATTATCAGATCATACAAGTTGGAAATCAAAAGTAAGTCCTCCTTTCATGGCAATGAAATAATCATTGTGGTTATATATAGAAACACAAAGATGATTCTGTGAGGCTAATGTGCTACAGAAGGATTTGGATAGTTCAGCTCCTAACTCTGGAACAGTCTGTGTGACCTGGAGTATGCAGCCCAAGGCCAATGAAAGGGCTTAGACACAGCCCCTGTAAGAGTTTAATGGGTCTGAGACACTTGAATCTCATTGCAGATCTGTTCCTTAATGTGTCTGTGTCCAATTATTTAATCTGAGATAAAGTTGGTATTCTCTCCCATGCTGCAGATTTTCCTTTTTTAATTGTGTACGCTTTTCCTTTAGGACTGTTTTTCACTAACGTGGAGAGACCAGTAGTGGCCCAGTCTGAATGGACAGTAAGATAATGCAGAGCAATCTGGAGGAGTAGCGATAATAACCACACCCAGACACAGAGGAGAGTTAAGAGCTTTCTGTTCTCTGCTTGAAACATATTTATTTCACTGACAAGGAGTGAAGGGGGAACTGGACTGACATGCTTTTCTTGGAAAGAAAGGCACTACAGTTAAAAACCTGTTATAGGTGTTGCTGGTGTCTTAAGTGTCTAAATTCTTTTGTGTTTCCATCAATTGACAAATGTTTTCTAGAAGACAATGAAGCCAGAGGTGCTTTTTGAATTCTTATGATGCCAAATGAATGAAAAATAATTTTAGGAGGCTGGATTTTGGTGTTTCAGACTGTGCATAAGTCAGTGAGGACATTTTATTGCATCAGTTGTGTCTAAAAAAAGCCATGCCCTTGCTGCAGCACTTCATTTTTTCTGCTGAGTGAAAAGTTGAAAAAAATAGATCCAGCAGAATGCTTAAATCTCAGTTAAGTATTGAAAAAAAAACAAAACCCAAAAAAATCCATTTAAGCTCTGCTTATTTTTAAAGGTGTCTTCAGTGGTAGAAAACTTCTGTGGTTGGTGGCAAGGCAGAGTGTGACTTATTCCTGTAGCACTCTCTTAGCTCCTGCATCACAGGAGGTGTGTATATGGCAACACCACATTGTTTCCTTTCCTCTGTGGATCATCACTGTGTCCTTCGAGTGGCAGTAGTTCCTCCCAAAATTCACACAGTGTAATTTAGTGACTTCATATTTTGACATTTGAGAAGAGTCAAACACAGTCAGACTTTTGATACCACTGCATTTTATATTCTCCATTAGACATACACTGTAAATAGATGCAAACTGCAAAATACCCCTGTGTGTTGATTCCTTGAATTCTGATTTCATGTGAGAAACATCTGTGAATTTAAGGCATGTTTTTTTCTGTGGTTTTTTATGAGACCAGAAAGATGCACTGAAGGGAAAAAAGCTCAGTGTTTGAATGTGATGCATTTGTGTTTGGGTTCAGAATGTAGCCTTGCCATAAACCTGCGAAGGAGAGACAGTGCACGGTGAGTTTTGCTGAGCGAGTTCTGAACTTGACCTGCTGGAGCTGTTTCTTGGGAGCATGGGGTGCTGGGCCTGCTATGCACCCCTGGGA
>VZRL01002888.1:1345540-1428718 GCA_013397895.1 Origma solitaria | reverse complement strand
TCTTTGGCAAAGTGGCCCTTTTGACCACAGTAAAAGCACTGTGCCTCCATAACATTCACAGCGCTGACTTGTGCTGTGAGGCGCGGTTTTAAATGCAAGCGCTGCACACAAGCCCTTGTCATCTGCTGCACCGTGGGTGGCGGCTCCTGAGGGAGGGACAGTATGGCATTCTGACAGAAACTGTTGGCGTGACTGAATGCTAACTGCTGTAATAGAGGTTCCCGTGCTGACTCCTGCGATACTTGTTTTTCTATAGCAGCCCTTAGCCGATCAATGAAAACAGTGAAGGGCTCCTCTGGGCCCTGTTCTGTTTGAGAGTACGGGAGCATCGGGGTAGTGGTGGAGGGCATGTGGAAAAACGCTTGCAAGGCCGTGTCTGCTACTGCTTTCAGGGCATCTACAGACAGCCTCTGGGCCTGCATTCTTGGCCGGCTATAATCCCCTTCTCCACATAACAGGTCGAAGGGCTCTTGTATTCCCCTTAGGTAAGGTGGGAACCAACTCTCTTAAACGGGCCTTCCAATCTCCTTCCCACAGGTCATACTCTGCCCGCAGCAGCAGGTATTGTATGACCCACTTCACATCGTTTGGCACCAAGATGTTGTTCTTAAACATTGCTTGGAACAGCGCTCTAAAGTGCTGGCTCTCTCTCCCGTATTCCTTCTCAGCCCTGCATATATCATTTATGTTCTTATAATTAAACGGCCGCCATGTCGCTGTGCCCTCATACAGCACTGGTGCTGCAAATGGCACATTTCCAGGCTCGTTATCTCCCATCCCCCCACCCCCCGCCCCCCCCTTTGCCATTGCCTTGAATGGGCACATAGGGTCAGGAGGGGGGGCGTGGGAACCGGAATCAGACCTGTGGGAACCCGGAAATCGGGCCAAGGGGATGGGGTCAGGTGCGGAAGGGGTGGAGTCGACATAGGGTGTAGGAGGGTTGAAGAAGGGGGAGGGATTAGGAGGAGGTGGGATTGATTCCAGGGGAACGCCCATCACACGATGACACACGCCAGGGGAGGGTACAGGGAAACCGGTGGGAGGATCGGGGGGCACGGCATAGGGGGGAAGAAAAGGGTTTCCGGGATCTGGGAGGAAGGGGTTTTGGGAAGGAGAAAGATGGGGGTTGGGGACCGCGTGGTTGCTGCCATGGTGTCCCCCAGGATGCCCTTGACGGCCATCCTGAGGGGCTGCCAAGGGGAATTCGGGAAACCGGGGAAAAACTACTACGGGCTGGAACTGGGGAAGGCAATTGAAAGGAGACCGTTTTCTTAGGGGTGCCGGGAGGGTTCGCGACGCCCTCACCGGCGGGGTAAGAGGAGGTGTTAGGGGCGCTGGGGACTTGGTGAGAGCCCCGCACTTCGAGGTGTTCTGCACCCGTGGCACCGCCCCTAGAAGGAGCTGGGGACAGGGAAAGGCAGGGTTTGGGGCAAGCATTATCGGGGTTACTACGGGCTTGAGCGTTGGTTAGCCTCATGGCACCCCGGCAGGCAAGGAGGACGTGCGAGAAGCGTTGTCCTGCACTGCTGCCGGAATTCCCCGAAGCAAGCAACGCCCCCTCCACCCTTCTCCAGAACGCCGCTAATCGGACATCGTCCGGGTGGGTTCCGGGGAACTTGTTAAAAATCCATCGGACGAATCCTTTCAGCTGCGCTTTAGAGAAAGGGAGGTTGTGCTCCTTAAGGGAGCGCTTAAGGGGGGTATAGAACTCTCTCTGCTCAGAGGATAGCTTGGCGTCCATCCCTCTAAGCTTTATTCACCCTACCGCCGGCAAAAATGTAGAAAGAAATAAAAGGGCGGAGGGGGGGGCCCCGAGGGGAATTACTCACCCTTTCTTCAATTTTGAGGCGACGGCCCCTCCAACAGAAACCTCAGCAGTAAGTTTCTCTGGGCTGGGATCACAGTCTGTGAAGTGTCGCTTGTCTCCGGAACTACTGTCCTTCGGGCGACGGGGCAGAGACTGTAATCCAATGCTACCTCGGGAGCACCGTTCTTTAAAACAGAGCGCGCTTCACCCGAGGGCAGGGCGTAGCGTAGGCGCTTTCAGGCAGTCAGTGCTGGAGAACTCTGCCGCACGTTGGACGCCACTTGTAGTATTCGGGGGGGTCAACCACTCCCAGATGCAGCCCTTTCCATGGCTAGCTTGGGGCCGCTGCAATCCCAGGGATTCACAGCCTGTCTGTTCTTGCCCAAGTCCCAGAGAACGAAGAATGAGACAGCCGACTCTGCTGCAGGACGGTTTATTTCCGCGGAACGGGGTAGGTCCGAACGAGGGGAGGGGAGGCAGCAAGAGCCTCGAACAAAGGCTGGGGCAGAGGTTTTAAGGGGGAACCACGGGCCAATGGGAAGAGGGTTAGGGGGTGTTAACAAAACCAATCAACCCATCACTGATATACAGAGGTAGAACCAAAGATAATCGACAGTACTCTTAATCAATACAGTAACAGATGGAACCGAACCTTCTGGAACCAGGGGAGGGGAGAAGGGGAACGACACGCCCCAGCACCGCCTCTGAGGTAGACTGGCAGGGAAGACACTGGAAGGAAAAGTGGGGCCAGGGTGAAACCACTCCCTGGGGACCTGCCCCGGGGGTGGCCTCACACTCTGGTGTCTTGCCCCCCTAAACTGTCCGTCTCCGGATTTGTCCGGGCCAGGGCGGGACTTGGTGGTCGCCCTCCCACACCACCCAACCACCTGGCCTCCTCAGGGGCTGGGCCCCGGTGCCTC
The DNA here is from genome assembly GCA_013397895.1 of Origma solitaria. NCBI lineage: Eukaryota > Metazoa > Chordata > Aves > Passeriformes > Acanthizidae > Origma > Origma solitaria. The sequence goes on along the minus strand of VZRL01002888.1, from coordinate 1,425,991 downwards.
AGGCTGGGGGAGGCGCCCAGCGCAAGGCACCGGCAGCCCCACCCAACCACCTGGCCAGAAGTAGTTTGCAGCCCCATACTTAACACTTTTCATACATAACATTTCCTAATTGGTGATTACAGCTCAATGCATCTGTTAATCTTTCCTGGGAGCAGCAAAAACAAGCAAGCAGAACAGTTCTATACAGAATGTATTTGAACAAAAATTCAATAAATTTCTGGGCTATGTAACTGAGGTTTTGGGTTTTTTCCTCCTGTCACATGGCCTAGAGTGGTGTGAATATCAAACCTGGAATGGTATGATCATTGGTTGACTCCTCTTTAACATTGAAAGGGCTTTCTTTTGTTTGCTTTAAATCAGGCTGTGAATGAGTGGAACAAAATGTTTTACATTAACAGATGTTTTATATGCAAGTTTGTTGATGCAGACTTGTTTAAATTAGCATTTCCTCTGTTTATCATCTGCATTTAGGGGCTGAGAACTTGAAAACTTTGAAAATAGCTTGTTTCCATTCCAATAAACATAGGTGATAAATGAAAAACTACATATAGTTGCACTTTGATAGGTGAATATAGCAGGAGCTTTAATGAGCTTACATACTTGAAAATGGGCAGCACTGTCTGTGAGCTCACTGCAACATGACCTTCAGTTCTGCCTACCCTACTTCCCATTTACACTGGACTGAGGTACTCTAGAAAAAACCTGTTTATCTCCTCTGAAGAAGAGAAACAAGATGTGCTTTCTAAATTGGAGTTTAAAAAAAGAATTTTAAAATCCTGTTTTCCTTGTCAGTGGGAATTGAGGGGAAAGACTGGTGCTTTTTAAGTAACCTTTCCAACTTGCTAAGTTTTAAAATGTGTTCGTATTTTTTTTAAATTGTCGTGTCCCATACTGCCCATTTTTTTTCTTAATATTTTGTGATACTAGAGGAAAAATGCATGAAAAACGAGGCTTTGAGCCTTAACTAGGAATTCTTATTACTGCCATGGTACAAACTATATAACTGCTATGTGGTGTTGCCAGAAAAGTCATTCCCGAAGGGCATACATACTGCAATGTATTTCTTGTCCATGCTCGGGTATCAGAGAAGCTCACGTGTAACCAGCTCTGATATTAAAGCAAAGCCAAAAAAGGTAAATAACTTCCAGTCTTTGCAGAATGTTGAAAAATACTTGAATGTGCCATCACAAGATGAAAAAAAAATTTTTTTAATAGTTTTCTCAAGTTGTCTTTTCAGCAGCTGTGTGTGCGAGCCTTGCATGGGTTGAAGTTGTGATAATGTCAGTTTCCTGTTGAACAGCTCTTGCAGCTGTGCCCATTCACTAAAATAGTGATTGGATTTCCATTGAACGCAATAGGTGGGTTCTCAGCCTAAAGAGCAAAGTATTTTAAAACTGCCACCATGTGATCTCCATGCCAAAATAATTCTGTAAAGGAAAAAGCACGGAAGAGGGAGCCACATGTGCTCTTTGGAAGCTTCAAGGAGTGCAATGAAGGGACTACAATTAGTATAATCTGTGAGACCTGCTTTGGTGTGTTAATAGGTGACCATTTTTTCTGTCAGTAACTTAGGTAGTAGTTTGTTAAATTTCTTCAGTAGCTACCAGAGCATTTCTAATTAGAGCTGAATGGTGGGCACAAGTCTGAGTCAGTTCTGAGTGCCTGAAAAAAATTACTGGTAAAGACGGTGAGGATGATAGCAAAGCAGGTTCAGATAAATGCATTTCAATCACTTGCCATCCTGGCAGATTAAATCAGGCACTCCCAATTTGTTCTGAGCAAATTTCAACCAAGAATAAATAAGACACCGGTAGATCCTTCTCATGCATTGTTGAAGTGGGAAGAAGGAGGTATAAGTTGGGTGCTTTCAAGGCCTGTTAGTGAGGGTGTGCTGGGGCTCTGCTGTGCTGCGTCACTTAAGAGATCTTTAGGAGTAGCTGAGCTGATACCTCGTGTGTCAACCTATCTCTTTTTCTATTCATGGAACTGCCTTTGCTTACCAAGTGCTTAAAATGAGGGGTTTTGTGAATGTCTTTGTTGAGTTGCTAAATCCAGGCAGCACATTCCTGCTGTTCATTAGCCTCTGTGCTGTTTGCTCAATTGTAATCACAAGGCCAATCTCCACTGGCAATAACGTGGTGGAGGGAACAGGTATACCTGTGGACAGGTGGGCAGCGCTTGGCCTGATGTGTTAATTGTAAGGATCTCAGTTTGACTTTTGTAACCCAAATTGATTTTCTAAGATTGACAGCTTGGAAACAGTTTTACTTAGAGCATCTGGTAAGGACTCATTAATGCAAAAATCCAACCTATACTGGTTCAGCTCAGGCACAGAGTCTGGTAACACACAGCCCAGTATCCTGTTTCTGATGAGGGGAAATAGTGGTTTCTAAAGAAGGGGTGCTCTGCTTGCTTGAGGCTGTTGTGATTTGTCTAGTTTTAAATACACATACAATTCCTTGCTGTTTTTTCTCTGATTTTGGCCCACAGGATTTCTTTTTAGATGCAATGGAGCTGTTGTGTTGTTCTTCATAGCAGAATCTTCACTTTGATTTTTAGAATCTAGACAACAAAACAACCGTTTACAAATACTTCCACCTGTCTACATTTAATTTTTAAAGTGCTGTTATTTCAGTATACTATTGAATGCTTGTTGTCTTTCACTTTTCTCTAGAAATGTTTCATCATGCTTTATTTTGATGTGGTTTGTTTTCATCATATTTCATCCCTAGTCCACTAAACAAGCTAAATATTTAGTGGCAGTGCTACACTGGAGGGCAAAGTCCCAAGAAGCTGCTTTGAAAAATGTGGTGTCTGTAAAGCCCCAATGCTGTGTTTGACATGATGGTACACACTGGGCATGGCAGAGCATGGGATGGGTTTTTCCTTTGGGCAGGTTCTCTGAGTCAGCTGTGTGTGGCTTCTTGAAGGACTGAGCGGGAGGTACCAGCAGGGTCTGCCAGCTGAAGCAGCACAGTCTGCACTCAGAACTGTGGAGGCTGCTCCTCCCTCCCCTGTAACCCTGGGTAGCATCCTGTGGACTTGAAGCAGGAGTTCTTTCTGGCCATCCCAATACAAATCCTATGGCATATGAAGTATTTGGGTGTCACTTCGAAGGGACGAAAATGTCAAGCACTCAACTGTTCTCTTTTTCTTATAATATTGCACTGACATGGAAAACAGTCTAAAATGGATCTCAGGAAATGGGTACTCTTGTCTTCAGTGAGTTTTAAGTCCCACAGAAGATTTCATGTAGAGCTCCCTAAGTTTATACAGATCGAAGCATGTCCTTTTCCACCGGAAGAGTTCAATGCCAGAACTTGCATTCCCAGCCCATGCGTGAATACAACAGGCCAGATGTACTGACTCATTTTATGCTACCTGACCCTGAAAGATCTGTGTTTATTCAGCCTCAGGTAGCAATACAGGGGCAGTTTTCAGCCTTGATTAACTACAGAGTGAGACTGGGGGGAAGGGGTGTGTGTATGATAAATATGCAAAGTATTGAAGAAATACTTTGAGTTGAGGTATGGAAGGAAGTGAAGGCTCTATATAAAAAGTAGTTGATACAAAACCTTTTAATGACCAGCTCAAGCAATGTTTGCTTCACCTTTCACCAGCAGTTTGACAATGGTGTTCTTTGTTGCTAATGTTAATTTTGCCAAGATCTGTCTGCAGGGTTGTGGGTGGTCTGCGTGCTGGAGAAAAGGAGCTTGTCAGATCTTCAGTGAGGACTGCTTATGGAGCAATTCTGAAATCACTGTCTGAGCGAGAGCCCCCTGCAAGCTTCTACCTGTCCTCCCTAGCATGAAATAGCACCTTGTAATAAATTGCCTGCAGTAACAAGCTGAACAATGTGAAGTCAAACCTCAAATACTAAATGGTGGAACACTGTATTCCTGAAGCTGGTTATACAAAGAGTGCATGACCAGGAAATGCATGGAGCAGTAATGTCTCTTGTGTACCTAGATTCAAGTTTTCTTATTTTTTTTCCCCTCCAGTGTAGTTCTGCTGTAGAGAACATGGTGAGCTGAAATTTATTTTCTTTTTTTCCTGCTGACTTTATCAGGGTTTTTTTTCCCAATATTCTGCTTCTGAATGCAACTTTTATGTACAAATATATACGTGTGTGTATGTATATATATATACGTATATACACACAGAGATGGAGATTATTTTTTCAGTTAAATACATTCAGTTAATTTCTGCTTTGTTTTAAGGCTACAATAATATTTTAAAAATTACAAAGATTTCCATTGGTAACTCTTAAAATGCTGCATACCAGCAGCAAAAAATACTTTTCCAAGTGTTCTGTTACTGTCCACTTTAGGTGGACCGAAGAACATACTGGGATAGGATTTATTGAGCCGGTTGCCTCATGGCTGCCTGCCTTTTCCCAAAAGGCAAGTGGTGTACTGTAGGAGCTACATAGGTAATTTCTGCGTTTGAAATCTCAGCCAGCACGTTTTCTCTTTGCACAGAATTAGCTTTTCTAACTTCAAGTAGTGTTCAGTCATCCACAGCCTTTGCAGGACTCTTCTCTGGATTGTCTTCCAGCACAGCGCTGGTTTCAATTCTTCAGTGTCTTGCTATTCCTAGCTAAAAGTTATAAAAATGTATAAAGATAAAGAAATTATTTGTTTGTTCCTTTTCCTTGGTGCATGAAAGTGTGCCCTGTAACATTTGAGTCACTTTCTTACTGACCTCTGGACTCTGCATAGCAACGACTGCTTTTGTTTATTTGCTATACTCTACCTTGTATTTCTTATCACAGCCCATAGCTCTGCCCACATATATCACCTTAATTTCAGTGAGAGTCATGGAGTGCTGACAGTACAGCAAAGGCAATTATTTCTGAACAGCAGCGCTCTCTGAAATATTAATACTGGTTTACTTCATCAGGACAAGGTTTGATAAATCTATCAAACAGATTTATCATGGCGGCCAAAGTCTTCAATAACACAGTAAACATCTAAGATTGTATTTAGACACAAAAAGCACTCTGTTTCAGAGGCATTCAGGAGGTACAAGAGGTCACTGCAGTGTTCATGGATCAGGCTGCTTTACTAAAAGCTTGCTTATGTAGAGATTTAGGATATTAGGTTGAGAATCTTGGTTTATATACCAAGGGGTTACTGAAAGTAGAGTGGACTTTTAGGTGCTTTGGGAAAACAATTTTTTAGCAAAAGAAGCTACGGTAAGTTTTGTAAAAGTCTCCTTGTAATCATAATATACTATATGTTACATTTAAAAGTTGTGCTGATCTGTAGAATTCCTAAGGTGTGTTTGTTAGATGAGAAATTTTAAGCAGTAGTTGTTTAGTCTGAAGTTTTGAAGAATGTGGTTTTAAAATTCTGCTTCCTCCCCCCCCCCATACAATACCTGATTTGTCATTATCTAGCTGCTTATATTGGCCAGATCACTCAGTGGTGGTTTTTCGCTCTACTGAATTCTGTGAAATTCTTTCAAGATCCTTTTTAGACATCCCTTTGTTTTACTTCCCAGAGGGCAGGTAATATATCAGAGCCAGCTCACTGTTTAACCTATGTCTCACAGGTAGGAAGGGAGGAAAAAAAACAGGGAAGGGAGAGTGCGTCACATTGGAGGAGGAGGGGAGCGAAGAAAAATGAGCTTTCTTAAACAAATCATGTGCAGAGGGACAGGCTGCCAGGGCTCAGGCAATCCTCTGCGGGGCCTCTGCTCTTTTCCCTGCTGGCCATGATGCAGGAAGAAGCTGGAGTGCTGAAGGAGGGCTTCCTCGTCAAACGGGTGAGTGCTCTGGTTCCCCTCTCTGCGGCTGTGCTCCAACATGGAAGCAGCGCCTGAGCAGGGACCGGATCGAGCCAGGGCTCATGGCAAGCAGCCTGTTGGGTGCTGGGTCTGAGGGGCTCCTGCCTGCCCCTGGGAAAGGAGCCCCTCCAGGTTTGTGCAGAAGCCTGCCAGGGGAGCTGCATAAACTGCAGGTGTGCAGGTGTTCACTACCCACCCACAACCTTCCCTGTGCTGGCAGTTCTGTAGAGGAATGCGAATTAGCCCTTGGGATTACTCAGGTGTCAGAAAGCCAATATGTCTGCACCTCACACACCTCTGCAAGGGGTGTATCCACGGCAGCAGTGGGAGCCACCGTGGGAGGATGGAGAGACGGGAAAAGTTTTGACGGTCAGTTAAGATAGCTTGTGCCTTCTTCAGTGACCCATCTGATATGGGTCATTTCATATGAGAGAATGGAGAACAGATTATTCTTTTTGAAGGTGATCAGAGCAATGCAAACTTTACAATGCATTTGAAATAACTTTTTTCCATACTCGTCAAGTAGTGCTATAAGAAAATTTTAGCCAAAATGTGGTGAAGAGAGCTGTAAGATTTCAAACCTCCCTGTAGGACCAAGCCAGTCATGTCTGGAACACAAGGAGGCAATTTAGCAAGGGACCTAAACTGCTTTTAGTACCAAGATTAATCTCAATGATTAATATGGTTCTTGATTTCATAGAAAAAATGTGATTCAGAGGTTTGTTCACAGCTTTGCCACGCCTTGGGAAATGCTTTTCTGCAGTACGTGGCAGTGTTTATGGTGCTAACATGAAGGTAATCCTGGTCAGGAGCTTTCCTGGCAGGGCCCCTGGCTAGTTGGCTGGCCAGCCACCGGCTGTATGAAGTCGTGCTCTGTGTGGAGAAGGGGCTATTCCCCACCCTGCCTTCTGCAGCAAGGGCAGAGCAGTCCCAGCTCCCAGTCTCCTCTCTGGGCTACAGCTGTACTTTTTGGCTCTCAAGTGACTACTGAATTCAAATGGGAAGCTAAGGCACCAAGCGTGTGAGAGGAATAGGTTATTGGCAGCACACGGAGCTGTGACTGCCACAGCTTGCACAACATCACCGAGATACACAGCTTGATAGGGAGGAGACCACAAAGAGGGCGACTAAAGGAAATGGAGGGACAAGGGAACCAGGGATCCACAGAGAAAAAAGGAGAAAGGGATGGGATCAGGTAAAGAAAATAGCTTTCTTAAGAAGAGAACAGAAGCAAGGAGATGATCTTAATGCATTATAAATGACAGAATTATATACTGTAATGCATTATAAATATAAAAGGAATGTGTGGAATTCAGGTGAAGATAAAGAAAAAAAGGTAAGGTAACCTCGGGGAAAAAGAGAAGATCTCCCAGAAGGAAAGAACAGAGCCACAGGAAAGAATACATATGGAAAATGGCCAAGTAACTTTACAACAGGTGAAAAAAAACAAACCACTGGGGAATGCAAAGAGAAGGAGAGAACAAACGCAAGTTAGATAAATTGTATTTAGTATGGACTAGAAGACATTGGATCTATAGTGACCTAGATTTTAAAGACTCGTTACACCACCTTTACACGGAAATTGCTGGGTTTCCCCTTTATTTCCAGAGAACTAATGAGCTTTGATTCATGCCACAACTGGACCTTACATGTTTCTTTGTTCTAGCCATGCCCACCCCATCCCAGGTGTCAGAGCTTCCTTTACCCCCCGCATTGCCTGCTGGCTGTAATGCTCCATCATCTGTAGAAACACAAGTCAGCCACTTGCACAGCAAAGCTGGACCAGACACCATCAGACAGGACTGAGCCTGCCAGTGCCAGCCCTTGCTGGCTTTGCTGTCCTTTAACCAGACTAAAGAGAGCTGGGGGCTGTTTACAGAGGGAAAGTAGGAGGATTTGTCTGTGTTGTCATATAATCCATGAGGCATTCAACAGCACCCTTCATTCAGTCTTTTGTCATAAAAAAGCATATTTCCATCACAGGAAACAGCAGCACAGGGAATGTTTCAGCCCAGGAGACTGGAGGCAGGTAGGATAGAAATGAACTTCTCATTAGCAGTTGGTGGGGAACATAAAGAGAAGCTAATTCACTCAGCAAAGTGTTTGCAAAACCACTTGGCATCTAGAGCCACATCAAAATGAAAGAGAAAAGGGCACTACCCAGGGTCACCAGAGAGGAGGAGCTGGGTGCCAAGAGCCCTCACACATTTTGGATCTAGTCCTGTTGCTGCCTGTGCTGTCAGAAGACAGATGTGCACCTAGATCAGCTCTTCAAGATAATTCATGTGAGCTTTTACAAGAAACAATTCTTGCCAGCAATGAAGTTTTCCTGGCTGAAGAAAAAGCAAAGCACTTTTCTATTTCTCTATGATTTTATAGTGACAGAGCTGTGTTATTTTGTTACTTAAAATGTGTATTTCAGGGAGAACAGGACTCATGATGACTTTTTGTGCTTCTTTTCCTACAAGAAGCCAAGAAGAAAATACTGTCATTTCTCAATGCTTGTATTAAAATAAGCTGTGTGGATTTCTTCCCCTCCAGGGACATGTTGTTCGTAACTGGAAAGTGAGATGGTTTGTTCTGCTTCAGGATAAGCTGCTGTATTACAAAATTGAAGGAGGCAAGAAGGAGCCTTCTCCAAAGGGCAGGATCCTTTTGGATGGCTGCACTATTACTTGTCCATGCCTGGAATATGAGAACAGACCGGTATGACTGGAAAAATTATCTCCTCTCTATGTCACTCACTTTCTAACTTCTTCCTATCTTTTCCTCTCCTCCTGGCTCCTTTGATTACTGCAGCCATACCACTGGGGTGCTTCCAGAATCAGGCCCTGCCAAAAGTAAGCTGCCATTAGCAGGGTAACCAGACAAGCACTGAACTCCCTCGTTGTGTCTTTGCTCTTCCCTGTGCCCAAATGTGAGTCACAGCCATTAACAAAAATAACCCCAACCACTACTCCTGTGCACACAGCGGGGAGAAAAAAATGCAAACGCATCAGCACAACAGTGTGTGGAGAGAGGACATGAACAGCTCAATAAAATCTGAGAAGGATGGGGGAAAAGGGGAACATCACCTGTGGCAGTTGTCTTAAAGCCTGGGTATCTGTGGGGTGCCCCCAGGCAGCCAGATCGGACTCCTTTTTCCTTCACCAATGAGGTATTGCTGCTGTTGAAAGTTTCCAGCAAGAGAGTTCTGGAAGAAAAAGTGCCTCCCGTGTTTCTCTGCTCGCCTATGGGTAGCAGCAATGCAGATTTCCTCTGCACAGGGCCAGAATGGAAATTTCTCTGGAAATTGCTGACTATATCAGTACTTCTCATGGCAGAAAGAGCCAAGTGAGAGTTTGTAGCTATTGAGACCTGAATGTGAAGAGCTCCACAGACAGCAGCACACTCCTGTGTAATTCAGTGTCTGTGTGATCTGCTCTCTTCTACATACCAGGAGCTCCATGCATGCAAACCATGTTTACAACTGAAAACTCAGGGATTTGGGGGCAATAAAAGCAGAAAAACCAAAATAAAAACAACCCAGAGTTGTGCCCATCATCATTCTGAACAAGAATTGCTCTGAACTGCTCATGTGGGATGCACTATCAGACTTATTTACGTAATTTGGGCCAGCACTAAAAAAACTGAAATGCAAGAGGAGGGAAATAGCTCCATGATGTTATTGTTCTGTACTTCTTTCTCCACAGCTACTCATCAAACTAAAGACAAAAACCAATACAGACTATTTCCTTGAATGTTGCTCCAGGGAGGAACGTGACTCTTGGGCTTTGGACATCACTGGAGCTATTCACGCTGGCCACCCAGTACAGGTACAAGAACTTCACAGAATGAAGAACTCTTTCAAACTGCTAGAAAACATCAGCCTCCAGTAAGTATATATGATTTCTCCTTCTGCTGTTGCTGTAGTTTGCAAAGGGCCTGAGTTGATGGATGGGGAGGGTCAAGGGAATCTCCTTTCTCCACAGATCTGCTCCCATGTGGCCAGGAACCTCTCAGCTGGCTGCCCTGTCCTAGGTTTGCACATTCTTTTGCCAGGGAATGCACTTTTTCCTGACCTTCATCTTTTGGGAATATGTGGATTCTGCGCAGGCACCTCACTGCTGGCTTGAAGACCTTCCTAGTCAGCTGCAAATGTTCTCACTGGGAAGATGTATTACCTCAAAAGATGTAACATCAGGGAAACACTGGGGTGTGACTTCGTGCCTTGTTGGTCAACTTTCAAAGCTGATGCCTGGAATCCAGACTAGGACTTTCAGGGTGCATTGTCTTAAATAAGAGGAAACAGAAAACTGATTAAGAAATAGAAGGATTACATTAATTTGATCTGTGTTGAGCAGGTAAATCGGGCTGGCTATAGATCAGTTTGAAGTGCTTTAAATTGAAAGATACTTCGTGAGGCATCTTCTTTAGTGCTGCTATTGGGTGAATAAAGTTTTTGTGGAATACTTTCTAGAATACTTCCCATCTTTATGTGAGTAATCATGAGGACGACCCAAGCACTGACAGAAGTATCCAGCAATTTCTGCCTGTCTTTCTCATCTGCTAATGTTGTGCTCTCTTTTCCAGTGACATAGTGGACAGAATGTATGACAGCAGCACTGGAATTAAGCTGACCCGTAATTTGGATCAAGGCAACAGATATAAAGAGACCTTCACAGGTACACCTACTGCAGGCAAAGAGCCACCTCACATCTGAAATGCCACATTGCAGGGACACGGGAGCTACTGTACTGACTTCATTGCAGGATCAGCTGTGACCCAGTGGAAACTGACAGTGCAGCCAAGCTCTCCAACACCTCTCTCTTGCTCTTTGGATGTATGGAAGCACAGTAAAAACCCCTACACTTTTGGTCAACTTTGCACTTCTTTGGCAATATTTGGGATGGTGCCAAAATGTTTCAGCAAGCGAAAACCTGTGTGGCAAGTGACCATCTGCCTTTCTTCAGAAGAGCACACTGTCCTGGTATGAGAGCTGCCTTTCTTCCTGCAGGTTCTGCCCTGGTGGACTGGCTCATCTCCAACAGCTTTGCTGTGTCACGATTCGAGGCTGTCACCTTGGCATCCATGCTGATGGATGAGAACTTCATCAGGCCCGTGGGGGTCCGCAGCACTGAGGCCACGCGCTCCAGCGACCCCTCTGAGAAATTCCTTGATGACTCCACCGCACTCTACATGTTTGTAAGTGATGCAGCTGCTGACAGAGGCACCTCCCTGGCCCTTGTCACACACTTGATTTGGGGTAGCTGTGGAGGGAACGTGCACAGCATGCAGCCAAAGGCAAATGTGCAGGCTGAGAAAGTAAATGTAGGAGCAGCTCTAGGCTTTCAGCAGTATTAACACTGGCACTTTTGCTGGAGCCAAATAGCTACATGGATATGGAGGGATCTACAAATTACATAATTAGGCATTAAAAGAGGTGTGTGCCTGGAGTGCAGTGCTGTGTCTGCATGTACCAGAGGCAGTGCTGTAGTTATGCTGCAGCTCAAGGCCGCAGTGCTTATACCCAGCATGTACAGCTTTACAGCTGTAATTTGTTGCCTGTGAATCTTGGGTCTACAACACCAAGCAGCAGAGATATGGAGTAGAATTTACTCAGGAAATATAAGCTAAAAATAGCTAAGGAAAATAACATGGAAAATGAAATGCAAAATTCTGTACTTAAAAGTCTGTTTAGATTAAAAAAGAAAGTGAGACTGTCTTTTCCCTATTTGCAGGCTGAGAGCAGTAAGAAAAATACCAGTTCCAAGGAAGAGGTACAATTTAACATCTCTGAATTAAGTGGCACAATTGTGAAGCAAGGATTCTTAGTGAAACAGGTAAGCATAGTCTTGGAACCTGCCTCAGGAAATAAGAAAAATTATGGCTCTTTGGGTTTCTTAGAGAGTAAATGTGGCTTACAAGTTCATGGCTGGAGAGCTGTGCCCAGCAGAACTAACTTGCCTGTTGGTACTTGAGGTCTTGCAGTTAAGAGTATCCAGTTACAAAGGAGTGAACTATGGAACTTGCTCGGGCAGGATTAATTGGATATTTCGTACATACGGAGCATGTACTGAAAGGTACAACAGTATCAAAAGCAGAAGTCCCACACAGACCCCAAATCCTACCAGAGGTGTTACATTCTCTTCCAAGCAGTGCCACTGTTCCTTTGTTTAACCTATCCCATCCAGGTAGTGTGAACAGTGATGATGTTTTGCTGGCCACAGACAAATTTCAAAGCTGACTAGCTTGGCTTTTATATGAAGTGGACGTTTACTTGTGGGCACTCGTGTGCACATGGGTGCTTTGGTGGTGGTGAAATCTGGATTTGGCAGTAACTGATTCCAGATCTGACCCTTGGTCTGCAAGTCTAAGTTTCCAACCCTTGCTATGAGCAAGACTAGGGTCAATCACACTGTCTCAAAGCATCACACAGCCACCTGCAAATGGAGCCCTACCTGCACTGCCTGGCCACATTTTTACTCTGGAGCCTTGTACCCAGAGCCCCAACTTTGGCGTTGTGCAAACTAGATCATCAGATGCTTCCCAACCCTCCCTCCTCCCGCTGCCAGGGTGCCATGAGGGCTGGCAGGCGCTGCAGGATCCCCACAGGCTGGCAGGGCAGACCCCATCCCCACAGGACACAAGAGCTGCCCAGGAGCTTCTTCCCATGGGCAGCAGCCAGGGACAGCCCCAGGAGCCCCAGCCCCAAACCTCCAGGACAGGGGATGCTCACAGAGCCTGGCACACGCTGGCCAGCAGCTGAGAGGGCTGCGGTGACAGAGAACGAGCTGCAAGAGGACCTGACATGAGCCACTCAGAGCACACATAGCATGGGATTTTTATCTGAAACCTATATTTAATCTGAAATTAAAAGCAGGAATAAGGGATATAATCATTTGTTCCTGTCACTTTGCTTTCTTAGTTCTCAGCACAGGAAAAGAAGAGAGGAAGTCATTATCAATGTATAAAGGAGAAAGATAAGCAGAAGATCATGGGAATCACCAAAATATTAGGAAAGATTTTTATCTGTTGCTTTGAAACCCTGTTTTTTGGGTACCTATTTACATCTCCCCTAGATCATGTAGGAAAATGGTCATTTCAGGAGGTGGTAATTTTAATTCTTCCATTTTGCAGGGGCACAAGAGGAAAAACTGGAAGGTGAGAAAATTTGTTTTGAGAGCTGATCCTGCTTTTTTGCACTACTATGACCCCACCAAGGTACGTGAGGGGAAAGTTACCATCCCAGAAATCCTTTTAGAGACCTAAATGTTACAACAAAGATACAATCATGCTGTAAATGTTTCTATCACACAGATCTCCTTCTGGGTTCCTGTATCCATTTCATGGGGAATTAGACTTCTCTAGCCTTACCCGAGGAAGTTGTCCTTGTAGGATTTTGTATCCCTGTATCTTCCATCCTGTCTTTTTTCCAGTGAGATTCCTTTTCCTTAGCAGAGCAACAGCAGTCTTCTTGGGACTGGTCTTTGGCTGTGATCATGGTCCTGCAGGGTTTCTGCAAGGTTGTGACGTTTCTGGGCTGAAATTCCACCACTTGAGGATCATACTGGTACTGGAATGTTTTACATTCTTATTCCAGCATTGAATAGGGCCTTCTTAATGCCAAAGTATTTATAGGAATTTCCACTACTCAGTTTTAAACTTTCTCATGGAACAGTAGAATTTATCTTCATGGATGTAATAATCAATGTGAGCAACTCAGATGCATTGGGTACCACAAAGCCCAACAGGATTGCAAGAAGAACATGTATAGAAATGTTTTATGTGACTTTTAAGGAAAACTGAAACAACATATCAGTGAAAAGAGCTTATGGAGCTGGTTCATTTTTTTATCTGGTTCCTTCATGGGTTTTTTTTCACTGCAACTTATCCTTGTAATGCTATGAGCTCAAACTGCAGAACCTGAAGGCAAGAAACAAGAGTGCCAGCCAGCTAGGGAAAACATTCCGATTTTTCCCATACAGTGTTAGTGAAAAGCAGAAAGCAAAATACTTGCAGAAATATATATATAATTCAGTGTGTATTGTTATTGATAAAACTGTACGTACATTTGAAATGTGATTGCTTCTCTTGTGCTTTTAACTGATCTACACCATGCCCAGCTACATCAGAGAAACATCTGAGACTGAAACAATATAGTAATGCATTTAATTACATGTTCTAATTGATTTCCCTTTTGACATGGATGTTTCATGGCTGGAAAAACTGGCACTACATCTCCAACTTCATAAAAGTAATGCATGTGCTCTGGGAAGTTATTTTAATGATGATATTTTCCAACTAAGCCTTGTTTCCTTTTTCTTTGCAGGAAGAGAACAAACCAGTAGGTGGATTCTCTCTTCGTGGCTGTCTTGTCTCAGCTCTGGAGGACAATGGAGTCCCAGCAGGTGAGCATGACCCTCTAAACTTTCATACATTTATATCTATGCCACAGCAATACAGTCTTTGGGCGTGGGTTTGTACATGTGACTGCTTGTATGCACAAGTGGGCTGACATTTAATTTCCTTTTGCAAGCAAGGGAAGAGGCATGTCACAAATCCCTGTACTGCTGTGTTGTCCACACCAAAGTGGATTTTTTTTAGCATTATTTCCATGTATCTTGGGTGTCCCCATTATATGGGCTTTTCTTAGACATAAGACCTCCTAGCAGTCCTAAAACTGATTAATATCTCAGAGTTAACAGACAAAGAGAAAATACCTTCTTTTTGGGCGTTGTTTAACTCAAAGTCTTGGGGCATCCTCTGATGCCATTCCTTTTCTGTGTCCTCTCTACTTTTGCTATTACCTTTTCCTTTCTGACTTGCTAGAACCCAAATGTAGGGGAGACATAAAGACAGGAATTAAAAACCAGTTCTGCTGGAGCATAGGCTTAGCTCAGGCATTTCTCCAGAACCTCAGCCTCACAGATAAGTGTTTCTGCTGTTAAAGCAATTTATTTTATGACAGTAAGCATGATGAGCAGATCTCAAATACAGAACATCTTTTTAAAGAGAAGATCTAAAAAAGCTTTGGTCTGGGGGCAGGGGGGATATGATGAACAACAGAGTTCCTTGCTAAGAGGAACACAACTATGGGCAGGAGAAAATCTAATCTACTGCGCAAACTCGTAGGGGTTCATCCCTCCAGTGTATAACTCCAGTAATAGTCTCCATCTAAACAGACACTAGTTTATGTAAGTTGTAGAGTGCACAGTAGTTCATACAATCTATGACAGGAATGTCTGTATCTTTGTTTTCATAGAATCACAGAATCACCAAATGGTTTGGGTTGGAAGGGACCCCAAAGATCACCTAGCTTCACCCCCCCTTGTCACACCAGGGTCAACTTCCACTAAACCAGGTTGCTCAAAGCTCTATCCAACCTGGCCTTGAACACTTCCAGGGGTTTCGAAGATGGAAATCAAAGACCTAAGAGCTTTAGATGTCTTACCTATAATAAAAAGGAAAAATTAGATTCCCTAATTCACTAAATTAAAATTCTTCCCTCTGAAGCTTCATATCTGCCAGAAAGATTTTCTCTGTGCACCTTCCTGATCCACTGTTTGTTTTTTTTTTTCTCTGCAGGAGTGAAGGGCAATGTGCAAGGCAACCTCTTCAAAATCATCACCAAAAATGACATTCATTATTATATCCAGGCCAGCTCCAAGGCAGAGCGAGTGCAGTGGATTGAGGCAATCAAACCACTGACATGAGTAATCTGGACTCCCTGAAATGACAAACCACATTTGTGACCATGTTTCCTGCTCTCATTGTCTGGGAGTGTTGTTTTTCCCTTGATAGTCTATTTTTGTAATTTGAATCACCATAACACCTACCAATTCCTGGCAGACCATGTAGACCAAGTCATGTAGATCCAGAATAATTCTCCCACCTTGAATTTGCCATCTAACCAAGAGACTAAAACAGGTGGATATACACAAATGGGGCTTTACAAAGAAATGACGGGACATAATATTGCAAGATGGAAGAAAAGGATCTTTTGTACAAGTATTCAGTCTATGTCTGACAGATCCAGGTTGTGCTTTATCTTAAAGCAGAATTGTCTTGCTCCTTTCCCCTTTATAAAGGGGCTCATAAACTCAGTTAAGACTGACTGAAACAACTAAGTCATGAAAGGCGCTGGTGGCTGAGGGTGCCTTTCTTGGTATACCCCATGAATCTTGTGTTAAGCCACAATCCAGCTGCCAGGATAATATGTATTGCAAAAAAAACAAGGGGTCTGTCTGTCCATCCATCTGCTCTACTCTTTAGTTCTCTGTCAGACTGAAAAAGAAAAAAGGGTCTTCCTCTCCACCGTATCTTATGCTGGTAATGTCCCACAGCAGAACAGGATTCTGAGTATCAGATCAGACCAGTGGCAGTTCCAGATTTCTGGTGCTGGATATATCGGAAGAAATCGCTCAGCCATAAAAGCAAGACTTTTCCTTCTGATCATTACTGTAAGTCCTTTTATGTTGGAGCACTATTTGGACTGAGAATTATAGCAGCAGTTCTGACTATTGCTTTTTCTATCTTAAGTCATTAATTTTTCCATTATTTGTCAAAGACCTGTCTTTGATATAATTAAATATTAAAAACCAACCAAAAAACCAGTGCATTTGAATATTCTGTACTCTTTAGAAATATGATTTTTCTCAGAGGGCAGTTTGAGTATATGAAAAATAATGGTTTCATTCTCTGTAATTTTAGATTTATATATAAACGGAGACACCAGAGGGTAAAATGGAATGTAGAAAATTATTCAAACACCCGATCAGCCTGCTGAGATACTATTTTCATAAAATTCCTTGTTTTATCTGAATACCTGTATCTGACAGCCAGATTCTGCAGAGCCTTCAAAAGCCCTCTGAAGGCAGCATGCTGTATATGTTCCCTGAAGTCACAGAGGAATTTGATAGCCCTCTAGCCACAAATTCTTCTCTGTACAGATGTTTTGTTCTCTGAGTTGTGTACTGAAAAGAAGTCTCTTCATCACCACAGGCAGAATATGATACATGCTTGTTTATTTATTAGAATAGTCATGTATTTAGGACTTTCCTCAAAAGCTACAGCACAGAAATAACAGCACAACGCTTACATGTACTCAAATATTTAACAGAGCTGGTAAAGAAGTTTTCCAGCACAGGTGAAGCTCTAATTAGATGCAAGAACAAGAATGGGCAGTGCAGTTTCAGCTACTGATACCATTTCCTAGGGCTGAACCAAAGAAGACTCTGAAATCCACAGTTGTTGAAACCTTTCCGCTAAAGAAAAACTACTTAGAAGAGACAGGGATGGTGGTAAGGCACTTAATGGTCTCTCCTGGGAAGCACAGACTGTTTTGTGCTGACTGAGCAGAGCTTCCAGAAAAAGCAATTCCCTCCTGATAATGTGAGCCTTGATGGGACCCATCAGATTCCCTTATTAATTGATAAGAAAATCTCCTGCTTCCCTTTTCTTAGACCCTCCACCTGCATAATGCCCAGCTCTAGTCACAAGGCTAACAACAGCCACCCACCACAGATGACTGAGCTCTGCCACCTGGCACGCCTGGGGGGAGTAAAGAACAATAAGGATGTGAGACACTGCATAACATCATAAATCTTGCAGTTTGGGAGGCCAAAAGTGTATCTCAGCAAAAGGCTTTGAGATTTATCCAGAGCAGCCATAGCTCTGCCATTGCTATGAGTGTGTATGGGGATAAAAAGTGTGTATCTCAAACACATCAGGAAATTAAAAAGGTACAGTTGCCACTCTCAAAAAACAGCCAGGGGAGAAAGATAAAACATTTCTCAGACAAGAGAAAGTACATTTTCCTCTGTCCTATGGTGATATTGTGGTCTCCTTTTTTCAAGCCACTTTCATAAGTTTGACATCCCCTGAGATCTGCAAAACTTTCACCAAGTTCAGAGGCTGAATGCGGTGAGTGAAATCACAGAGCTGCCGTCCATCAAGCAAGACTCGTATTTGCTGGTGTTCACACAAGAGCTCCATCTGCAATGGAAAAGGACAGGGTACGGTGTTAGAGATCAGCAGCAGGGTTGATTTCACCAGAATGGACTCAGAACTAAATGCTATGGGTGTAGCAAAGCACAACATCTACCAGTTCTTCTGAAATGCTCCTAATAAATAACCTACCTTCATCTGAGATGATACTGCAAAGCTCCTTACACAGGGAGTACTCTCACTAAGATTAAAGGGATGCATCTTTTCCATCAGGGCTTGAACTGTTGGTGTCTGTGCCACACTAGACTAGTTAACCTGGCAATGTCAGTAGTTAGCTATTTGTGGTCATGTACACAGCCTTCAGCCTTTCTCCCCTCCTTTTCTCTACCCTATTCATAGTACCCTAAAAATTACCTTGAATGTGTCGCCTGCTGTAAATGGAAAGTAGGGAATAGTCTTCTCTTCTCTTCCCCATTTCCCAGCAATTCGTGCATTTCGGGTGATGGATTTCTCACTGAAGTTAACTGTAAATACCAGCCCAACATCTTTGTTTGCATCCACTGGATCACAGAGCAGAGTCACTGAAAAGCTGAAAAAAACCAATTGAATGACTGAAGCTTCCAGAAATATGAAAGGACATGGTGAACATGGCAGATGCTTATAGAGATGAGAGACAGCTATTAGTTTCATGTCAGACTGTAACACAGGACTTCTAAAGGCTTAGGAGCTGGAGAAAGTGATGAGACCCAGCTGGTCTTTGTTTCCTGCCCCAGTGTCCAGTAAAATGCTAGTGATTTCTGATATTGCTGTCCCTCTCTCTTGCCTGAAATCAAACCCTTCAACATGTACTCATTTGTGTCCTAAAAGAGGTTATGGCATATTCTTCACCACTGGAAGCAGAGTTGATAGCTGTAGATGCAAAAAGGTTTAATGATAAGCATAGTTGCTGTTATCCAGACAAAAGACAGCAAAACCCCTCTATCTCCTGTGCCAAAACTAGTTTTTACATGGTGTTTATTCCAACCCCCCACAGACAACCAAGATGCAGGCTGAGAATTGCACTTCTTCCTGGAGGAGACATGCCACTTGTGTATTCCCTCCAGTTCATGTTAGATAAGGGCAAGGACAAGAAAATCTTGTCAGGGCAGTCAGAAAGGTTGAACAGTGAACTCCTGCCTGACCTTTTAACCTTAGTCTGAGTGCAGGAAAATTAAATAAAGCCATAAATTGTTAATCTGTTTGACTTTCTTCCTTCAAAGCGCACATACCTCCAAAAAAGTTTCTGAATTTAGAAGACATGTAGGAGCAAGTATAACCGGGTGAAGCCCCCAGCAGTCTCTTGACCTACCTCTTGGGTTTGGAGTGTACCATGCCTATGACTGTGAGTTTCATGGTTGGTCTCAAGCCACCTTTAATTTCACCAACATACTGCTCCACCTGCAGGAAACAGTGAAAATGGCTACAGTGGGTCACACTGCAGATAAACCAGCTTTAACAGCTGCCTTGGTCACCTGATATAACTTGGGTTTATTTTTATACGGACAAAAGAACGTAAAAGTATTTCCAGCCTAAACTACTTCTTGCACTCCAATGACACAATAAATCTGGTTAGAGCACTCCAGTTGCTCTGGCTGCAGCAGATGAGAAGCTTTGTGGTAGCATGGTGTGTGGTGCAGGCTCTGCTTGAACCTACTCTGCCGCCTCAAATTTGCTAACAGATTTTCGTGGGGTAATTTGGCACCATCAGGCCTTACACCAGGCCAAGCAGCCTCTGTCCTCCACTGTAAAAGCAGCATAGATGCTGCCCTGCCACTGCATGTTGACCATGTCCTCACAGGCGATCCCAGTCACACCTATCCTGTTGTGACAGTGACTTTGAAAATTCACTTTTTTTCAGAGGCTGAAAATGGCTTCACAGTGGATCTACTTTTGTCCTTTTCACAGAGACCTGTAGCTGCAAGCTCCACCCAAAGATCTCAGCTACATTTGCTTTTTCCAAGCAAATCTCTAACAGCTTTGATAGACAGTGGAGGAACTAACACAGGCCATAGCTGACATGGAAATACTAAGGAGAGAGCTTGGAAACAATTGAAATGCATGTTTTGAGGCTTCATTTTCAGACATGGCTTTAAAATGTAAATGTCAGAATACTACACTTCAGCATGTTATCACTCCCTGTGCAGACCCACTTAGAAAGAAGCTGCTACAAAACACTAAATGTTACTAGCAACTTGCGTAACACTGATAATATTCCAAGGCAATGCACAACAGACCGTGTCTGAGATAAAAAGAGCTTTATCATTCCAGTGTTCTAAGGTAAAATTTCAGTCAGTTTTGCTAGAAGACCTGCACAATATATGCACACAAATTCAAGATAAAAAATGTTTTGCCTATACCTCATTTCCTAATTTCAGTATACTAGCTGTATCTTCTCCTAAGATGACCTTATACAACTTATTTTCCCACTTTGATATTCACATCCAGCTACCTTTAGAGCTTCACAGATGTATTAATAAACCTCTAATTCCTTACAAGGTCGATATTGGAAGAATAATTTTAAAAGTACCTTCAAAAATGACAGCAGTTCTACTGATTGTTAATAATGTACACTTACCCTTGCAGGAGTGGGCACCTGACTCCAGCAAGCATGTTTTGAACTTTGTAACAAAAGAAGAGCATCAAGAACTTGACATGTCTTGCATAAAGAAACTACTTGTCAAGTAAGGGGTCTGACAGTAGGGAGATACTTTAAACTGGATAAAGCAATTAGAGAGTGGGTAATAAGCATAAAATACCTCAGGATAAATGAAGTTCATGCTCATACAGGTCTCATGTCCCACTAAAGCTTCTCCCTTGCCTAGAGAAGAGACAAGATACAAAATACTACCCCAAATTGAAAGTGCACGTTGAGAAATTACTTGTGCAGAGGTGCACCATTACCATCACTAATGGTGCAGGGTATCAGAAGTGAACAGAACAAATGACAATCCTTGGTCTCAACAGTTACATCTCATCCAGTGTGGCTGGAGAAAATTCAGAGGCGTGACTACCCACACACCATTTATCTGTGATAGTACAGCTGAAAAATACTCAGGAAGCTGTAGGAAGTAATGGAACAAACTCCTGCAAGCTTCTTACGGAGTTTATTGGTGGGTGCCAGCATGTGCACATGGGCACGGCTCCCATCCTGTATTTTCTGCTCAGGAGCCCTGGGGTCTCATGTGGTCACTTACTTTGGCACACCTCTCCTCTGTCATCACCGCTCTGCCTCTCACACTTGCCTCGCCGCAGCAGTCCCCGGAGGAGTTTTTGTTTTGTGTGTCAGGACAAAAGCAAACAAAAAGCCCGGAATAAAGGCAGGATGTTGATGGGGGGTCTTATCTCTGCCGAACACGGGCTGGACACCACCCAGTCCAGCAGCTGAGTCACGGCCCTCCGCGCCTCGTCCCTCTGGGAGGCTCACAAATAACTCGGGGGGAGGGCAGGAGGACCCTGCTGCCCGCACAGGAGCTGCCCCTGGCGAGCTGGAGCTATGCCTGGAGCTGCACCTACACATCTTTATACGAGAACTGAAAATTCCGTGCGTGTGTGCCTAACATACTCATAACGTACTCTGTGTTACATACACATACTTGTATATGTAATACATACAACCACCACGGCATCTATTTATTGATACCAATTCTCTCCTCTCTCAAAGAGATGAATATTATACGTGTGTGTATACATATTTACATACAATGCACAGCCTTTTATATACACCTACATGTAGGTGTATACTCATGTAGCTATATGCACATGCACCCTATATATACACCTATATATACTGTATACACTGTAGATGTGTATATATATATATTTGTATATATGTATACGGGGGTGTGTGCATATACATACTCAGGTGTGTGTGTGTGTGTATATATATATATATATATATATATACACACGTGTGTGTGTGTGTGTACCAAAGTGAGGTACAGGTACAGAGTTATGCAGCTATACAGGGGGTACAAATACTCACACACACGTAGATACCCCTGCACCTCTGTGGGTGTGTGTGGGTGTATTTACGTGCATACACACCCGCAGCCCGCGCCGCCCGACGCCGCACAGACCGCTTCCCCCGGGCCGCCCCCGACCCCTCACGGAGCCCGGCACAGGGGGCGGTGCCTCGGGCGGAAGCCAATCGGAGCCCGGCGAGGCACAAGCAGGGGGCGGAGCTGGCGCGTGCCGGCAGAGGGGGTGTGGTCATCTCGAGGGGGCGGGGCTCGCTCTGCCCGGGCTCCTGCGGCGGCGTCAGGCGCCCCAAAGAAAAATGGCGGTTTATTTACATTCCGCCCCGGCTCGGCCAATGGGCGGACGCCTTGCCCGCGTGCCCGGCCGGCGGCGCGGTCAGCTGAGGCGGTGCCCAAGATGGCGGCGGCGCGGGGCGGTGGGGCTGGGGCGGTGCTGTAGAGCCCAGCGCCGCTGGGGCCGCGCCCTGCCTCTCCAGGGAGCGCGGCATCGCCTTCGCGTGTGTCACTCCGTCCCGGGTCACCCCCTCGTCCTGGGAAGATGCATTCTCTTGGGAACGAAGAAGCGGACTCCCTGGAGCGTCTCTTCGGGTTTTTCTGTGAGTGCGTACGGCGTGGGCACTGGGAGCTTGCACAGGCCTGCGTGCCCCAGCTGAGCCAGTGGCACGGGAACGGTCCCGGGAAGGTGGAGGCAATTCTTCAGGCTCTGGTAGCTTGTCCCGAGGGCGTAAGGTAAGTAAGGTACTGCTCTGGTTCAGTAGACTTGGATATGAAACGGGGTGGAGCAATTAGCTTAGTGTTGGCTGTGGGAGACAGGTCGAATCGGGGAACTAGCACTTTAGTGCTGAGGTGTCTTGTGATGCTGTTGTCTGAACTTTGATGTCTTATCACTGACCAAGAACTTAGCAGGCTGCCCATCCCACCGGGATAACGACTTGTGCTCGTTTATGTAGCTGACAGGTGATTGATACAAGCTTAAAACTGCTTGGAAGCATTTCAGAACTGATTTTGTTAGAGTTCACTGAAGGAGAAGGGACGTCTCTGGAAATTGCATTTCTTTGACACTGTGCTTCGGTTAATTTAGAAATGGTACCACTATGATCAGCAGTATAGTTATTTAAAACGCTCTCTTGTTTCCAACTCTTGAAAAATCTCCTAATTTCTGAAAATGCGGTTCTAAAAAGATCAAATTATGCTGTTGATTTCTTATTTCTATCACACTGTATTTTGGAATGGCATCGGTTTTACTCAAACCTAGTTGCTTTTTATCTCTGCTTTTTAGGTAGGCATATATGAAGGGTGACTTTCTAGCAGTTGAGGGAACGTTGGTATTCCCCCTGTCTAATCAGATGATCATACTTCTTCACCTTTAAGTTTGTGTAACAGTTTAGTAAAGGTTCTATGAAACAGTTTACACAGTTTAAGCGTTTAAAGGAGTCTGGAAGAAGGTGTACACATGGTTAGATGAATATTGCTAACAGCCATGTGAGATATGAGCACTTTCAATCTTTCTGTCTTTGATAGCTGGACTATCACATTTGAAGGCTTTAGTTACTAGCACTGAGATTTTTAAAGGACAGTAAACTATATTGTGTTTTCTCCTTTTCCCAGTCCCTTTAGCAGTACTAAGTACGCTCCTAACTGTGTAAGCTTTGGGATGTTGAAGTACTGGAGCATGTGGAAAGCTGATGGAAATTAGAAGGATTCTTAGTTTAATTAATGCATTGTTTCACTTTTAGTTTGGACATAGAGCTGCATTTGGGTGCTGTGACCTAAAATTTAGTTTCATTTTTTTGGTAGAAGTAGTCGGAACAGGAAATAGCAGTGTTTAACAAGTGGTCAGATTTCAACGAAATCTGCTGGAGTGCTCAAAGCCGGCTATACAGACTGAACTTTGGACCAGAAATAGATTTCGTTGTTTTGAGAAACTATGCCAGTAGTATTTGGCCAATCTAAAGGCAGCTATTTGCACAGCAGAAATCACTAAGTTGATGTGCAAGAAAACCAATATTCTGGTTTTTCTGTGTTCTTTTCCTGTCTCATTTGTCTGTGGCTACTTACTTACCTTTGTTTTTGTCTTACGCAAAGAAATACAAATCAAAATGATCTCTGACAGTGTTTTTCTGGATCTTGGAGATGGGAACAACCTTGTGTAATCCAATGTGTATGCTTCTTGCTTTTGTAGATGGGGACAGAATTCTAGCCCAGGGAGAACTGCATGGCTTTGGCTTCTTGTGCTGGAAAAATGGCTTGCCAAGAATCAGGTACAGAAATATCTGGTTGACTTCCAAATGCACTTTATAGCCCTGACTTCTAACTGACTTCCAAGTGCACAATATCTGCCTAGTTGCTTATTTAAATGTAGGTTTTCCCATGTTTCATGGAATTAAGTTCTCAAGGTATTTGGAGACATGCACTGCTTTTGCATTTAACGAATTTATCAAGAAAGAACTATTAATCTTCATACTGAAGAGAAAAATTGGTGGTTTTAAAAAGATATTAGAAGTTATCATTTTAGCTTTGCTTATTCATATAAATGAAAAGCATGAGTGTATCAACTTCTGCATTTGTGTAGCACTTCTCTTACATTAAAGATGAAATAGCTCAGGCATCAGACAATTCTTTATAAGCTTTAGATGGTGAGGGATGGGCATACTTCTTTTTAAAATCCATTTGTCCTTGTCACTACTTAGACTTGTATTTTTTCTTTGCATTCTGAGGAATCGATGGTTTATGATTCTTGATGAGTGGCATTTGTCTCTGTTTCCAAATGTATGGATAAATAAAATCAACTGGTGTGAGAGCAGAACCTGGCTGGAATAGCCTTTAATTGAGGATTAGGTTACTTCAGAGAGATATTTCAGTCTGCCTCAAACTGATAATGCAATAGCTATGGTTAGGTTTATATGGTTATGTAAATACAGGGTTTATTGACTACTGTATTTACCATTCTCATATATGGTTTCAGAAAACTGTTCCAGTTGTTCTTCAGAGAGAAACTGAATTTTTATTGTTTCTGGAAGAACTACAGAAAGATGTCTCTGAGGAAGTCCTAAAGGTGAGCCCTGTTTCTTCTTGTTATGCTATATGCCCAGCTTCATCAGATCTAAGTTAATGCTTCCTGCTAACTGCCTGAGATGTTAATGTGTTATTAATCTTCTAGGCAACTAAGAGAGAGTGTAATTCAGATCCTTTGTGAAGTTAATCCAATGTGCCTGCAAGTGATTTCTCTGGCTAAAGTGGAGACTGCAGGCACGCAAGGAACAGGTTTTTCTACATGCTGTTTCTAACACACCTCAGTCCTGACTGCAGCTGCTTGCCACAGTCTTAAATCTATAGGCATCAGTAATAATCATAAACCTGAAACCTGCTGTGAACCAAAATAAACTATAGTCAGTGAGCACATTTATGAAGTATGTTTGTTTTCTCTTTCTTTCTTTGGAAATCTTAATTTTCATCTCCTGTGCACCCCTTTTCCCTCTTTCTGGAAGTTTTTGGATGCTCTACTATTAACTGCTGACTTTGCCTAGTAATTTATATGATATGTGTTCTGAAGTCCATGATCTATTTTCCATTATTAATTGAAATATGGAGACTGATTTATTTGAGAAGTATGTGGCAATATGCAAAGATGCATTAATATCAATAACAAGTGTAGAGCAGAAAATCAGGGAAGTTACTAAAATGTAGAATTGTCCTAATTTGGTGTAAGTTACAACAGATTTGTACCTGACATGGTGTGTGAAATGTCGTAAGATGTTGCTTCTAGTCCTATAGATTCTAACTCTTTAAAGACATTCTTTTTTGGTTCACTTTTAAGAGGAAAATGAAAACTTTTTATATTCAGAGGCTATTTCAGCCTTTAAATACAAATAAGGAAAAGTTGTTAGATATTTCACTAAGGATACAGAATTAGCAATTACAGGATGAAAAAAAGCAAGGTAAACTTGAATGTTGATTAAAAAAATCTGCTTGAAGTCTGTTAATAAATATTGAAGTCTATGCATGTTACCATCTCACCTCCAAGGTCATGAATGATTCCACCATTGCACAGAAACATGAGATTCAGCTACCTCATATCTTTTTCACAATTACTGTCAGAGGCATGTTGGTAGATGGAGTATGTTTTGATCCAGCAAAAAATTTCAAAAGGGTATTGTGGACTTGCTTTCTATCCTTATTCTTTGTGCACACCAACCACCTCTTCCCTATGTAATCTCTGAGGTGTCTCTTTGAGCCATGGGCAGCACTCGCATAATTCCAGAAGAGCGAAAAGTGCTGCTTAAGTGTAATTGAACTGGCTTGTCCCTCACCTTCCTGCCTCTTACTGGGTGAGCTGATTGGGACTTTTTGTTTATTTGTTTGTTTTCCCCTTCCTAGTTCTGGAATTCTAGGTTTGCTTCTGTTAGGTAGAAAAATTATTGTTGCTTAAGAAAAGTCTATGAGATGGCTTCTGAATCTGTTGACCAGTTTTAGCCAAAAATTTAAAAAATTGAAAAATTGATGAGGATGTTGTAGTTGGTAGATAGATGGCACAAATCTGGAAAAATAGGATAAACTGCCTCCCCCCAATCGTTATGCTCTTATCAACTTACAAAGATACATTTACATCAGTTTATTATTTAGAGGTAGAATATGGCAGTGTGTCAGCCATCCCATAGGGACTGCTATGGTTCCTTGCTTGTACATGGTCCTTATAGCATGCTTGTGTATTACAGGATTCTTTATATTTTGTTACATATTCAGGCATATCCATTCTTCTAGGAAGGATATTGGACAAGGTGGACCATTATTAATGGATTTCTTAAGTAGTATGGTGTTTCCAAATTGATTTATCTGCTTGCTTTCAAGTTTCTCCTATTTTTCTAAATAATTTATTTCATATATTAATGTAGTCTAAAAGGCTTACTCTTTTATTATTTCCCTACCAGGAACTGTTTGAAGCATTTGAGTGCATGCAGAACAAGCACATCACAGACAGCAAAAGAAGAGATGACTGTTCTCACAAATTCAGTTTGGATGTTGTTTCAGCTCTCCGGAAGCTTTTACTGCGGGCTCCCCAGAGGGCAAAAGCCCTGCTGGAGTTCTTCCAGGGGGAACAAGGCGCACACAGCTCTTCACTCCAGCAATATCGCTCTCTACAGAACATCTTTGTTGAATTTCTTTGTGACTCCTTGAAATCTCTGCAGAGGCTTCAGAGCAATTCTGAGATTTCAGCTGAACTAGATCAAAGAGAACTAGTAGATACAATTTATGCTGCTCTCAGTATAGTGACTTTTGATGTGGAGCATCAAGCAGATGAGATAAAGCACCTGTTCAGGGAGCTCTTGGATGTAGGCTGGGCTGAGGGGAGCCTGCTGAGGGAAGAGAAGCTACTAAACTGTATGCTGAGGAAGCAGAGCCATGGCCTGTTAAGCCTTTATAGCAGTGTTCTCACAGAAAGAACAAGAGAAAAGTTTTTGTTGTCAAAATCAATACAAAAAGGTTTGTTTCACTTTTTGCTTTGTTCTAATCTGTTTAACAAAACTGTTAGGGCTTTAAACGGATGAGTTGTCGAGAAGTCAGACGGTGTTCTTGCAAAGGTGCCTTAACAAACCATGGAGTCTTTTGAAAGATGATGCAAAAATGATCCTTAAAGCAAGGAACACCAGTTCTCTCCCTACATTTCTGTACTCTATGCAGTCTTCTTTTGTGACCACTTCCTTTATGACCCCTTGTACTCTGCTTTAATCTGATCAGCATTTCTCTTGGTGAAGATTAGTGTTATCTGTGTTGAAAGATGTTTTATTATTTATTTTTAATTATTTATTATATATATTATGTATATTATTATAGTATCGATATTTTTATTATCTATATTATATATTATTTTATTTACTGCCAGTTACAGTTTAATAACCTCAGCAATCCCAAAATGTTCAAACCCCTTAATACTGGAAAAGAAAACTTCTGAAAGTGGAAGGATCTGTGGAGTGGGCTCATACCCCAGCAGGACAGAAAATGCACTTTGATTACCTGCTCACTTGTCAGAGCCCAGTTGTTGGTTTTGTACCAGCCATGACTTCACAGCCTCTGTCTAGCTCCCTATGACAGGTACATTTAGTTGTAACTCGATGATCCTAATGGGTCCCTTCCAACTCAGCATATTCTGTGATTCTGTGGGGATCTCAGCCGAAGCTGAATGGCAAGTGATGGCCATGACCTTGTCAGTAGAGTGGCAGGTGGGTGTGCAAGGAGGGCAAAGCTAGAATGCCTACCCTCTTTTACTCAGCTCTATTCACTGAGGTGTAAGTGCATGGGATTTGTATCCTCATTTCTCCCTTTGCTTATAGGGATTGCTGAAGGGAAGTTCAGCTGGTGTGGCAGATTCTAGCATTTCTGATAATAACTACAGTTTGTGCTTCCTCTTTGGGGAAGAGAAATGGAGATCCACATACCTGTATTCTCACTGGGAGTAGTTTGGGTCTCACTGTGCACAGATCTGAGGAGTTCCAGTGCTGGGCAAGTCTTTGCTAAGGCCCTGTGAAGCAGCAAAGTGTCTCAAGCGCGAATGAGAATTCATGCAACTTGCAGATAAAGTGTGCATGGCTGAAGAAAGTCAGGCAGTGTGACCTGAGCTGATGCAAGCAGCCTGTGCGCTGAGCAGGTTTTTGCTATGTTAATGATTGTCCAGACAGTTTTTCTGATTTGCAGTCTGACCTCTCTCAAATTTCTCTGCTTGGCCTTCTTGTTACCCAATAACAATATCCAAGAGTCTTAGCTGGTAACACCTAACAGCTAGTTAGTGCTTGAGGAAATGTTGAGTGTTTCTCAGTTTAAATTAGTAGCAATTATGCTTCTCTCAAAGGTACCCGTCTCTACTGGAAGGTAATCTTTTTGTGATGTCTTTAGGTTCATCTGAGCAGCTGGATACAGAGCGAACTGTGATGAGTTTGTTCTCAGATCCCAAAGAAGCTCCTTCTTGGAAGACAGCCTATTTCTACTGCTTGAGCAGCAGCAAGCACTTTCTGGAACAGATTCTGGTACAGCCATAAAATCACTAGCAGGGAAACCCAATGGAGGCTAAAGTCAGTCCCTGTATTGAACATACCTCAGTGGTGCACAGAAGCATTTTGTATTCAGCTAGTGTTTGCCAGGGGTGATAACTAATAGGAACAAGGAGGTAACAGTGATAACTCCCCTACCTGCAGCTGTGCAATGAATGTAAAACTGCCAGTGAGATTTTTGGAAAAGCTCATCTGCATGCCGACTGGAGGTTAAATCTTCAAGGTTTAAGAAGTCTCTTTTTCTGCTTGTGATTTTGTTGGATACGCCATTTACCTCATGACCTTGAACTTGTTGCTTTCTCATGCTGGTAGACTTGGGGCAGTGAGACTAGTTGGCATGGTAAAATTTATGTTTTAAAGAGCTTGAAGAATTGATAAAAAATCTGTTATGAATTAATTAAGCTTAATGTATTTACATAGAAGAAATAGAATACAGGCAGGTGGTCACTGTTAAAGTGTGAGTTTTTAGGATTGAACATGTTTCAACTTTTATGTGATGTGCTTGTAGAAGTCTTCTACATGATGCCCTTGGCAGAGACATAATCAATAGAAAAAGTGCAAAGATAATGTAGAGTCGAATGTGAGTTGGCTCTGTAGTAAGCATTTGAAATGTTTTTTTTTCCTCAAGACAGCTTTACTGATGAGTAGCCTGACAGCTTGGAAAATACAAGTTTAGGGAAGTTCCAGATGCAGAATTTCACTATTTTAGTGAAGCTAATATTGAAATGGCTACTCGCTTACTTAGTCTGTCAGGCATTGTGGGTCTGCACATTTTGGAAAAATTAATACTTCTTCCTTTTATTTTCTAGATGACTGCATTAGCTTTACTAAAAAGAGAAGACTACTCAGGCCTGAAGAGCTTGTTGAGGAGAGAGTTCAACCCCCTCAGCCGCCTCTTGGTGTTGTTAGGATGGACACATTGTCAAAGCTTGGAATCAGCAAAAGCGTTGCTATGGACTCTACACAAAACTCAGGTAAATCATCAGAAAGCAAGAGGCAGTATCCCAGTCTGAGTCCAGATAATGCAATTTGTTTGCAAAAACAAGTAAAACCAGGGAGTTTTCAGTGAAAATGTTGATCTTCCTCAAAATGGAATTTAAAGATCTTAGCTATTACAGATACATGTAGGTAACATTATGGGACACTTGCCTTCTTATTCCTTGGCAGTGTAGGAAGTATAAGGAGACTGAAAGTTTATCTTGCATAAACTATTGAGCCTCTGCTGTTAACATGAGAGAGAAAGATCAATGGTTGTTGATTAGTTTTGGAAAGAGCTGGAGCATCTTTGTTTCATGTAATTTCCTCCAGTGAGTCATCCCTGGATAGTGACTAATTCAGGCCTTAGTTCAGCAACAGGGTATCTTGGAAATTCCCCATACTCATTCTCAAAGTGAAATGATAAATGGTAAGAGCTGTGAGCGAAATATGCACCTTGTTTGGGGGCAGTCTTCATCTGTGCAAAAGAGACAGGGTTCCAGCTCTGAAGGTGTAGTTGCACTTCAGATGATGCCTGCTGGCTGGCTTAGATGTCAGAAGTGGGGAGACAAGGAGCCTTGTACTGCTGGGTCATAGTGCAGACCTAAACTGATATTGCCTTAAGGGAGTTACTATCTATTGGTAATATACCGAAAGTCTGCAAAGTTAAACCCTTAGATCTGATTTTAGCAGGCAGTCATCTGTAGTAGAAAAGCACATGGAAAAGGAGAATAACCGTCTGCTACCCAGTATGTCATCTTTCTAGTACGTGATTAATTCTAGAGATTAGTTTTAGACTGTTATTAGGAAGCATTAATTTGCATTTTGTAAGCTAATCTTGAAAAGGAATATAGCCACCTTTCCATGGTGTATAGATGTGTCAAGGGAAGGCTGACTGACTTTGATATTCTGTCAGAATAGCCCTTCTTTGCTGGCTTTGTAACAAAACTGGCTATTTTCTCTATTTGAAATTTATTATCTGGGTAAAGATGTCTTGCAAACATGCTATATGTGACACAGGCTTTGTTCTGCTGTCTGTCTGGGGGATTTGTTGTAAAGACATTCTTTTATTTATCTTTCCATTTAGGATTTGTGCAATGATTCAGTATTGAAAGATTTTTGTGATGGGCTGTGGGATCACGTGGAAGTTCTTGAATGGTGCATGCAGCAAAACAGGTAAAATGATTGGAACGACTTTCTCCAAACTGTGTTGCCAAATCTACCTGTTAGTCAGTTTATGTATGCAAATAAAAGAGGTGTTATTTTCTTGGCTAATCATCTAATATCACTGGCTCTCAAGATGTCTGATGGGCTCCAGTTGTGCTCTTCATTTTTCTTTTTAATTGCAGTAGTTTGGTTCAATCAGAATTAGAGTGGGAGTTAATCTTTAAACGTGGCTGAAACTTAAATCTGTGCCACCTCTTTGTTCTCTCTTGCAGTATTACTGTCCCAAGGAAGGTTCTTTTGCAACACTTGCACAGTCTGGATTGCCACACTGCGGTGTACTCTCTGCATCATCTCACCAATCTTCTGGCACTGAATGAAGATGATGTTATTGAGCTTCTTCAGAAAGTTCCTGCTAGAGACCAGCAGATGCAGGGTAAATGTGTAGGGTTGTGAGAACACAGAAAACTCACAATCCATTGAGTTTGTATGTTCAGTACTTCTGCCTGAATTTGTTCTTTTGACCCACTTCTGTAATTGTGGAAGATACCACTTACCAGCTGTTGTGCAGAAGAAATCTAGAGAGCATGTGAAAATTATTTTAGAATCCTTTTGGGGAGTAAATTGTCTTTCAGGAAGGAGTTGTGAGATCTCTTTGGTCTCACAAGGACAGATCTCTGAAGGAGCTTTTTCAAGATGGTAACAAGATTTTGCACATGCTTGTGATATGTGCTGTTCGTTGTAGCTTCTATGCTGTGTAATACCTTTTAGTTTGAAAAGGAAGTGTATGGTTTGTATTTCAGTGCACTTTAATTTAAAACCAAAGGGAAAAACCAGATGAAATTGACAGTGTCTTGTACTTCAACGTCTTCATTTTTGAAAGATACAAAAAGTGGGGGTCTTTAAAATTCTAATATTAAGTGTTACCAAATCTAAATTTAATATATAAATCAGTAAGGCTCAGCTACAGCCTGTGCTTACATCACTGCTGCCTCACTTCTCTCATCTTCACATGTTCCAGTTGGGTGCCTAAAGTACCTGCAACTACTAAACACATTGGATCAGTTACAAGTGACTCTTCTTGGACACTCTTTTGATTGAAGTCTATGTCCAGGTTCAGCTGCTGCTATTTTAAAGCTGTTTTCTGATAGGGCTTCTTAATAATGATACAGAAGCTCTGTTTTCCTGCGTGTACTAGAACCTAAGAAGCCACAATTTTTTGTGCTTTATTTCTTTTATGTTTGTGAATTTTCACATGTGTGATTTCAACATGAATTGCATGGAGAGGTATCACTGATGGATCTTGCACAGGTTTTTCCATATTGCCTGGTGGGAAGCAGGTTTCTCTCCTTCCGGTATCGTACTGTTGTGATGTTGGTTTCAATTCCTACTTTTACAGGTTTTGGTGTTAAAATTATCATGATGCTTGTTTTGAATAATCTTAAAAGATGTAGTGATTGGGACTCCATAGATCCTTATTTTCAGTGTTGTGCTTTTTGAAATTATTTTGTTGTTGCTGGTGTTGTGGGGTTTTTTAATTAGTACTTACATTTTAATTATTTTCTGCTTAAATTTTGTTAAAACCATTCAAAACCAGAAAGAGACAGTCCCATCATATCTTCTGAGAGCTGCATGACTGTAGCAAAAGAACTCTAGCTGTGGTTTCTCTTCTTTTTTTTATGTCATGTTAATTTATGGAACTAATTAATGAAATACATTAATTTCTCTTTTCAATCCAGCAATTATTGCAAAATTCAGGTAATTCTATAAACACAGCTTAATAGAATCTTCTTTAAAATAATCTGTTTTGAGCCTTAAGGGGAAGAGAGGAGTCATAAGGTTTTGTTTCATCAGACGTGGTACTGTTGACAGTACCCTCCTGTCACTCCACGTGCTTCCCCCTCTTCCCCTTCTTTTTGGTTCACATCTGTCAGCTGCAGTAGTGAAACCAAAGTAGTGGTACTGGTAGACAGCTGAGTTCAGGCTGTGCATAACACTGGTTTTGATTAGTCATGGTGAGCAGCAATTTCCTCATGGAATTACAGTATTCAAGAAGAAGGTGTTAGTATTTCTGGCAAAGGAAAAACAATGCTAATCGTTAAAGGATAGTGCTTGAGTATTGGTACAGGGTAAAGGGTTGGTTTAGGTATAAATACTGACATGACTCACTGCATCCAAGTCTTCCCACGTGTGAGGCAGAAGTATATTAAACTTATTTTTGATTACCAGTATTTGTCTTACAGTATCTCCAGCTAACTATTTCTCTTTCCCAGAGGATTCTCTTTATCAAATCTCTGGCTTTACCTGCTTGAAGTCCTCTTAAGACACTGGTATCCAGAGCTAGTTGGATGCCTTCATATTGGAGTAGAGCTGCTGAGCAACAGTAGCATTTCCATGGCCATGTGGTTTCTGCAAAAGATTCATACTTGGATGTCTTCTCAGTTCTGTCTGCTGTGTACCTTATAGTTTCCATCAGAGTTACTGTTTAGAATGGCAGTGATTGGGAATAACTGTTTCCAACTGTTTGCACTCTCAGGCCTTTTGCCTTGGCTACTCTATAGTTTTC
Source organism: Origma solitaria (assembly GCA_013397895.1). Classification (NCBI taxonomy): domain Eukaryota; kingdom Metazoa; phylum Chordata; class Aves; order Passeriformes; family Acanthizidae; genus Origma; species Origma solitaria. Next base: position 1,392,509 of record VZRL01002888.1, on the reverse strand, counting down.
AGACCAATTCCGACTGGTGCTTTCCTTTGCAGTCATGCTCAAACTTTGTGGAGGACAGTGCTAAAACACTTTCTAGGTTAGGTATTTCCGTGCAGTTCCAGAATTTGGATGTGGACGTGCTTTGTACCAGTGCTTTGTTTAAAAAAAGCAGTTTGGCTAATGCTTTCCCTGCATGACAACAGAGGGACAATCTACCCCTTGTATAGGAATGCAGGATAGTGGATTCCAAGGACTAATTTAACACTCTGTGTGGTTGTCGGGTTGGGTTTTTCTTTTCATTGTTTGTTGTGGGGTTCTTTTAACCTTTTTACAGTAGTTGGATAATTCATCTAAACTCAGCATAACAGAATATATGACACTATACTGTGTTCCTGGGTGAAGGGTTGATGATGGTGGGTTTTTTTACAATTTGCAGCTCTGCTGTTTTGTTGTACTAAGAAGGCATCATGTCTCTGGCATGTGATGCCTTTCCTCATAAAAAAAAAGCAAAGGGGAGGAGAAGTGGTTGCAGTACTTCTCTAGTTTGCCTTTATCATAAATGTGTGAAGGAAACTGTGGGACTGTACTTCTTCTTTAATCAGTTGCAGATTGTATTTGATCTATTGTGTCAGCCACTGTGAATCAACCACAATATCTGTCTGTTAGTACAAATCTGAAGAGGCTATTCTTACTATAGTCAAAGCCTGTCTACACTGTTTCCCTACTTGTCTGCTGTGTACTAGAACACAAAATTCTAAGATGCTGAAGTGAAGCAGTATTTGCCCCTCTGTTGTAAATGCAGCAGTATAGCTTAACCACACACTGCTAATGAGACTCATGAGTGAATGAGAGGTCATTCTGTGCTGTAGCCATGTCCTGTTACACAAGTTCACAGAAAATTTCCTCTTTAGAAGGGGATTGAGACCTGAGGAGTCTGTGCCCATCTGTTGTGGGTTTGGTTGTTTGGGCTTTTTTTCCAAAAGTAACAGTGAGATAGATCAAAGCTGAAACAAAAATTACACTGGGGAAGAAAGACTGGATAAATATTGCTATGCAGGAACTGCAGGAGAAGATTAACTTGTTTTCTTGTCTACTTCTTACCCCCTCACCGCCCTGATTTCCCTCCACAGCAGCTACACTCCCTAACACCCTGAGTCAGCAGCGCAATCTGGCACTCTTCCAAGCGTTCTGTGCCATGAAGTATGCAATCTATGCTCTCTGTGTGAATGCACATAGGCACGCCAAGTGCAAGGATTGTGTACACAGCCTTCCTGGTGATATCCCTGAGGATGCAACTGTTGGAGAACCAGCAGGTGATTGGCCTCTTTTCTCAGGTTCAATAATGTGTGCTTCTCCACTTTCTGGGCTCTGAATTATCACCTAGTATTGGGATAATGTTGTGCCCTGTGTACATATGGTGTTTTTAGTCAACGGGCTATGGATACTTTGCAAGCGAGTATAATGGTATTTCTTTGAGGTGTTGTTATCTTTAGTAATAATAGATATGAATAAGCTACTGGCCTTGTTTTAAAACATTTAAGGTAATTGTACAAAAAATATGGTGCAAAAAGGAAGTATACTAGATATAGGATGGTAATGACAGGGAAAATTTTGTAAGAGCTTATGATATCCCAAAGCTGAAACTGATTTAATGGCTAGAATGGTTGCAATCCAAGTTTACACATCATTGAACAAAGTGATAATGGGCATTATTCAGAGGGAGGAGGCATACTACCTTTTAAAATGTAAAATTTTGGACATATATTTACTTAGTTTATGGGGGAATGATTGGGTCTGAGCCACTGGGCTAGTTCTGGGATTTTCTCAAAAGGCACAGGTTGGAGGAAGGAATCCCTAAGAATTGTAGTAAATGTGCTTTATTTTTGTTTTTTTTGTACAGATTGCTCTTCAGTATTTCGTCAGAGCATTGTGAAGTGTCAGCAGTTCTTAAGGAGTGTTCCCATTCCTCTGCGCCTGGAGGTTTTGGAGAATATTTTCTCCTTGCTTTTTGTTTCCTATAGTGACCTCTATAGTGAGACTCCTCTCCCTGAGGACTATGCAGAGGATGAAGACCTTGAAATAAAGACTGCTACTCTGAGTGTAGAAGACAGTGCCAGTCGGCGGTCTTCCATCTCACAAAGTCCACAACATCTAATAGAGGCTGAAAAAAAATTACAGAAGCATCTGCTGGTTGCACAAACAGTTCACACAGATACGCAAAATCTTTGTGACTCAATGGTAGATGGCAAAAGCTGTGAAACCTCTAAGCCAAGCTACCTCGATCTGAAACACTTCACCAGTGGTGTTACTGGATTTTTAGTGGATGATGTGGCCATGGAGGCCTTCCTCACATTACTTCTCAACCACCTGGAAGAAATTCAGAGTTCTCTCCCATGGGACTCCAGTAATGTGCTTCGTGAAGAGCTGGAGCTTGTTGAGTGCTTGAATCTTTCTGCAAGCAGAGATGCCTTTGGAAGTCGCGTGTTACAGTTTTCCAAGTACCTTTCTGAAGCTCACTGGCGATACAAGGTGGTAATGAGTAACAGAAATGCAGGTAGGCTTTGTATTTGGCACTTTCTGATAGGTCAACACTGTTCTGTTACAGCTGTCCAGACAGTGATCTCAAGACTAAATTCCCTGAGCATCTTATTGAGGGACCATGTTTTGGCAGATACTGGGAGAATGACCTGCTTGGAGATCACCTGGTTCTTGCAATGTTTTCCAACAAAAGTGATCTCTATTTTAATCACAAAGTTTGGGGTTTTTTCTCTTTTCCTTTGCCTTGTAGATGCACTGCTTCTGTTTGCCTTTGTCCTGCCCCTTTGTCACAAGTCACACTGCAGTGATATGAAGGGACATGGTGGTGTTGGATCCTGTGCAATCCAAATAGTCTCAGCTTGTTCATGGACAGTGTTGATTTAGACTAGTCTGGAAACATGTTAGGAACATGTATCAGAGACAGTTGTATTATTCTGGGTGATTGTTGAAGTAGTTAGAACAGCATTCAGGAACCTATCTCCTATCCTTCTCCATAGCCCATAACTTGGTTGCCCTGCTGCTATGAGATTTCGTCTTGTATCATGTGTGACTTATTGTGTATCTCAGACCATGTAAGCTCCATGTCTCAAGAAAGATTGTGAAGTCTGGACCTTAAATATTGTACGTTTCCAAACTTGTGTTAAACTTGTTTCTCAAGTCTCCCCCATAAAGCTATTTGGTAATAGTTTTGTTTAAATATTTCACAGAACATCAACTTGCTGCCTCCAGGAGATATTGCTCTTTAATCAGATGCTCCAGCTTTAAGAAACGGAGTAGATATCGGAGGTACAAGACAGGTGGGTTGAAAAAGTGACTTGGAGAAGACATTTCTGAAATGTGCATAATTTTGCTGAGCTCATAGCTGAATGTGATTAGATTTAATGGCCTAGGAGTAGAGAGCTAGATCTGTTTCCTTTAGTTTCCTAAGTGGTTTGAAGTATCTTAGTCCAGTTCCACTTGGATTGAGGTTGTTTTCTAAAGCTCACCTGCACAAATAACTTCTTCCATATATAGTCTGATTTGGGGCAGGGGAGAACTTAAACTATGGTCCTAATTTTTCCCTTTCTCCACTATATACTGTTTGGCTGTTTTTTCATTCCTACTGCAATATTATCTAGGATGTGGATTAACAGGAATTTTTGGCATATATTGGCAGCCTTAGGAGAAAGCTGTGTTCCTCACCCTTTTTCTATTAACCTTTGAAAGGCATGTCTTGTTTTGGAGTGGCATGTTCCAAAACAAAAAGCTTCAAAATATCTGACATGATACTGATGGGCCACCCCAACATAGTCTCTAGCCTAGCATTTTCTTTAAATCAGCAGTTTTGGCATTTATTATAGATGTCAGTGGTGGCTCGTTTATGAGATACTCTTGAAGATCCCTTGAGGTTGCCTAATCTGTTTTTTGCAGTAAGTTTTAATTACCTTGACTAGTAAAAGTGTATTTAATGTGCTGATTTTGATTTGTTTCCATTTTAGATGGGAAAGAGGGAACTTCCAGTCCATCATTAGAAAGTACAAGTAGCGAGCTAAGCACCAGTACCTCAGGTATTAAGCCACAAAAGTAGTATTTCTTTGTCTTTTCCATGTGCATGATGAAGAATTTGCTTGACTAGTTAATATGAATTACTTCTTTGTGCAGGACAGAATTAGTGCCTTTTCACTTCTCAGAGTTGCCATTTTTGTATGACTCTTTTCTAGTCAGAATAATACATGTGTCTCCTCAAATAAGAGAATTAGATTTTTCTTGATATCTTTGGCTTGCAGGAAACAGTAGTGATGTGGAAACCATCAAAAAAGCTAATGAGCTCATAGTCACGTAACCAAAGACATGCTTAGGCATGCTGGACTGATTTGATAGATCAGATGCTTTAGTCTTCTCCCTTTATCCATATTGAACCAGTGCCTAGCACTGTGTGCATGTTAAGTTGCTGCTGAACAGCGTTATTCTAGGATGAGATCCAAACTTCAAGTTCTGACCAAACAGTGAAACATAATGAAAATTTTTAACAGGATGTTTATATTGACCTCTTTACCCTAAAACTTGCTTGCAACTCTGCTCCTGTTTGTGTGTTAAATATGTGAAATGCTGTTATCTGATAGGTGGCTGTTATTTGGTGAAATGTTTTCCCTAATAGTATACTGATTAATTCTGTCTTGCAGAAGGAAGTACCAGTAGTGTGTCTGGCTTGAGTTACTTGGAAAGCAGGGCAAGGCCACATCAGCAGAACCCCCTCATTCCTATGATGCTTTCCCCACCAGAATCACTGTTAGTTTCTTGTGTTTTGAGAGGAAACTTTGTGGAAGCCCACCAGGTAAATGAGTTGCATGTATTTCGATTTTTGAATTAAATTCCTGCTTCTTCTGCATTTAGCAAACATAGGGCTTCCAAGTGAAAGAATAGCTTCAGAAGTAGAAGCAAGTGAAAGGAACCAATATATTCCAAACCAGCATCCCAAGGATGCGGGGGTTTTCTGCCTTGTTTTATAAAAATGCTTTCTCTAAACCTGAGTTCTCAAACCATGCAAGTGTTTGATGAGAGCTAGTCAAGCGTAGTGTTTCAACTGACTGAAGAACACAAAGAGCTTACATGAAGCCTCATGAGGAAGCAGCATCTGAACTGCTTTCTTTAATCAGTTTTTCACACCCATGACGCTGCCACTTGTAACCTTGGCAGAAACACTCAGAGGTGTTGCTTACCCAAAGCAGAGTCAAAGCTGTGGTTACATTCATTGGAAGGAGGTATGTTTTGAGGCTAAATTCATGGTATTGAAAACAGGCAGAAACACTTGAAATTGGCAGTCTGCATGTTTGTAGTTCTTTGCACCCTCACAGCTGTGTATATCTTTCTCTGTGTGGCTTTTGATCTGATAGTCTGAAAAAAAAATCTTGAGGTGCATCAATGATTGGATCTTCTGTAAAAAGCTGTGACGTGGCTGAGTTTCAGATAGCCATACTGGAGCAGTTCATATCACTTTAAGCATTCCATTAACATCAGGTTACTGCTCGGCCCATTAGTTCTGTTTGATTCCAAGCATGCCACTTCATCGTTTCCCTACTTACAGAGCCCAAGAAACATCTTGTTTTGCTTTGTTGCCTTGATTTTCAGTATCACCAATGATAAAGAATTTGAAGTTGATTTGTGTTCTGTGGATGGTTTGGTAATAGGAACTTCATAGCTCTGCTTAGCTACGATGTGTTTAAATTTCAAGAAGGTATTCCTTGCTGAATAAGAATTTATTTAAAATAGTTTACTTTGGAGGGCAAACTTGATAGATATCTCCTATTACATAGTGTATTGAATTTGTGAAGAGTCGTTCTGAAAGGTGTGAGTTATGAAAATTAATTCAGCCTAGGCCTGCAGCAAATAATAGGTAAGCTTTATAATAATACTTGAAAAACATCTCTGAGGTCCTTTTTTTTTTTTTTTCCAGGCACTTAAAACTCTCTAGGAAAAAACCCCACCATTTCAGCTTGTTTTGTCTGTGGGGACATTTTTCAGTTAAAATATCTGTTTTATTTTATTCCTTCATCTTCTCTAAAGTCCCCCCAAAGTTCTTTGGCCTTTGAAAACTTCATTCGATGTGCTCTGTAATTGCATCTATTGTTATTTTTGAAAGGTGGCTTTGATGTTTAATCTGGATACTTCCCCTTGCTATGGTGAATTGGTTTTCATGGAGCGTTACCAAGAGGCAGTACAAGAAATGGCAAGAGTGGAGCACAATATTGAGAATCAAGCATCAGATGGCACTGGAGGCATCAGGAAATCTGGCAGTGGCCGTTCAACACTGCAAGCTATTGGGAATGCAGCAGCAGCTGGTAAGGACTGGGCTTTTTGAGTTCTCACAAAAGGTCGGGGAGAAATGAAAAACAGGAGAAAGCAATTTGAATTCTGTCAAAATGAGTGCAGTGTTTGTTCAGAAGGTTAAGTGGTGGTTCTTTGAGTTAGAAAGAGACCATGAATGCTGAAATTTGTTGCTGATGCCCAGTTAGTTGCCTTCATTCTACAGTAATTGGTCCATGAAGCAGGCCACCTATAGAATTAGGATCTCCTCTGATTATGCTGTTAACCAGTGATTGTGTGTTTTTGATGACACATGTAGGTATGGTATTTTATTCCATCTCGGATGTTACTGATAAATTGCTTGAAACTTCTGGAAGTCTTGCCCCTACTCTTCAAGAAAACTTCTGGATCAGGAACATCCAGCTGGAGCATACTGATCCTCTGCAAGAAGTCCTTGAGGACCTCAGTCCTTCAGCAATGGCAGCATTTGACCTAGCTTGTACTCAGTGCCGTCTTTGGAAGACGTGCAAACAGCTTCTGGAGACTGCGGAAAGAAGACTCTACAACAGCCTTGAAAGTCGGGGTAGGCTTTTGATTTTTGTTTATCAGCATGGGCCTGGGAACAGAAAATGCCTCTCTATGCTGTGTTGTTTATGCTAACACCCAGGTCTTAATTAAATCTCATTTTGTACTTTCATGTTAGTGTCTCTTTTTTCCAGTCCTAACTTTGATTTTGTCTCCATTTGCACAATGACTGTTCCAGGCCACCGACCTGACTTTGTTTTACTGCGCTCTGAAGGTATAAAGGGTTTTCCAGCAATTCTCCAGCAAATCAGTAAAATTCTCAACTATTCCTGCACATCACAAGGTCAATCCAGACCAGGTAGTATGCTTTGCTGATAAGGCTTTGTGTTGAAACATGCTTAAATCAAATTCTTGTCTTCTGTTGCAATGAAAATGTGAACTTTCCATTTTTCAGCCTAGTATTTATAACAAAAAAGACAAGGGGGACATGACTCATGCTCAATTCTGAATAATCTGAAATGCTCTGTTTTGTTGTATTATAATACACTTCTGGTTCTGTGGGCATGTTCTGTGCAAAAGTATTTGTGTCTTTGTTATAGTTGCTGTTTCCTTCTCCCTCTTTGTAGAGGTGTCAGATGAGAAAATAGGGAGTCATTTTCGATGCAGTATTGTAGACCTTCTGCAAGCTTGCTACGCTGCCTTGACTGAAGAAAGTATTACTAATGAGATTGTTCTATCACAAAATCTGGATCAAATCCTAAAAGCACTGACATGTGTTGAGCGTTCTGTGGGTGAGTTATTTTTTTGAACATGAAGTCTGATTGATATACGTGGATCTAAATTTTTGCTTTGGCCTTTCCAGACAGCAATAAATCCAGTAGTAAGGCTCTTTGCACTCTTATAGGCACAAATACATATTTTAAAAATCATAAATCCAAAGGATAAAATTTATCTGTAATTCTTATATTCTGAGCATTTCTTTTCAAAGCTAAAATTCTGAACTTTTCAGAGAAGTTATTGTTTGTCCTATTTCTATTCAGTCCTAATAAGGAATTCTTTTGAGTGTATTTTAACATGGCAGCTTATAGATAATTACATGTATTCTTACTCTTGCTTTTTTTTTTTAGTAACAAAATGGAGATAAACTTAGAAAACCTTTGTAATATCATAATACCTTCCAATTTTCATACTACTATCATAGAGCATCTTTTCAGAAGAAGTCCTCCCCAGCTGCTTTTTCTCACAGCTTTCTTCATTATATAGTACTGGTGGTGTTTCTCTTCTTCTGTTCACCAAATTTCTAAGTGGCTTTTTGGTGTTCTTTAAATATTTAATGAGCAAAAATTTTGGAGAGCTCTAAGAGCTAAATGTTGTAGAGCACAAGGATTGGTCAACACCTGTGTTTTAGAATAAGTGTTAATGTCACAGAGCTAGATCTATTTTGAACCTTAATATAGTTCTAATTTTTCAGAGCCATGGTTACCAATTTAGATAAACTACAGTTTTATTCTGCTGTAAAAATTTTTCTTGCTTTCAATTAAATTATAATGCCTATACTGAGATTTATAACTGTGGAGAGGAAATCAAACTAAAGCATTTCTCTCTCTTTTCTCCCCCACTGGCCTGCCTCCTTTCTTCTTGCCATTTAATCCTTGAATCTTGGATGTACATCTGTTCTCTTAAACCAGACTCTAAAGGAAGTCTGCTTGGCACCCTGGTGGAGCAGGGCTCTCTCAAACCTATGGAGCTGGAGAAGCATCTGGTTTGGAATCAAATACAGCTCCTGCTGAGAACTCTTGACCAGCATACCCAAACCATGCCAGAGAACAGCATGCAGACAAACTTCGTGAAGGCCTTCCTTGACTACATCACTACACTGGCTGCTGTGCTGTTACGAAGCCTGAATGCAGAGCTAGGTAAGGGGTTTCTGCTGGAAAGTCTGAGCCTGGGTGAAGATACTTAGGCTGTGTAGTCTGGCCTAATTCTGGAAAGCAATTGTGCAAAAATGGTTCCTTGCCAAATGTACCTACTACCTGTGCATAGTCAGGTCTTTTGATTTCAACTGATTATTGCTTTTCTTTTCTTTTATTTCTTAAGACATAAGCCATCCACAGCTAACATAAAAATAGTTGATGTCAGTGGGAAAATGAGAACAGAAATGGTGACTACTGACCCAGTCTCTGCACTCCACTTAGACAAAATAAACAAGCCTTGACCTCCAAAAATCCTTACCACTACTTACCCCCTGTAATGCAAGATTGATTTTTGCATGCAGTGGATCAGTGTGCTGTATAATTTACAGCTCCTTTAGAGGCAACAAGTGCCCTGCTGCTCCACAGGAATAAGGAAAGAGTGTGTAGAAGGCCATGCAGAGGTAACAAGGCCAAATTTCTCTATCAAATCAGCAGATAAAGGTGGTCCATGAAGAGGAATGTACCATCAGCACATAAAGCCATCAGAAGAACAAAACAATTCACTGTGCTAGGAGTAAAAATGCTTATCTGTGTTTGAAAGTTGACACTAATTGAGCTGCAATAATGTAAAATACCACAGTACTGATTTAAGGGACTACCTTCCCAAGAGGATAAGAAAAAAGGGCAAAGATCTGTTTACAGCCATGCTGGCTCAGCTCAAGTTGCTGCCATGCCAACTGTAACTTCTGCATGGATATGATTTAGTCCTTGCTGGCTAACTGCCAAAGCCAAAAATTGCACAACAATATTTAAGGGCTGGGTGAATTTAGGGGAAATGTTATTGTATTGGAAGATGAAAGGAAAAGGTAAACTTAGGAGAATGTGTTCAGAGTTATTTGACATAACTCAGTAGTGCATACAAATGCTTTTCAGCTGTCGTGGCCAGGGTTTCATTCCTTTTGTAAAAGTAGCTGTACACCTGTGAGCTCACTCTGCCCTGACTAACTGCTTCTGATGGAGCATGGACTTACTAATCTACATCCAAAGGCTCATCAGAAATTAATTGTGCGCATTTTCTACTTCTCCACAAATACATATTTTGGTGAAAATTTGAAGTAGAGTTGCTGAACTGTTTGAACCTAGATATTGCTTAAAGGCCAAAAAATCTCCACTCTACCGGTTTTGGTAATAAGTCCAACATAATGTGAGCCAGTGGTGCCAAGATTGAGAGGCATATTTTAATCACAAAAGCCTTGCAATTTACTCTGCATTTTACCCCTCTAATGTGAATTTAGAACTCTGAATTTAGTCAAAGAGGTTTCAGACTCAGGGCCTTAAAATTTATATTCCTAATATAAAAGTTGGTTAGTGTGTTCAGCTAATGTGTTTGTATTATAGTAAATATTCTGGGTTTGTTTTTTTCCTAAGATGTATCTGCAGAAGTGAAAGTGGGAAACCCTTTCATACTGTTACAGCAGAGTCCATCTCAGCTGCTTTCCCAGCTTGTTTTTGAGAGACAAGTTCATCCTGACAGGTCGGTGCTTTTCAGATTATGTACTTCTGTAGGTTATTTTGGTATTGGTGACTTTGTACCTCAACCATGATTAAGTTCTTCTCTGGCTGCTTATCACAGGTAGTACAGCCTGCTGTGTCCCACCAGCTGATCACTTGATGCTGCAAGGTTTTTTGTGCAGAGAGGAGCTTAGTCAGTGCCTTCTCCACCAACCTGAAGATTTTTGATTGGGAAAATAGTGGGCCCATATTTTTAACAATTACTATCTGTTGTGAAGTGAGAGTGAAATTATGTGGATTTTTTTTAAAAAAATGGTGGGGCAGTTCAGAGCAGTACACTTGCAGCTTGTCAGTGTAATAAAATAAAATAGGCCAGTAGGGCTTATTAAGGATACTGGGCATGACTCTTGCCTTGGTCAGCAGGTAAACTGGATAATCTAAATGCCTTCCATCACAAATTACTGAATTAGGTTGGCATGGAAACTGTCTGATTTGATGAGGTATCTTTTAAAAAGAAGAGCGCTAATGGTGAGCTACTTTAGTAGTTTGCATTTAGGTAAAAGTCAGTGTTTGAGGAGAAAGTTCCTTTTCTGTTAAGAAATAGCAGCATCAGCTCTGAGTTAAAATTGTATATGTAATATTCTCGTGTATGTACCTGTGAAGAATATTAGGGGGCTTGTGTTCTCAAAGCATTTGGAAGATCTATGAAAATATGTAATTGTAAAGTATCTTTTATTTGTGCTAAGTAAGCTGGTTCTGTTTTCAATCCTACAGACTTTCTTCTCTCTTGGCTAAAGAAGAGTTGGATTTGAATGTGCAACAAGTCATTGTTAACTCTTGCTGTGAACCACTGTCCTTGTGCAGTGCAAGGCAAAACAGCCAGGCAAAGTCTCTTCTGACAAACATCAGCAACTTGGCTCACCATTGTGCCTACCAGTGCCTGCCAGATGTTGAAATACCTGTTCATAGTTCTGCAGCGAACTCTGAGGATATGTCCTCTCAGGCCCCATCCTCTCCGAATGACTTGAGCCAGCACACACTGACTGCCTCCTCCCTGGACTTCCTGAAGTCTCAGTCGAAGCTAATGGCTACAGTGGCATGTCTAAGTGCATCTAATATACAGAAAATTCACAAATCAAGTTTGTCTTGGATGGAATTTCGGGGCAAACGGGAGGTGCCCTTAGGCTTGGAACAGATTTCCAAGGAGTGTGAGACATTGTTGAAGGAGTTCCCAATATTAGAACGATTTCTTCTTGCTATGTTTCACCCACTTCAGAATCAAGAGGAAGGTAGCACTTTGGCTACTGTCTTCTCTGGCAAGACATACATGTCTCTGGTTCTCCTAGGATTACATTCTACCACAGCTGTAAAAGTATTAATGGGAGTCTTTGAACAAGCTCTTGCTGCAAAGAATTGGGACAGAGCTCTGAAGATCTTGGATCTGTACAGTCAGGATGTGGAGGAAGTGGTCAATGTGAAGGATGCTGTGCTGAGTTGTGCCGCTGCTGCAGGTAAGAAGGATTAAATCAGGCTTTTTTTTTTACCTTTTTTTTTAAAAAATAAAGAATGCATTCTGGATCAAGAGGTAGAAATGAAAGTGGTGGTCCTCAGGCAAATGCAGAGACAGAAATAGATCCTTTTCCTTCCTTCATCCTGAATTTGCTTTTTCTGATGGCATAATTTCTGTTTTGCAAACGTGCAAATCCTGACCAATTTAGTACAAGAGAACTGGAATGCATCTGTAGTGTTATTTCTATGTGAAGAGCTGAAAGCATCAGGACACAGTAATCATTGTACTGTTAATGGAACATCTCTTACAGCAGTGTCATTGTCATGCATGGATGATGTGTCTTATGAAAGGTGCCTTTTGGAGTCTGAATAGTAAGTATCTGATGCTAACTTTGGATGCTTCCCAAGAATCTGTTGCTTGGGATGACTCTTACAAAGATTTTTCAGCCCTGTACAGTTTCTTTTGTTGATGTGCTCCAGCAAGGATAAGGATTTTTTTTTAAATTTTCAAATTATAGAAACTGAATTTCAAACTACTGTTTTGTTTCCTCCACAGATAAGGATGGTTGGCAATATTTGTTCCCAGTAAAAAATGCAGTGTTGAGAAGTAGACTGGCTCTGCGCTGTCTGGACAAATGGCCCCTTGACGCCTGTTTGGAAATCCTAGCTTATTGCATTTCTGATCTGGGCATGCCTCATGAACTAAAAGTCAATCTGCAGAGTAGGAAGAAAGAACTTCAGGTTTATCAAAAGGTACAAAGTTATTCTTCAAGTAGCCAGTGAGATTAAATAGGCAGCAGGAACAAAATATGCTTGGCCTCTGAAGAGCTTTAGCTCTTTATTCTTTTTTGATAATGAGAGGTTTTCAAGTCTTTTTTCCAGAACAGTTCATGTGAAGTACCAGAGTATCCAATTAGCACTCAGCTTCCATCCTTCCTAACTTTCCCACTCTCCTATTAGCATTCAGGTCTGCAAACATGATTAGATATAAACATTTGTGTGAGTCTGCTTGTTTTGCAAACTATTTTCCATGCTATACAGATTCTGGAGCCTCTGGAAGCTTTCCATGGCAGTTAATCATTTTATGAGTTTGAGAAATGCAGATGGTGTACAAGACTAGTGGTCCAAGGAGCAAGTTTGTATTGCAGTTAGTTCTGATAGGGGCAGGGTAGTGCAGATACCCAGGTTAAGTCAGACAGGCTGGCCTGGAGTTCAACACAGACTGAAAAGCCAAACAGCAAAAAAATGAGCCATCCCTGCTGAGTTCTGTCTGGTGGGAGTTCTGCTGACAGCTCAGTTGTCTCGCTGTTAGTGCCAGCAGTGTCTGCAGTATACATGTACTTTTACATCCATAATTATTGCCTTCTAGTATTTCAAAAACCTTCCCTTACAAATGTGCTTTGTAGACTCACATCTGTGAAAATTGTGGGGTTTTATTTGGAGTGCAAGGGCATTACATCATCCTTGAAAAGGGCTAGAGATAAATGTGGGTCTCCTTTTTGACTTTTTCTTTCTATGAAGCAGCTCTTGATATGATCAGCTCAGCTGTTTTCTTAGGCTATTGATTGCCATAAATTAAATTTCTAAAATTTGTGCTACTCAATATTAACTTTTTCAGATTTTGAATGTGCAAGAAGAACCATTGTGGAATGATTGGCAGGATCTGAAAAAAACCTGCATTGATGACCCCCAGACTGTCATGAATATCATTCTGAAAGCCAAGGTTAGACATCACTGTGTGAATTTTGTTGAATTAGAATGCATTAAATTTTGAGTAAATAAATTCATTGAAATAGCATCTTAAAATAAAAATCAGTGGAGATTACCTTGTAAGGAAGGATTCCTTTACTCAGTTTTATGCTACATAAACAAATACAGATCTGTGTTTAATATCAAGATTTACATGTAGTTAATAATTCTTAAGTTATAACTCTTAAAAGAAAAGAACAGGTTTTATCTCGGAGTAAAATTTTGAAGATTTTAAAATAGCATGACTTTGGGCATAATACAGACTTGATTATTAGGTAAATGCTAATATTGTAATATTGTAATTCTGGCCGGCTTTAAGCTTCTCTCTGAAAAACCAACTTGTTTACTGTATGGTAAACAAGGAATTTTAAATGCAGGCTGTGACTGACAAAATTGTCTATCATCTTCTTCCCTTGTCAATGTAGTTATTTATTTTTTTCCTCTTCTAAGCTACAGAATCTCTTGAAGTTGATCAGAACTTTGGGAGAAACAGCAGTATAAGGAAGGGTAGAGTTTTTCCTTTTATTTTTACTTTTAAAAAATTTAATTATGTAGGATTATGAGTTGTGTGAGGAATGGGGACACTTGTATCCTGTCCCAAGAGAAGACTTGATCAACCTTCACCGTGAGCACCTTCTCCACTTACTGGAGGTGGGAAACATGGAAAAGGCATTGCAGGTAATAGCAAGATGCTCTCAGCCTTATATCCACATGTCTGATAAGCTGACAACTGTTTTCCCTGCCTTCATTGTTTGTGTTTTCATGGTTTTTTTTGGTCCGTCCTTAAGAGATGCTATTTGCTTGATAAGTTTTCAGGATCCTAGTATTCCCCTGTTCTGCTTAAGTAAAAATCCAGCTTGGCAGTTTGTTTCTTGGACATAATAGCATAAACGTCACTTACATGGAAATGCAAGGCTCCTTTTATTTGAAAAATCGTAGTGAAATATGTCAGTGCTGCTTAAGCAGAAGAATCAGGAGTGAAACTTATAACATGAATTGGTCAGTTGTGCTTTAGTGCCCAACTGAATTAGTGGTGTGAACTTTTCTGATTTTAATAATGGTGGAGCTGTCACTTAGAGAATTAATTAATTTGCTTACTGGAACATTGTAGGGTAATAATCTGTTATGGACAGAAGACGGTTTCACTGTGTTCTGTTTGGTTTTTTAGCTTTTACAAAGAATCGAAGACCCTGGTGTTTGCCTTGCCATCAGTGAGCAGTCCCTTGACCAGCACCCAAATTTGGCAGCCTCTCACTTCTTGGTTGATTACCTCACAGCTCATTTCTATGCCAATCTGACAACGGCACGCCGGAATGAAATCCAGGCACTCTATATAGGATCAAAGGTCAGTAAAACCCCTGCCTTGAGGGATTAACAGCAATACATTATTGTATAAGTAATTTTGTAATGCATAATATTTTCATAATGTAAAAAGCCTGTAGGTTTTACCAGAACATTCTTACCACATCAAGTCTAAGATCCTGAGTCTCAGGATCTAAAGGAAAGTTAGAGATGACTGAAAGCATCTCTTCCCCTTCTCCATTTCTGTAGTTCCATATTATGAGGTGGTTGTAACTCCCAATATGAACAAAGCAGTCTTGTGTTCGAGCTCTGGGGAGTGGAGGAACACACAGGCTGAAAGACAATAGGATGGAATAAAATAAAATTGTGGAGTTTATCAGAACAGTTGCTAACTTTGTTCCAAGGGAAGAAGGAAGTATCTTCAACTTACTCTCTGTGTCAGTAAGACCAGGTGTCCTACATATGGTGGTCTTTGACTTCATGTTTCTCCCAAGTGCCTTCCAGAGGTAGACAGTATCACTCCTCTTTCTGGATGGCCACTATCTTTATAGAAGTCACACAGGTTCTGTGTGAATAGATGGGAATAGATGCCTTAATCAACATATTACCTTAGTTGAATGCACTACATGTAAACAAAATGCAGTGCTTTTGGTAATATCTCTTTTGGTGTAAGATTATAAATGGCAGCTTGCTCCATTGTGTGCCACAACAGTATTTTGCTGGGCTGCCGTTTCCTTACTTGTTTCTTCTGAAGACATGACTTAATTTGAAAAGTATCCATATTAACTGTCCACCTAGAGGAGAATTGCTCTTACTTTCTTCTCTTAACATTCCCTCAAATGATGGAAAGATAAGGATTGGGCTAATATGTTTTTATAAGCTTATTTTAATACGTGAATGTATTGTATGCTGCTGCAATGTACTTGTCACAGAGTCACAAAAGGTTTTCCACTCTTCCATATCCTCTGAAATGAGGCAGTGTTTTATAGAATGGAAAGCAGAAGGTTAGTAATTCTGCAAATCCACTCATTAATTCTATAACAGAAGGAGGAATTGATCTGAGGTCCCAGCTCCTTTTTTAGACCTCCACCTGTTATTCCATTCTTTGTATAAGTTATTGCTCTAGTTTCTTGTCTTTAACCTCACAGAAGATGATTTGAAGGTGTGTAATTTTATTATATGCTTTTTTTCTTCTGTCTCAGGTGCTGCTGACTCTGCCTGAGCTCTCCCGTGTTAACTACTTCCACCTCTCCTCAAGGCCACTGCTCATGCTGGAGCAGCTCCTCATGAATATGAAGGTGGACTGGCTAGCTGTCGCTGTGCAGACACTGCACCAGCTCTTAGCTGGGCAGGAAGTTGGTTTTACTGTAGAAGACATTGACAATTTGCTTTCCAAGTATGCAGAAAAAGCTCTCAACTTCCCTTTCACATTAAAAGAAAAGAGATCAGGTAACTGTCTATCAGAATGCTGGTTGCATTTGGGAGAGAAGGGCTAATAGCCTCCCAGAATAATTTCAGCAGTTGTGCCATAATATTTTTTATATGTGGGCCTCCAGTTTCCCCTCTGGTGCAGAACATGTTCTTAAAGACTTTGCCTTTCTTGTAAATAGATGTTTTCAAGGACCAACAGCTTCAAAAGTTTCTTGGACTTTTCTCTGTCATTCCTTGTTGAGGTTTCTTTTCTTTTATTATACTGATGAGTTTATTTTACTCCTGTTTAATGCAAAGTCACTGACAGCTTAAGCACTTCTAAAGCCTGCAGGCAACTGCATCTTCCCTCAAATAGAATAGGGATTTAGTCTTCTCTAGTATTTCCTCCTACCAGAGTCCTATTCCTTTTTCATACAGAAAACTTTTCGAGTTGTAGTTCCATTTAACAATCTCATTATCGTTCTCCTTTCTGGTTCGCCAATCCTTTTTCATCCATGTTGTCTTTGAGTCTCAGGCCCTTGGCTTCTTTTAATGTTTTAGAACTGGAACAGCAGAGGGTGCTGCAGATCCATTACTGTGCTTTTGTGTCACTGTATTAAAAACGTATGTTTCTGTACCTATCTGTATCTATTCATATCTGCTGATATGCTACCAATTTGCATTATGCCAGTTTCCAAGTGTTGACTTCATTTTGTGATTTAAAGATGCAGCTCTTGCTAACATAAAAGCATCAGATTTATCTATCTTTTCCTGCCAAATTATCTACAACTTTGCAAGTATGTATGTTCCTTCCACTGCAATGTGAAGCATTTAATATTTGGCATGAGCATCTTGTGTAAACCAGTTGTTTTCGCATCTCTGCTGTAGTATTCCTATACCTATCATTACTCCATTGTTTTGATAAGGATCCCATTCTGTGTTTTTTAGGTAGTTGAATTTTATATAGTTTTGCATTAATTGCTGTGGACTAATTTTCTTGCAAACAGTAATTTCTAATTACATGGGTAGTCCTGTTTTGTGCTGACATTCTTACTTACTCCTATGAATGGATTCCTCTAATCTTCTTGAAAACAGATAGATATATTGGCCAGTATTGTCCTCTGATTCGTTTTTCCCCATTCTTCCCTTTGTCCTAGATTCTCTGATACGTATCCAAGAAAGCCTCAATCAGGTATTGGAGTGTGAAGCATTGTCTAAATCAGGATCATCAGAACTATCTCCTGTCAGCTTTACTGGTAAGGTTAAGACCTTGGTGCCTGTTGGGGTTTAACCGCAGCAGCAACCAGAGCTGCTTGATTATTCCCCCACCAGCCCCTTCACAGGTGGGATGTGGAGGAGATTTGGAAAAGCATAAAACCTGTGGGTTGAGGTAAGGACAGTTTAGTAACTGAGATCAAGTAAAATATAACAATAATGACAATGATGATGAAAAGGGAGATAAGAAAAAGAGAAAGAAGAAGAAAACTCAAGAAAAACAAATGCTGTATTATGCAATTGCCCACCACCTGCTGACCAATGCCCAACCTATTCCGCAAAAGAGATCAGCACCTCCCAACCATTTTCCCCCAGTTCATTCACTGGGTATGCTCTTCTATGGTCCTTGAATTTTTTGGTCCTTGATTTTTTTTTTGGTGACCTGAGGAAAATAGCATGACTTGTATTGTCTGAGAGGCTCTACTCGCAGTCCTCAGACACAAAAATCTGAAAATTAAGTAATTTAAGCCAAAACAACTTAAGAATATTGGTAGCTAAGAAACAACCAAAAATTCTTCTTTCGGTTTTGTTCCACAACTAATGCAAGAGATGCACAGTCTGTGTGTGTTCTCAGGGAAAGACTAACAAAGAATATCCTCACACCACCAAGCGTTATGATTCTCAGCAAGTGATGGGCCTGAACTGCAGAATGATATCCTGATCTGTAGTTTAGTGTGTCTGGACTATTTGCTGGTTCTATATGCTGAGCTGAAGGCTCTTCTTGCCTACATGAAGTGACAGCAGTGTCTTGGATTGGGCTGTGTAGCTCTTCAGCTTTTTCTTATACTGGTCAGCTTAGTATCTCTTTCCTGTTAAAAAAGTTGAATGCATTGTCCTTTAATGTTTCTTTGCAATCTGGTATCTACTTGAATGAGAATGAGTTAGCTTTAGTGAAATGGAGATTTTTGTTCTTCTTTAGTACAATATTCGTGTACACAGATGGTGGCTTGCAGGGATGCAGTGACATATTGAACTTTTTAATTAGCCTGTTGTGTAACTGACTCACATAATATAAACTAAAAGCTTATCTAATACCGTAAACTTAATTTAATGAATATTTCATTGTTGGGGTCAAAGATCATAAAGGTCAGACTTAAAATTCCTGCCTCTGTGAACTAATTTCCCCGCAGTAGATTGAAAAAGGGACCAGAATAGGGAGGGATATGCTATTGCTAGCCATACCACATCTCTCCTAAGATAACAAAGGAACCTCTCAGTCTTCAGGAATGTCAACACTGCATATACTTAAGATTCTATTTTATGCTATATTTCTTTTTGGTGCCTAATGACTGTGGTATTTTTCTTCTTCCTCCTCCAAGTCTCTGCTCGTGATACAAGAATAGGTGTTGACAAGTTGTCTTATGCCTCTCTAATTGTTATGGTAAAGGTCTCTTAATTAGTATGTACTCTTGCTTATCAGCATTGAAGTACTGTATGTTTACAATCTTACAGTCTTAGCTTAAAGCATATATATTCCTTACATAATGCTAATCTGCCATGCCAGCAGAAAGATAATGGTAGTCATCTTGTAAGCCAGAAAGATCTTACAGCCTCATTGAGTCTATAGTATTTTGTGGTACTCGAGACTCTATTAAACAGCTTAAACTCCATTCCATGTTTTTCTTGGTCTGGCTCATTTTCAGGTTTAACCATATCTGCAAGTCCCAGAGACAGAAGTCTGCAGCAGAACTTGCTTCCTCAAGAATTTGTGCCTCCTGAGAAGCCGCCACCAAAGCAGCAATGGATACCTGATGATACAGAAACTATATGCATGGTTTGCAAAACTGAACGCTTTACTATGGTAAGGAGCAAAAATGAAGCACAGACATTCCCAGAACTGTGACCTTAATATAAGCACTTCCTCACAGTCTGTTTCCTAAAAGAGCTGAGCTACTTTAGCAAGTTTGTGTGCATCACCACAGGCCTAATAAGATTGCCAGTCCTTTGATATTTAATGGTTATATTAACGGTTTCTATTTAGAGTGGTCGAGGAGACTGGCAACAGTTAGTTCCTTGCAGAGTTCTCTGAAGTGATAGAGCCTAAGAGGAAATCTGATCATCAGAGGGAAGACAACTATGGGATCTCAAAAATGTGTAACAGCAGCAGTATTAATATTTGAAAAGGCTGTCTAGTTGACTGTGCCGGCAAGAAATAACATGATCACTGTATGATTCAGATTACAAGTATAGCAAATTAAATCTTTGCAGTTGGTTACACTTTTCTAAAAAAGTGTACTTGAGCAGCTACATTGGTGCTCTATTGGAGAAGATTAATTTTGCAGGTATGCTGGCAGTCTGTTATCTTCTACTGCTTAGAAACAGTACTGTTTTCTCAAAAGTGTCTGTTGCTTTTGAATTTGGAAGTTATTACAATGGTATCAGAAAAACAGTCTACAGCTTCTAACTTTTCCAGATGATCTAATTAGCTTTGTGATCAAAACTGGGATAATTGAAGTAATAGAAAGCCCAAAACTGATACAAACATATTTTAAATACTGGCCTCTGTGTTTGGGGCTTGATTTGTTTTTCTTTGCTATGCCCTCTTCAAAAAGGAATTGTAACAGGGAGAATCAATCACTGTATAATTCTGAAAAGCCTTGTCCTGCATGATTTCCTCTCTTCAAATGGAGTAAGTTTTCTTATGAGTGGAGAAAGATACATGAGGGGACTTCAGTAAATTCACTTTGTGGCTCATCCATGACATCTTTTGCTTAGTTTAACAGGCGCCATCACTGCAGGCGCTGTGGCAGGCTGGTGTGCAGCTCTTGCTCCACCAAGAAAATGGAAATAGAAACCTGCAGAGAAAATCTGTCTCGTGTGTGTGATCAATGCTATAGCTACTACAACAGAGAAAACATGCCTGGCTGGATGCAAGGCACAAGCACGTAAGTCCTTCCATCCTAGTTGTCCTCAATTTTCAGAGAGTGCATGAATGGAATGAGAGAGACATAAGTATTTGGACTTAATCTGGATAATACAACATCAGTTTTTTGGCCTCCAGCTGTTGGGATTTTCAGGTTTGGCAGGTGTGGGAATGTTGCTTATGCCTCAGTTTACTTTTCACGTTGGAAAGAACACTGGAGGGCCAGGCGACAAAGACTTTAACTATCAATAATTCTTTAAGCATCAATTAATGACTAACCTAAGAATTGAATGCTTTGATGCAAAACATAGCCGAAATTGCTACAGTGTGACAAAGTTCCTTGCAGTATACTCAGCTCTGGGATTAATATTGCATGTTGACTAGCTCTGCTGAGCATACCAGTGTTTTAGTTATTCCATAATCCCTTGATTATGACCCCCTGAACCCTTGGGAATTAAAAAGCAAGTTCCTGATTAGATGGGCTTTGAAACAGCCTTTAATAAAAGGGACAGCTGTGATGACAGATTTTCATGATGTGGTTGCTTTCAGCTGAGAATTGGACTGAAATTCATTGTGTATACACAGGCCAGCTGGTAAAAAGTGCAGCTGAAAAGAGTTTTACTCTCTGTGACCTTGAGCAAGGTCACAGAGAGCAAGATTTACTCTCCAGCCATGTTTTCAGATGCATTTACTCTTTTCCTAGGAAGCCTGTAGATACCAGTATTCCACTATGGCAGTATCAGCAGGCTTTCTAGGAAAAGAGCAATTCTGGGCAGATCTGAAGAGGAATCTGTGAAAAAACAAGCAGTCACTTGTAGCTGAACAGTTTGCGTCAGAATGGTTGCTTGCACTGCCAGATTAGGCCAGCAGTGCACAGCACTGAGCTTGAATGGCACCTGCCATGTTTTAATTAATTGTCGGTCTAAAAAATTAACTAATTTTTATACTCACCCTCTTTGTATATCAAACCTAACTAAATCTTAAGGACAAAGACCTTGATGCCAAAGACTCATTTTAGTTCTGATATATCCTGTTAATGGGCAGTTCTTGTTCTCAGTGTCTGCTTTTTTATGATGTGTGCAACAGTGCTATTCCTACAGGTGGTCATAAAAGCCAATTTATTAGTGCAGGTGAAATACAACAATGCAGAGGCAGTATCTTAGATTTCCAAACAGATGTGGGTAGGGGCAGGGCACTGTGTTGAAGAGGACAGGTAGGGATAGATGTTGGATTTTTACGTGACAGTGTTCTGAGGAGGGTAGCCATATTGATGTCTCTCTTAAAACCATGTTTCCCCCAGTGTGCTGGAGTGGGCATGATGGTTCTTTCTGTCATTTTATTACAGCAGAAAAGAAGATCAGGACCAAGTGGAAGGTAAGGAATGGAGTAATGTTAAACCTAAATTTTTTAAAGAGGCTGATACACCTAGTTGCAGCTAAAGGATTGTGTCCTGAGTTCCATCTGCTGTGCTGCTTGAGTGAATATAGTAATTGCTCTTTGGTGCCTTCATTTCCACATCTAATATTATAAAGCTTCTTGGCATAATAGCAAATTTAATTGACTTTTTCTCTGCTGTTTTTCCTCAGAAGTTTTTGCTAATTCTGGTGTTTCAGGTGATTCTGCAAAATTTTTGTACACTGATGGTGGAATTCTGTCAGAACAAGGCACAGTTATTTGAAGTGCTTTTCACAGTTCCATGAAACATGGTGCAAAATTTGCATTTGTATGTGTGTTCTACAAAGCAAATGAGAATATTTTTCCTTATGTGTTCCTTTTTAAAGTATGATGGGCTATTCGAGCTTTCTTTCCCCTGTTGTTGATGGAAATTTGCTTTACTGCTACCTTTGTTTCAAGACTGAAAGAGCTGAAATGCAGCATTTGTGTAGCATTGCTGCACATCACTGGACCTATGTGATCCGTTCAATAAGAGTGGATAAGAACAATGTGGAAATCCTCAGATTTAAGAGGGAAAGAGTTTTATTTTGCTTTTCTGACTTATCTGATGAGACTGTGAAGAAGGCTTATCAGATGTTTTCTAGCCTAGTTTATTTTTGCCAATTCAGTTTCCAGTTCAATTTGGAAAAGTGGCGGGGGGGTTGGTTTGGCTGTTTTGCTTTTTTTTATTCACCCTACAGTTACTCAACACTCTAAATAGGGATGTGAAATCGAAATCCGTAAGTTTTAAGACTTCTTTTTTTTTTTTCCAGAGGAAGCTGATCAGGGGAAAGAGTAACAAATTGTCATTATTCTCCATTTCTTGGCATTGTAAGATGGGCCATTGCTTTTTTGGAACCACAAACTTGAGCATCAGAGGGCTTGTGCATTCTCAGCTACACTCAGATGAGAGACAGTATTTGATTTATAACTATTCTGGGTTACAAATTTCAAAACAAATATTTTCTTAATCTGGGGGAAAGAAAACTACTTTCCACAGAAATTATTTTCTTGAATCATCTGATCAGGACTCCAGTTTTCTGCAGTGCTATTTGATATGAAAATTTAACATTAGGAGTTAGGTCATCTTCTCACAATCTTTTGGCTTAAGGTTCCTGGATTCTATGTTCAAGTAACCTGAATTCTGAAAAGAACATAGTGGTGGTGAAGTCAATTTACCTTTTCTTTTACAACTGGTTTTTCATTTTCCCTTTTGAGCTGAAACCCAGAGCTTTCATATTTCCAGTTCCGTCCTGCTCAGAAATATTAAATAAGTTGTCTGAGGGAAGACTAAAGAGGGAAGGCTTCTGTGCTTGATGCCCAGTAGCACAAGAGTTACAAAATAATTTGAAAATATGTTACTGGAACCAGTTTCTGGTAACAGTGATAGTTTTTTTAAGTACAATTTGGCAGCCTGCTGAGGGAAGGAAATGTTTCTGTAATCTGTGCTGGACATGTGATGCTGGCAGGAAGTGGCACAATGAGAGGATTATAGATGACTGTTTTATGAGAGATAGGAATGCTCTGCATTTATGTGTTCTTAGCCACCAGGTTTGTTGCTTCTCGTACAATGATTTTTTATATGTTTTCTTTTTTTGCTATAGAAACTTCTAATAATGAATATTCCATAGTGGTACGAATACCCAAGGCAACTGATCTTGAATGGATTTTTTCCCTGAACGAAGAGGAGAATGAAATCGTACGCAGTGAATTTTATTATGAACAGGTGAGCTCTGGAGAGAGTCCAATATAAGCAGTTCCCTGGATAACTACCTCAATACTATATTTATCTATCTTTTTCAAATTATCAGGCTCCCAGCTCTTCCTTGTGTATTGCCATCCTTAGCCTGCACAGTGACAGTACAGCGTGCGGTCATCAACTGATAGAACACTGCTGCAAGTTGTCCCAAGGGCTCACTAATCCTGAGGTGGATGCTGGACTCCTTATGGACATCATGAAACAATTGCTCTTCAGTGCTAAAATGATGTTTGTGAAAGCTGGAAGGAGCCAGGACCTAGCTCTCTGTGACAGGTGACTTAATCAGATATTCAATAGGATGTAGTGAGGTGCTGTCGAGAGCATTATCTTTTTTCATTGAGGAGTGGAGGTGGGAGGGTTGTTTTGTGTTTGTACTATGGGCATTTTAAACAAGAAGTTCAAAATACAGGAAACTGTGGAGGTTTAAATAGGAGAGGTTCAAGTAATATGACTACTTAATTACTAAGAGAATTCTCTGTCTAGGAAGAAATTATTCACAAAGATGGGTACATACTTTACTTCTGATATTGTGTATCTGCTTTCAATCTGTATTTTAATACAGGATTTAAACCTGTGCTTCCTGGGAATGAACATTTTACACTTCCCCATGTTTTTTCCTACAGAGCTTGAGGTGGCAGGTGTTATATATAAATTTCACATGTACTGTTTCAATTTAGTAAGATACAGCTCGTGTCTGCAGTCAGCGTGTTACACTGAACATCGCAAAAAACCCCCAAACAGGAATAAATATTCTGAATGGGATACTGTGATAGATAGAGAAACCTGATGTACTGGTGATTCGAAACCACTGTCCTAACAGTTGTCTTTGAGATAAAGTTCTTCAATGTATGATAATAGTGAACTTGTGTGTATTTGTTTAACCTCTAGCTACATCAGCAAAGTGGATGTGTTGAATATTTTGGTTGCTGCTGCCTACCGTCCAGTGCCATCTTTGGATCAGATTCTTCTCCCAGCAGCAGTAACAAGATTAAGAAATCAGCTTCTGGAAGCAGAGTACTATCAGCTAGCTATAGAGGTAATGCTAGTGGAGGGATGTCAGTGTTAATGCTTCTGTAGGGGCTTTTGTTTTCTCCCTCCTGAATTCAGATGGATGTGATGTGTGAAATGGACAATACTTAAACAGTTACCAACTGAGATTAAGTTTCTAAATATGGAAGAAATAATTCTCTGAACAGCAGAAAAATTTCTGAGAAGGAAAAGTCCTGATGTGGAGCAGGCTGCAGAAGGGAAGGATAAGCAGCCTTGTTTCCTGGTACAGTTAAGATTGGAATGGACTAAATGCAAGGAAGTCATTAAATGGAGGAATCTTGCATCCAGTAGAAGGAATGATATACCCTTTGTGGCAGGACTTTATCTGAAGCTTTATGTTTTATTCTGTTTGTCTGTAATCCCACAGCAGACTTTAGTAAGGCACTTTTCCCAATTCTTTACTTGGAAATCAGCAGTGTTGGCAAATCCATACATCAGAGCTCATCTGGTGTGGTTTATCATCTCCTGTCTTCCTCCTGCTCCCGGGATTTTGTAAGCCTCTGTTTTACGGCATTGCACTTTAAGTACAGGATTGCGATACTAATAGTATTATGATTTGTTAAGCATTAATAAATGGCAAGAATAGATGACCTATTTGAATAGAAATAGTTCTTGTTCAGAAGTAGCTGGTCTACGAAGGAAAATCAGGAATAAGTTTTATCAGCAAAGTTGCATGAAATGAAAAAGTATCTTGGCAGTTTGTGAAGCATCTTCTGTTGCTTTTTTGAAAAACACAAACCTGATGAATTTTGCTCTGTAAAAATCATCTGCTTTAGAAAAGCAGATGTGAAAATGTCCTGTTTTAGAACTCATGAACTGAAATTTCCCCGATAAACAGTAGTTTAAACTTGTACAATAAAAAATACTTCCACATTTGGAGATCATGGGTGTTTTGGTAGTTGGCCTTTTGTGCCAGTAATATGGAAATAATCAGCATAGGTTTTTCATGTGGTTTTTTAGTTGTTTGTTTTTAATGGGAAATGTTCTCTAGGATGTGAAAGGTCAGAATCACAGACTGTGTGATAAGGCATTTTTATTATTTTCTGTGCTGAGACTGTGTTGTAGTATTAACAAATGATTTTGAATTTAGGTTTCTACAAAATCTGGATTGGATCCAGGTGGAGCATGGCATGCCTGGGGCATGGCTTGCCTTAAAGCTGGAAATCTGAGTTCAGCAAGGGAGAAGTTTAATCGATGTTTAAAGCCACCCATGGATCTAAACCAGCTGAACCATGGTTCAAGGCTGGTCCAGGATGTGATACAGTACCTGGAGTCCACAGTGAAACCAGTACTCATCGCAGTAAGAATCTTCTCCTCTGTCTGCTCTGAAGAGCTGTGGCAAAACCAGCTCATGATGTTTTATTTCCTATCTTACAGCAATGCCTGTTACAATATCAGATGTTAGAGTGGTTTTTTTCCTTCTTTGTAATGATTCTGTATTGCCAACAAATATTGTTGAGAAATTTGTTAGCTGTTTCATCACAGTGAAGTGGTGCCTGAGAACCAGGTCACAGGATTTTATAGTAATTTGGAGCAGACTTTGTGGAGGGAAAGGAGGCTGTACTGGATAATGTACTATTACTACAGTCTAAGGAAGCGAAATTCAATCCCAGCAGTATTTTGTGATGCTGCAATGGTGCTGTTTTTCTACTGGAACTCTGATAACTTTGTAGAAGTTCAAAGACTTTCAAATGCTTTCCCACTCCTCTCATCAAAAACCACTATTAAATGGTTTGGAATTGTGATCAGGTACCAAAAAATTACTTTTAATAGTAAGTAAGTGCAGAATTGTAATGAGGAAAGACGAAGTACCTATTTTAGGAGAATTTTTAAAAAGGCATGTTTGAACTGGGTTGTTGAAGTAGCTGTTGACATTGGAATTTTGTTTAAGTAAGCCTTCTACCTGTCCTTGGAAACAGTTATGCTGGCTACGGCAGCATTCAGCACCTCTGTTGATAGCAGAGTTCCAGTCTAGTGTTTATGAAAAACATTACTGGATTCTCACCCTTCAAAAGCAATATCTGTTTTAAAAAAACCAGCAGTAACAGAAATGCTTCAGGGCTGAGTGACAAGACTTGTCTGAAAAGGTTTTCTTTTGCTCATCACCTATCACTGGTTCTCTGTGTTAATGGCAGGACGATGATTACTTTGCCACATTGAGGGAACTTGAAGCAACACTGAGAACAAGAAGTCTGTCTCTGGAGATGATGTGTGAGGGGAAGATTCAACACAACAGCTACTATCAGGAGTGCTTGTTCTATTTACATAGTTATGGCACTAATCTGGCAATAATAAGCTTTTACATGAGGCATGACTGTATGAGAGAAGCACTGCTTCACTTGTTAAATAAGGTGAGTAATTCAATTTTCGTCACTGAAACTGAAATTTGAAAAACAGCCATGAGCATCATGCAGTGTTTGGGCGCTTTTCTGCACAGTTTTCTGAGGTCCTGAATGTTCTTACGCAAACTATCCAGAGACTGACAAGGTTTCAGTGAGACAGAAAACCAACTTTGATCTTTACATCTTGTGTTTAATCTTTCTTCCCCATTGTGTTGAAAGAGGGATTTCTAGAGAGGAGAAAGTGCAGGTTTGGTTTTTTTCATAGAGGTCCTGCATCAACAGTGAGTGTTTTGTCTTTTTTCTGCAATGTTGAAAACCTGTGACTGTTGTCATAGAGTTCAGAAGAGAGAAGGAAAATTTTGAATTCCAGCATTCAGATAACCCTACACACTCTACTCTCTATCCCTGTGCCTCTGTCTCTTGGTATTGTTTGTTTAATCAGATTACCTATGTTTGCATTTTTGTAACCATTAGGAATGTAAGAGAATACAGAGGACAGAAGTCTAGGGAGCCCAAAATGTGGTTTCCAACCCTCCCTTGAGAAAACTGCATAATATAGGAAGACTTAAGTGTTTCTGGAGTAAATGGTCCTATCGGTGCTAAACTACAATTAAACCTAGAAATTATTCCAGGTTCTTACTAATACGTTAAGGGTGCTGCTTAGGAGGTGTGAATCCATTATATCTCACCAGCTTTTGAGAGTGAGGGGTTTTCTTTGCTTTCTTTTTTACGTTGCTGTGCTTGTTTTTGAATTACTGATTATTTTTTTATTATTTGAAATAATTCTTATTGAGAATGTACAACTTGCAAGACCAACTTTCATTATTTTTATCTGCTTATGAGGTTTGGTAATAGAAAATTAAGTTGCCTTGTCAGCTCTGCTTTCTCATTGTACCATCAGTCATTCTAAGATTTTATAGTCATCTGCATATTAAATTAGCTTTTTTAATGTATCCTTTATGTCAGTTTAAATTTGCTTTTAAAGCAAAGTTGTGTATTTTTACAATGTAGGTGATATAATTTCACTTTTTAAGTAGGGGAGTTGAAAAATACTCTAGACGGACAATTTGATGTGGAGGTTTTGGGCAAGGAACTGCTAGTAATCATACAAACCAGAGAGGAGGGTTTGTTCCCCTGAAGCTGTAAGATACTAAGCTTCTGAATAAACATTTTGCAGTTGGTTGTTTGGATACATTCTGTGTGTACAGACTTTGTTGCTTATATCTTACCTTGAGATATATATATATAGATAGATAGATATAATTATTCCAAAAAGTTCTTATCAAGCCTTTAAAACATATATGCCAGCCCTGTTGACACACATTAATGTTACTGTGGAAAGAAGCACATGTGAGGCTGCATTTGCAAGACCACAGTCAAGAGGTCAAGGGAAGTAAATATGCCCCTCAGGGCACTACTTGTGAGGTTTCATCTGAGCAGCTGTCCCCAGTCTGGGATTCCCAAATACAAAACAGACTTGTCAAAGAGAAGCAAGTCTAATTGAAGGCCACCAAAGTGTCTAGGGGCCTGAAACACCTGATATATGAGGAGAGTGATAGAGCTAGGTTTTTCCTGCTGGAAGCAAAGGCAAGAGGAGATCTGTGTACTGTTTTCAGTTACCAAGTGGGTGATTATAGCGAAAATAGAGCCATGCTTATCTCATATGTGCTCAGTAAAAGGGTAAGAGACGGTGGACACAATTGGGAGCAAGGGAAATTCCAGCTGTATATAAAGAAAAAGGTTTTGGGTTTGGTTTGGGGTTTTTCTGGTGCATATATTTTGACATGGGAACAGGGCCAGAGGGAGGTTGTTGAATCACTTTGTCATGCTCAGAATTTGGAAGTCATTCTTTGAGTGGAGTTTTGATCAAAATAACCTCCAGAAATCCCTTCCAATCTAAATTATTTATTAATTTCATGATCTCTGTCACTTAATATGCCTTTATATTGCATAAGGCAAACAAGCTACAATGGCTTTGCTTCAAGCTACTTTGTTTGTGTAGGAATCCCCATCAGAAGTGTTTATTGAAGGGATCTTCATTCCAAGTTATGAAAGTGGAAAATTGCATATGTTGGAGAACTTGCTGGAAACCATTGATCCAGGACTGGAAAGCTGGGGAGTCTACTTGATTGCAGCCTGCAAATACTTGCAAAGAAAGAACTATTACCATATTCTGTATGAACTGCAGCAGTTCATGAAGGTGAGTTAAGGGACAGTGCCATCTCTTTCAGTGAAATGCTGAATACTGTCAGACTTTTGATCATTTACTTTGGTGTAAATCTGCGTGATGGATGAGTATATTTTTGCTTATTTACAGTCCTGGAAAACATAGAAAGGCCTGAGCCTCACTAAAGCTGTCCTGATCCATGTCATGGATCTGGCACATTGTATTAAAGAAAACAGAGCATTGCCTGCTTTGTGTGAGCACTTTAATGCAGACAATGATTAGTGAAGGTGGTGTCCTGTGGTCCATCTTAGTGGTGAGTGCATTTCTTCCAGGATCACGTCCGTGCTGCCATGACCTGCATTAGATTTTTCACTCATGGAGCAAAGTCTTATACTGAACTTGGAGGAAAACAGACATGGCTTCTAAAGATCAAGGACCATCTCAAAGTCTATCTGCAGGAGGTCTCAAGAAGCTCAGGAAGGAAAAATATGGCATTCAGTTTTCGGAAGAAAATGTCTGCTACAGATGTGTCAAGGTATCTATAAACAAGACAGTAAGTTTTAGGTGGGGGAAATTCAGGTTTTAGACTTTGGGTCTTTTTATTGGTTGCATTTCACTTGGCTTTAGCTAACACTTACTAGTTGCCCTTGACCCAAATCTGCTTTTATGTAGTTGCAAGTATAGGATTCCCATCACTTTTTCCCCCAACAACCAGCAGAGGGGCAATTGTTTCTACTAAAAATATGTATGTGTATCAAATTACCCTCCTTTAATTTTAAGAACAAACAAGATTCCTACAGTGCATAGACAATCATAAATCAATCCACAAGTCTTTTTTCTTTTTCTCTTCCTTTTCTCTCCACAAAGCAAGGAGCTTTGTGGTGCTTCACTGTCTGCTGGGGTTAACTTAAAGCTTTCCACTATGTACAAGTTATAGGTGCCAGAGATAAATTTAGCCAGATCTTGTACTTGGGGTTTTATATCTTGGTTTTCTTAGGGACTTTTTTCTTCCTTTTTTTTAGGGTAGACTCTAACTTAAACCTTGGGGGAGTGTGTGTGATGAGTTGAAAAAGCAGAAGCAAATATTTATTTGGAATCCAGGTTCTCTGGCTCACTTCTTTGAAATAATGTGAATAATTTCTGAACTTCAGCTCGTGATGCATGTTAGATGCACAGATCTGAAAAGTAAAATTGCTGCAGACTTGGCTACACAATAGTCAAAGTCAAAAAGCAACTAAAATTATTGTTTATGTCTTCCTTTGAAATGTGTTGAAGAAATTATTAAGTTCACATATATAATAATTGACACTTTCTCTATTACAAAATAAAGTCAGAATTTTTTTCACTGTCTAGGCACATCAATACAGTTGATCTGCAGATGGAAGTAACAAAGTTCCTACATCAGTGTGAGAGCTCAGGAACCTCTCAAATGACGGATTCCCCCTTGCCCACACTCTTTGGAAACAATAATATGAAAATGGATGTTGCTTGCAAGGTACTAATTGCTATTTTAAACACATTTCTATTTTTCGTCAACAACACTAACTTGACATGCAGGTTGAAGCATTTGATGGTTGGAGCAGCTTCTTGTATTTTTTATGGGCAGGTTACTTGTGCATGAATGCAACCCATCATTTATGAAAAATTCATTTTTTCCTCAAAGTAGCAGAGAACATGTGAGAACTTGGAGGTCCTCTCCTCAAAGTTCAGATTTTCAGAGGCAGAGCATCCAAACTACAAATAGTAATATGCCTTTTGACTGTGCATCCCATTGTGTTTGGAAGCAAGGCAAATAAGGCTGTCATTCTAGCCATTCGTAACTTTGGCTCATCTCCATCTGTAAGTTTCCTAATGTCCCTCAGGGAAGCAGTGGTGACAACAGACCCTATAATTTGCTGTTCTTGGGATGGTGCTCTTTTCTTTTGAAATAATGCATTTTCTTTCAGCCTCTGGGCAAAATCTGGATTTGCATTAATATTATTTAACTGTACATAATGAAAAAGGAATGTGCATCCCCAGACTTGTCTGTGCCTCTCTTTTCAGGTCATATTGGAAGGAAAAAACATTGAGGAGGGGTTTGGGATTGCATTTAGAGTTCTCCAGGTATGGAAAAACTTGTTATAACAAGCAGTATTATTATGAAGTAACTCCTGAAAGCAGCAATGGTTTGAACAAAAGCCTTTTTTCCCCCCAAATGTATTTTATTCCCCCAAAAGAAAAACTACTTGTGAGAAAAGTCACAAGTTCAAGTCTGACATGGTCATGTGTTTGTGGAAGCTTGGTAAAGAAATTAAGATACTGCTTCAGTAGGACATTTACAAACTAATTGGGTCCTACAAAGGAAGTACAGCTTTTCCTTTGCTGTGCGCCATGTTCAGTGTCTTAACTCTGGCAAACCATAATCATAGATGTGGATAGGCGTCTCTCAAGTGGTAGCTCTCTGCAGTTCATGATAGTCATGCAAACACAGTGAATAAATAAGGCCAAGGCTCCCTCTGTTGTATTCTCCTGATTCGAGAGAGCAAAACTAATTAACTGGAAACTTTCACTGGGGACCTCTCCTTCCTCATGTCTGGCTAGAAGCTGAGTGCTTATCAGTCAGCATAGCTCATGAGCTTCCAAACTCTTCTGAACGTTTCTCATCTGTGTAGTTCCAGATAGTAGAGCCAGAGCCACTTCTGCACAGAGGTGGTAGTATATTTATGGATGTGGCAGACCCTGCTCCTTCTTTCAGGTCAGGATGTCCAAGGCAGAACTCCTGTTTGTAGACAGATGGAGAGCCTTAGAAAAATAGCACTTCTTAGCAGCAGCAGTAGCCACTACCCCCAGTAAAAAGAGAGCAGCGAGTCCAGCTGTCTATCATCACTTCCATTTCCATACTTCTTTTCTTGACTTATTCATGGCAGGATTAGTCCACAGCTTTTATCATCTGTTCTCTCATAGGGGAGGTGTGTGATGGTCAGTTGCCTCCTGTTTGGGGTACCCAAAGGGTGACTGCTGGTGGGGTTGGTGGAGAAATATAGTGGGAACATGCTAAGTGAGGGGGAGGTGGGTAGGGATCTAGGAAAGATCTTTTACCTGAAGAAATATAACTGATTTTTTGCCACTCCTGAAAAGAAGGTGGTAACAACACTCTTGTTCTTAAGCAAGATCGATTTTTACTAGTCAGGTTATAGAAAATGTTTAAGTCAGCCCTGAGCAGTGGTGAATGGAAAACCAGAGGCCCCCAAAACAGCTTTGACTTTTTGGAGCATGGTGTGGTATTTTGTCTTTAGGAGAGATTGTCTCAGTTGTGTAAACTCCCTCTGAGAAAACCTGCTGAAAACATTCAGCATCTTGCTCTGATGTTCCAACTACCCCTAGGACTTCCAGCTGGAAGCTACAGAAGTGTACAGCAAAGTGGCCAAGCAGCTGGTGAAGCAGCAGAAGTACAGCGAGATCCGGCAGCTCCTGAAGTGTGTCAATGAGTCTGGAGTGGCAGCAAAAAATGATGGGGATAACATTATCCTAAACTGTCTAAACGAGTTCAAAAACATTCCTGCCGAGGTAATTCTATCCTGCATTGTGTCCCTTTTGAAGTAAAAAGGGTTTATACAATACAGGCCACACAGAAATCTGGTGCCTATACTGCTGTTTTACTGAGTCCTTCAGATGTTCTGGCTCCATGCTACGGGCATAGTTTAAAGGTGGGAGTGCGTGGTTGGCCTTGTACAAGGTACTCTGAGAAGAAACAATAAGTAGCTGTGGCACACTCCTACCCTGCACTTCCCAAATGGATACCCATGATGGGGAGACAATATCTGCTTCAAAAGATGCTGCCAAATGCTACTGAGTGAAGCAGGAGGTGTTCCTTTCAGTGAGGCTTCCCTGGCTAGCACAGAGGATGTGTGCAGGCAGAAACCTCCTGCCTCCACAGGAACCAATTTTGTGATTTCCTTTGCCTACCACAGTGTTTTTTCCATGCCAGTGAAGGAAGGAGATGCACTCTACTAGTTCTATTAATCAGGTTAGGGGATGCAGTCCACTCCTTGGGTCAGGGTGGGCCATGAGGTAACTCCTGCTGGGGTGCAGAAAGCCTGCAAATTCATTTCATGCCACATGAGCCATGTCCATGAGAGACTCCCAAGCTCATAGCATTCTCTAGGGATACCCACAGACATGGCAGGCAGGAGAAGCTGTGGGTAAAGGAAAGAATTGGAATTTATTTATTTATTTATTTTCTATATTTGCAACCCTCACGATTGGGACAGTCCAAGCACCTGTTGTGATCTCAGGAGCCCTTCCTGTCCACAGGGGTTTGGTCCCTGATGGGGTAAAGGTTTGCACACTATTATCACTTTAAATGTGAACACCTTTTCCCTTCTTTGGATACAGGATCTCGATAATCTGATTCAGGATATGGACAGTGATGAAAACAAGGTAAGTAAAAGCACAGTAGCAAGAGCTAAACAGCCCAGTCTTGGTCTACAGCTTGGAGGCTCTTTTTCGCTCTCTTCCCTCTCATCCTCATGCAAATAAAATTTTTAAAGGCTACTTGCTAGATTGTAGAAATCACATTGAATTCCTCAAGGCCATGGTGTTTTTGACTGTGAGACTGTGACATGCAGGTACCAGTTGGTACTATCCTTATTAGTTCCTTGAGAGTCCTCAGAGTGAGGGCTGGGCATTTGTTAAGAGTGGCAGGAAAAGTATTTCAGAGAGGCACATTGGTGGGTTTGTTGGTTTTGTTATTCAACTTTTCGCATAGGTGCACGTAAGTTTCCAGTAATGGCAGACAGCTAATGATGACCACTTCAGCTTATTGTTTCAGGATTATACTATTTGTGTGGTTATTGAGAGTTAAATGATAAAACTTCTCCACTTCTGATAGACTTTTTCTCTTAGAGGAAATAAAGCCTAAACTACTTTATTTCTTTGTTGGCTTTCATACCAGCTGGCCAAGCCACTGGAGAGTCACACATAAATATGTGAACTGTAGATGCATGTTTACAGATGTGGCTGTGGCTCAGTGTTTGGGGATTGTTGTAGATCCCAAATGGCATAGCTGGGAATAAAATCTCAATATTTGTAACTGTCCTCTGTCTGCTCCGACTGACAGTCACTGTTGTAGGTAAATTAAAAAATGGACTTTTTATTCTGCTTTGCTTTAAGATTTGTCACTGAAAGATGGGAGTTGTTCTAGAACCAGCAGTAGAAGAAAATGACAGACAGATTCTTTGCTATGAGGATATTGTAATTAATGCACAAGATAGGATTCCCAATATTAGTTTTCCGATTCCCGATAGTCCTACAGTAAAGGAGTTTCTATGAGACACAAACTTAACCAAAAACACCTGTCCGTCCACCTTTTTCATTGGGATCTGCTTCATGCCGTGCTCTGTTTGGTAATATGGTGCTACTACCTTGTAGGACACGCTTCTGAACTGGGTATTTCCCATGAATCCTTGCTTAAGCTTATCCAGTTAGTTTGCCACGGCTTTCTGACTAAGTTCTGTCTGCCTCTCTGCTTCAGATCCAGGCGTACATGATGTGCAACAAGCTGCGCTCTGCGTATCTGGTGTCGGTGAGGCAGGAGAAGGCCCGCGCCGTGCAGCTCGTCCAGCACGTGCGGCAGCTGGCCGAGAGCAGCGGCGATGATGTCGTCAGGGCCATCTGTGCCCAGTGGCTCTCAGTGCACCAGCCCAAGGTGAGAAATCGGCTTCCCCAGGGCACTAGGAAGTAATATGTAAAGAACATTCACTGTCATACCGAAGGAGAAGGCTTCAAGATAGCTCAAAGGTGCCTGGTTTAGCACTCTCTTGGTAAAATGCAACTCTGTTGACTGATGTTGGCAAATGGATGCTGCTATTGTGCCTCTGGTGAAAGGAAGGGAACTAAATTATAAGTGCCAGTCTTGTATTTTGACAAACAGTCACTACCTCAGGGTGTTTTTTGGCTCTCTTTTTGATGGGGGGGGCAGTTTCAAACTGAACAAGGAAGGATTTAGATGTATGGGAGAGAGCTCTTCTGTTTCTAACTTCAGTTTTTGGGTTTTGTTGGTTTTTAATTTTGGGGGGGTTGATATTTTTTGAAAAGCACTGAACTTAATAATATGTGTTTTATTTTTAATCCAGAAAACATATGTAGAGAGGACAGAAACATTTTATCAACTTGATGTAGCCTAGAGTATAAAATTTTTGTGATGTTTCCTGTAAAATTTTCAAGATTGGAGAGTTCTTCTG
Organism: Origma solitaria; assembly: GCA_013397895.1. Lineage (NCBI taxonomy): Eukaryota > Metazoa > Chordata > Aves > Passeriformes > Acanthizidae > Origma > Origma solitaria. Next base: position 1,357,178 of record VZRL01002888.1, on the reverse strand, counting down.
TTACAAAGACTAAAACTCAGAGGTTTTTTTTAAGCCTCTATACAAACCCTTGCTACTTCTTTTTTGCCCTCCCTCACTAGTACAATGTACCCAGATTTTTAGTTTGAAAAGGTTGGAACTGATTCTTTATAGCAGGTTTGTACTTACCAGTCACGCTCTGTGATGTGTGCCCTAGCTGTGGCACTTGGGCTAGTGCCAACTAGATGAATGAAATTATAAAGGGCATATCCGGTACAAAGGGAAAATAAGCCTTTATAAGAGTTGAAAAATCACGTGCCTCTTTCTTTATTATGGTAATACCCAATAAATTGTTGTGATGCAGCTTTATGACTGAATAGTTGACGGTAAACTTCCACAGTTTTTCATCAGGTATAGCAAAGACTGTGGCTAGAGCAAGCTGTGGCAATATTAAACAGGTGGTCTGTGTCCCTGTCACACAGGGATGTATTTATTTTTTACCAGGATAATCTGTCCCTGTCAAGTACAATAGAACAACAAACTCAATGTACCCTGTATTGACGGGTTTTGCCCTGGAAGTGTTAGGTTAATCAGTTTTATGAAAAAAAGCAGCAATCTTTGTGTAATGGCTGTGTTCAGGGGTGCTGAAAAAAAGTAGCTGCTTCTCTGCAAACTAGTATTGGGACATAAGTAATTGGCAGAAATGTAGTAGACAGTAGTAGGACCTTCAAAAAAAAAACAAACATGGTGTGCCACAAGAGTTTGTGTTTGCTGTTTACATGTATTTCAGCACAAGAAGTAGGAAAGCTAATTCACTTTCTTGTTAAAAGTTGTTTACATCAAAAAACCAACAGGTTTTCTGAAGTGTAATGTAATTGTAAATAGTTTTAGTACATAAAATAATTGAGACTGTCAAGTAAGAGTTTTGCACTATCCCCAAGCTCACTGTAATGAAAGAACAGACTTCCATGGTGTTGGAAAGGATTCAGTCCATCTTCTTCAGGGTTTCAAGAGCTGACACAAACACCTCTCTTTGGAGGTGCCGTGCTCTGCTCTGCTTACTAGAGCAATCAGAACTGACCACATGTAGCTTTCAGAATCCCCTGACCACAGATTTCCATTATCTCATTAGTGAGCAGTACTAATGAAAGCTTTTGTTTCCTTGGCCAGACTGACCTAGCTTTCCATCAGCTTACAGCCATCAGGCTAATCCCAAAACGTGACACTACCTATGTCTTCAGTCATTTTTAAAACTCTGATTATGGGGAGGAGATTTTACTGTTTGTGGGTATCCATATCGGCATTGCTGTAACACCTCCTGTTCTGCTCGAGTTCCTTCAGCTGCAGAGAGCATAGAGAGTGGAGTTTGCCATGCAGACCCGTCAGTTCCATACCTGCCTTTCTTCCTTAACTCTTTGCACTGTACCTGATGCACTTTATATAGTATTTGTTGTAATTTGATGTTCTTAACCTGGAATTGTAGGGATGTTTCTTGTACCAGCAGAACTGGAATTTTGATCCTGACTAATTACCTTGTGTCATAAATAGTGCAATTATCACGGGGCTTTGAATTTTTGAGCAGCAAAAAGGGATTGAATACTACCAGTTTAAAATAATTTCTCTATTACTGACCAAGGTTTGTTTACAATTAAAAAAAATAATAAAGTATTATGACTGTTAATGTATCTTCTCTTTGCTTTTTATCTCAGCAGATCTAGGAGTCTCTTTCTAGATCTGCATTTTGCTTTTGGCTAGGCTTAGCAGAGTAATTAGAAGGGGGAATAATTGTTCTATGATGCCAAATTTATCTGTTAAAGTGTCTTCAACATTTAGATCAATTGGAATGTCAGATCTTTTGAAGTCCCCCCAGCAGCTAGGTAGCCTAGGTAGTTCATCCTCGTGCGTGTACTCAGTAATCCTCTTTAGGGAGCTTTGCAAGTTAATCTAACTCTCCCTTACAAGCCTCCCTTTGAGACAGCTAAATGAGCTTTAGTTTCCTCATTTTTTATAGATCAGCTGAGACGTATAATAAATTACTTGCTCAAGGTCAAAAAGAGTGGGTACCTGTGGAAATGTTTTCTTAATATGTCTTATGTTAAATCTACACTCAGACTTCTCTGAAAAGAGCATTTATCTGCAAGGGCAAAAATATTTCACACTAGAGACACTTTTCTGCTTTTTTTAAAATGGTTTCTCTTGCTCCTGAAAGCCACTTTCAAGATCAGAGAATGACACAGAAAGCAAATCAAGCCTCCAGTGCTAGGTAGCATTCTACTGTTATGTTGTAGTTGTGAATTTAGCTTCATAATTGGGATGAAGCATAAAGAGGGAGGGGAAAAAAAAGGTAGAGTGACAGGGAGAAACACAAAGGGACTTTTTAAAATGTTACCTGAACTGAGTTCTCTACATTAGTGAGGCAGGTGCAGATAACAGCAATGTCAAGTAAACTGATTTAACATTTCTGAAAGAAGATATGGTCTCCTGTTGTAAAAGGAAAATGGCTTTATTTAGTATTGCTCAGAGGTAGCACAGGACTGATCTGCATAGACAGCATCCAGACAGAAAGAATTAAAATTAGCATTTGTGTTCCAAAACTGGCAGTTGGTCACAGTGGCAGGTTCATATGCAAGTCCAAAAACTTCCAGACTTTTTTTCAGAAGCAGAAGATAATCGTATGAGCTGTGGCACTTGGTTTCTGACTGCTTAACTCTTTCAGAAATAATCTCTGATTATGGATCACACTCTAGCAATTTGCACTCAAGTAGCACTGGAGTTCCAAGGGAGCAGTCTGCCTTGTGGAAGTGCAAGCTGTGTGGTCCTGCACGGGCATGCTGGCAGCCTTGGTAACCAGTTGCTGCTGGGCAGCAAATCCAAGGATTTCTCTGCAAGTCTTACCTTCCTGTCCTGTAGCCAGCTTGACTATAATACCAAGATAGTCCTGCCTCCTGCTTCAGCTGTTTAGCTCTAGGGAGTTTGGTGTCATTTAAAGCTAAAGTCTCAGCTGAAGACATTTAATATATTTTAATATGGCTGAGATGTTCGTTACTCATTCTGCTCAATTTTCTAGGTTCTAAAGTAATTTAAAGTGCAGCTGGGGGGTCTACTGTGACAACTTTTACAACATCTTTGCTCAGTGCTTCACAGGAGAGATGTTGATAATTTAATAACTTGCCTGTGCATGAGTGCAGCACTCCTGCACTTTTTAACCTCCTAGTCACCCACACCAAAAGTGGGTTCTCAGAAGATTTGCTAACCCTCAGTTAACTTACTGCAGTCAGTGGGCATTTTCAGCCAAGATACCTCAGTGGCTTGGGTCCAGCTTCTTACAGAGCATGCAGAGAAAAGTGATTCCACTTAAAAACTTTACCTAATGCTTGGCACAAAAAGGCCAGCACATGTTTATGTATGTTTGAGAGCATTTGTATTACATTATTTGCCAGAAAATCTAATATCTAGTATTTTCACTCTGCCAGTTCAAAGGGTAGGAACCGAAAGTAACCTCATAGATCATAAGTTTAGAGTCCTACCTTTTTACTATTGCTTTTAGGAAAAAAAACAACCAAACTTTATTTAAGGTAATTCTTTGTTACTTTATAATCTAAACCTAAGACTGCAACCTCCCTTTCTATTCTAAAGCCAGAGAATCATAGCCTCGAGCTGCTGTGTGAGATACCAAGCAGGTTGCTCCCTGCATCAGTGTTCTAATTCTCCAGCTAGAAAGAGGGACTGATTGCTTACAAATCTCAATCCTTAAGTGTAATACTCCAGAAATTCAATTAGGTTGTGCCCACAGAACCATCCTTAGGGCAGCTGAAGTATCAGCATTCTACTCTTGAGGTCTCTCAGCAGTGCTCTTCCCTAGAGAAGCATCGCTGGGCCCAGCCAGGTACACTCTTGGCGCTGCTCAGTCCCATTGGATGCCAAGGAGCTCACAGCTCACACTCCAGAGCTTCTTTGCAGTCTCATCATCCCGGCCACGTCGAGATACATATGCTGGCTGGCAATCACTGTAAGAGGAACATTCTTTTTATTCTTTCAAGTCAAAGATCTCCATCTGCATTAGCACACTGAAATGTCTGTGTTAAGGTCAGGGAGTTGCTCTCTATCATCTTAATTCAAGACCAATTGAAGAACAGTGGGAAGCTATCCAACAAATGAGGAAGGGTTGGTGTAAGCCACCATCAGAACTAGCTTTCCAACTTGCTAGGGAAGAATCTCTCCCAACGGCACCAAGAACTTGCAAGCACATCTAGCTCTATCTGTTGTCTCAACTCACAAAGAAACTTCTTTAGTGTACATTCTCACTAATACCACCAAAAAAAAGGGCTGTAAACTCTAACCAAGCTTCTTCAGGGGCACCTTTTCCAACAAACACTGTAAAAAAGTCACTCAAACAGCCCTTCATTCTGAACTGTTTATCCCACTGTATGCCCAAGAATAATAACACTGTAATAACCATGTATGGTTACCCTTTTCCATTATCCTCTGAACTGTGGCTCCTTTCTTCTCAGCTCCTGCAGTGAGAAAGCACTCTGGAATAGAGGTCCTGTGTTCTCAACTGTAATGCTAGATGCTGCAACTTGGGAGTTTAAGAGCACAGAGAAAATGGCATTTTGTAAGGTTTCCATTCAGATCAGTTTTTTTAGATGGAGTCTTTGATATTCCTGAAATTATTGGTGAACTCCCACCTGTCTCACTGTGGCATGCAAATTCTTTTCTTAATGTCTACACTTGTGCTTTATATTCTATGGCTTGGAAAGTGGAAAGAATTCTAGGCTAGTCCAATGTAAATTGTGAATTAGTGTTGAAGCTACTTGTTTCCCACCTTGTCCAAAACTCCCCTTTCTTAATGAGTTTAAGTTCCACCAATTTTCTGTACTCCAGCACATTAATGCTACATTTTTATCTGGAGACTGACAGTCACCCAGGGAAGATTTAGACATCTATTTATATATTCAAGTCTGATTAAGATGGTACAAACTCCCAAATGAAGATCAGCCAATGTCATTATAGAGACTAATCTGGTCACAAATCACAAGAGGAGAGCTCTGCAAAGACACAAAAGCTTCAACGGCATCCATTGGGGGTGGGGGGGTGGAAAGACACATTTTCATGAACAGTATTGTTTCAATGCTCTACACGTAATGGGAAGCTGACAGACATATCTGCGTGAATCTGTTCAAATGGCAGTCTTCAAATCTAGAATGATGATGACTTGGAACTGCTCTGGGTTGTGGTTTTGGTGATCGGAAAAGGCAGGACTATGTAGGATCCTGGAGTAAGTCAAAGAAGTCAAGAAATAACAGGGTTTGTAACGGGAGCTAAACAAGACCATTTCCATGACAGCATGACAAATATCCCAGCAGGAGTCTCTCCCAGCTGGTGGGTCTATCACATTGGAGGATAAAAGTTATTTGGTCACATGCCAGACCTGAAAATCTCACCTCCTGTCTCTGCAGCTCCATCAGCTCTCCCAGCTCCCTGAAAGCGCAGACCTCTTCTGCTCCAGTGGGGTAAAACTACAAAGAGAACTGGTCTTCCAGAGATTGACTGGAAGAGATTGACTCAAGTGACCTCATTAACTAAACAGTTCCACTGAAAAGTGATTTTCCCAAGTTAGGTGGGTCAGGATTAGAGCTCTGAGCATGTGACAGTCATTCCTGCACTTTGAGTAAATTAATATTTCTAGCACTAAATGATCTGCTATTGTATGAAGTGTTGCACAGGTCAGGTGTTTCTTTTAACACAATTGCAACAGACCTGGAAGGGGTAATGCTCTAGTATTTGTCACCCTCAGTCTTACCAGAGAGCCTCTTACCTGGACCCTTCTTCAAGAAGAATGGCAGTATCATATTCCCCAGCCAACAAGGTTACCTTCCACAGAGTATCACTTCATCATCTTGCACCCACCTGAAATACTGTCCTGTCACAGAGTCCAGCTCCTCAGCTACTGCACAGTAGATACTGGTCTGAGCTCCTTCACAAGGTGTCTTCAAGAAGAAGGAGAATATCTTCCACAGCCAAGTCATTACAAATGAGTGCCGGACCAGTTCAGAATAGACAGAACCGGGATGGAGTGCGTTTGCTGTGACTTTGGTGCCTATGGCAAAATAATAGTCCAGGACAAATCTGCATGGATCAAAGTGTCTTTTTTAAAAGGGTAATATAGTCCTCAATTCTACCTCTAGATAGTCTATAACATAAAGGAGTCCAGACTTGGATGGATGTGATGGATACACTTGACCTCTTAACCAAATCAGCAGTAATTTGGTACAGGCTCCAAAGAAGGTAAAGGTCTGAGCTGTAACTGGGCCAAAAGTCCTCTAGGAAACCCACAAAGAGGTCGGTAATTATCAGTGCACATCAACTTAGAACACCCATCATGCAGTTAACATGAGTAGCACATGGCTTTTCCAATACTCTTTTATCTGGGAACAAATTAGGTTGTGAAAGCAATGAGTGTCATGTGTACCTTTCCCATTGTATGCAATTTGACTACAAGCCCAGCACTCCATTCCATAAATATTACAGCCTAAGTAAGCATTCTCTGAGCTTTTCCTGCTAGGCAATATGACTATGGTGACAGTCTTTGAGCTGGCTCACCTCTCAAGGTTGCTTCTCAAGGCAGAGACCTTTTACCAACAACAGACCTTTGGATGAGCCCAGTTGGAGCTCAGCGCAAACTGCAACTGGACTGCACAGCAGGTAACTCTCCCCTTTAGCAGGATGCCTCTCAAGGCTTGAGATTTCTTACCTGAGACTAACAGAGCCTTCCTAAACCAAGACAGAGAGACCTTTTGCTTCCAACAAATCCTTGGTAAGTGACTGATTGCTGAATTAATACTGAGGAAACATTACTAGTCCATGTAGTTACTCAATAATAATTATTATAAACTTTGTATAGATAATTCCATTACACATAAATCATCCAAGTCTGAGACTAAAACTGGACCTAGCTGTGGAAGTGAATTTCTCGGCAAGGACGGAGACAAAACCTCTGCAGTCAGTTTCAAAGCATGCGGGTTTTTTTTGGGAAGAGGGTAGGAGAGGAGAGAGACCGACCACGTGACCGCTTTCGCAGCCCCGTGGCGGTCAGAGAGGGAGAGGGTAGGAGGGCAGGGAGAGGAAGTTGTGAGAGAGCGAGTCTGGCCCGTGCAACCACGTAAAACAGATTCCATGATGAATATTCCAATTTCTACTAACCAATCTAGGATGGGATACAAAGTCTACATAATTTGCATATAGCCTATGAGAGTCCTTATATTACCATAGCTGTTGCATATTTAAATCCTATAAAACCGGTTTCTCCACCTTTGGATCCACCCCAGAGGAATGTAAGTTTCTGTTGTGACATCATTCAGCTGGAATGCTTTTTTCTCCAGCTATTCACTGGTTGGTATTTCAAAGCTTGTCTTCATCTCGATCTCCTCTGAGGTTTCAATATTCTCTGCATTTTTTGCTAAGCAATAATTTCTATAAGACCTTCCTGTTTCTTCTTCCCCAACACCTAGCCACACCAAGGCTCCCTAAGGAGTTTAAAAGCAAGGGGCTCCATGCTAAGCCTCATGATTCAAACAGGAGGGTCTTCCTTACCCATTGTGTTTCCAGTCCTGTGTGAATCATTTGAACTCGATTATAAATCGGTTTTCCTTTGTATGTGTCTTCCATGTAATAGAGTGAACCTTGCCATTGAACTTTAAGTCACACTTTTATGACATCATGTTAAAATCACTTTTGTTAATGCCTTTGATAGTGATTCTTGAAGCAGTTTAAATCACTCATCCATGGCACTGGAGCATCCCCTGCTCCCTTCCAAACACTGCAGTCATTACGTGCCTTCTGCAAAACAAAAGTGCTAGAGCGCCTGAGTGCTAAACCACCAGCAGTTTCTACAAGCCTTTTGACAACACCTGCTTCTTTTGACTTACTCTAATAGTAATTTCCTAGGGAAGACACTGCTTCAGTTTTAGTAAATAAAAACTACTTAAATTTATAAAAAGGACTGAATGGCAAGACTGTGACAGATGTTGTGACTTACAAGGTACTGTCTAGTCTAATGCTTGTTCTACAGGCCACCAACCCTTAAGGCAGCTGGGTGTGCATGAGCTTTTCTACTGGAAACTGCCATTGTAGCTCTGTTTTCAGCTTCCACCCACATATCACAACTGTCTGTGTGGATGCAGTTAGTTTTTGACAAGCACCAAAGAAAAATGAGATATATTCAACTGTGTCAAGCTACTAAACTCCTCTACCCTGTCATAAAGACAATTAGTATGGTAAGTCTCCTGGTTCCACAGACAGGAGATATTTTCTTCCTGCAAAGAGCTCTCAGTGACACTTGCCTCAAACCATTCAAACCTGTCTTCAATCCACTCTCCCCATCCATGGTGCTCTAAAAGCCAAGCGGAAAAACACTCCGCTTGCTTCTGGAACTTGCCTTGCAGCCGCCTGGCCAGCTCCCGGGTGAAGAGCACGTTTGCCAATTTGCTGTGACAGTAGGCGAGGCCACGATTGTAGCTCTTCTCACCCTGGAGATCGTGGAAGCGGATTCGGCCTCCATGGTGAGCCAGTGAGGACACGTTCACGATGCGGGCTGGGGCACACTGCTTCAGACGCTCCAGCAAGAGGAAAGTCAAGAGAAAATGACCTAGGGAGGAGACAAAAGGTCATCCTTCTAGGAAGTGTTCCCCAGCTTGCTTATATGTGGTATTCTACTGCTGCCCTCATTTCAAGTCCAGGAAAAAGAAAACCCCCTCTGAACTGACAGCTAAACTTTTTTGGGACCTTCAAGTTCTGGTCCTCATCTTCAAAAAGCTGGATGGAGCTGTCACACATTTTAAAACGTCCCGGGTAACATAAACAGATACTTATACTGGATCCACGATAAGCAAATACATCACATTGCATCTCCAGAACTCCAACTCTGATCTTCCATCCTTCCCAAAAAAGGAAGAGTGAGGAAGAGAAAATCTGAAAGCAGGATTTTCCTTTAGCATTTTACAACAGATACTGATGTTAGAAGAACATGACCTTTAAGGTCAACTCCAAGCCAAACCATTCTACAATTCTGTGATTCTATGTTGAGTGCATACATGATTCCACTGGCCTTACCAAGATGATTGACTCCCAGATGCATCTCAAAGCCATCAGCAGTCTTGGAATAAGGGCATAACATTACGCCAGCATTATTAATGAGAATATGGAGTTCCTTCTCCTCTGCAAGAAACAACAGACATCCTTAAACAAGAAAACAGAGAATGCAGGCAAGAATGTAGCACAGGTCATGCCTTGCTGTCTGAGTTGCAGCCATATCACCTTAATAAAAAGGATAAGTCTCCTACCACAAACTAGCTCATTTGCCTCTGACCAGTCCCTGCTGTGAACCACAGTACCCAACACTACAGAGATAAGCAGGGCACAGATTTGGCAGTGGCTAGAAGAGCAGACAGCAGTCCTTGGTAAAATAGTCTCACTAAAAAGAAGGATCTAGAGACTGTACCTGCTAGAAATTTCTCAGCAAACTCCCGGATGGACTTCATATCAGCCAAGTCCAGCTTTTTCACAATGACTTGCTGGTTCCCTGTCTCAGCTCGGATTTCACTGGCTGCAGCTTCTGCCTTTGTTATGTCTCTGCAGGCAATGATTACCCTCGCACCTGCAAGGAGGGGAGGGAGGAACAACAGGAACAGAAGCTTAGATCACTGGAGCACACTGGGTGATCAAGAACAAGAAGAAGGCTGACCATGCACAGCAATTACAAACAATATATTGTTTCTTTAGGGAACTAGCATCAGTCAGGGGAGTGGCTGGAAGGGACAAAGCCTTTCCTACTCCATTGTGAGCTACAATCTGGCTGAAAGATGCTTTCAGACCAAGAAAACACACATCTTAAGTGCCTCTGTCCAAGTTCTCCCAGGTCAGGAGTGTGTACAACGACACTTGTATGATAGGGTTATTCTCTATAATGGGAATGTCAAGCCAGGAGCACATAAAGGTGCTGGATTCCAGCCAGAGTAATTTATAAATGGATTGTGAACAGGTAGTTTAATCTTCTTACTGGTCACCCAAATAACATTTACATCAAATTAGCTTGAAACATGAATAACTAAAGCACACAGTGGTGGACCTATGACATGTTCCAGCTTCATACAAGCAGAATCCAGGAACTTCCCCAGTCCTCTTAAATCAGTTGCAGTGCAAAGCATTTTCATGTCCCCAAGGCACATTTTTAGCGTCCAAGCAATGAAAACAGTTGAGGAAGTGGGGACTTGCACGTTAGTGGTTACAGCCTCTGAAGGAACAACACTGGGGCTCATTTGCAGTAACTCTGGAACCCAGTTTACTTCAACGTAAGTGTACAACACGCCTTCCGTAAGTCCAGAAAAGGGACTACTGACACAAGGCATGGCCACCCCGGCCACATAGGGATGTCTGCTGATGAAGACTGCACTTGCCTCTTTGCGCGAGGTCTCTGGCGGTCTCCTTCCCGATGCCTGTGTTGGCTCCTGTGATTATTACCACCTTCCCCTCCAGCCTTGCTGTCGACTTACACCGTCCTCCAGCGACATACCTCCTGCAAGAGGGGAGGCACGAGTCACCTCTGCCTCCTTAGGGGGCTCTGGCCGGGACTCAGCACCCGGAGCCTCGGGATTCGCCCCAGCATTCGGGCTCATCGCTGCGCTCTGGGCCCCGGGGAGTCACGACCGTGTGGTGACCGGGACACCAGGAACGCACCCCCAAATCCCCCGCGCTTTCCAGAGCACGGCCCCTCCCTCGGGCCCCGCCCTGCCCGTGCGTCAAGTGGAGCCACGGCTTCCATTGGCTGCGGCCGCGCGAACGGGGGCCCTTTGGCCAATGGGCTGCGCCGCCGCGCCCTGAGGAGAACGCGGGCCGCGCCCCCTGCCGCTCCTCCGCGAGCGCCGGTGCTAGTGCCGGGACAGAGCCCCGGGAAGGCGCCGGGCGGTCCGAGGCGGCGGGAGGTGCCGGGGCTGAGCCGAACCCCGGCAGCGCGTCAGTGTCACGGGGGCGCTGGAGCTGGGGACGCCGGAGTACCTCCCGCCCCCAGCGCGGGCTCTAGAACGGGATTCCCGCTGTTCGCACTCCCGCCACACAAACGCACACAGACACACACACACGAAGTGGCGTCGCGCGCCGGCTACGCGCCCCGACGGCCGCCTCTCTGCGGAGCCGAACATACGCGAACGGCCGGGGCCGCGCTCGGTAAGACGCACCTGATGTAGGGCGCTGCCACGAAAAGGAGGACGGGGATGGAGACGGCGGCGCCCAGCGCGGCTTCCCAGCAGTTGAGCATCGCTGCCGCTCGCTACACGCGCACTGCCGGCGCACGGCGCTCCGGGGCCCCCGCCCCGTCCCACCCCTTTGGCACCGCCTCCGCCTGCACGGGCCCCGCCCCTCCCCGTGGCCGCGACCCCGCCCACACTGGCCCCGCCCACGACCGTCCAGGCCACGCCTCCATCCGCCCTGTCACGCCCCCTCCGCGCCACGCCCTTGCAGCACGTGGAGCCGGGCGTGACGCACTCGCCTCCTGGTCTCCCGGGCAGGGCCGATCTCCTGCGCCGGTCGCGCCAGCTGCTCCCCAGTCTTCTGGCGCCGGACACCCAGCGGGCCCCACTCCCTGCTGCGGGAGTACCCGCGGGCAGCGAGTGGCTGGGGGGGGGGG